>JAKSZU010000009.1:23401458-23889081 GCA_026018925.1 Tupaia tana
ATTGTGGCATGGCCATT
This sequence comes from Tupaia tana, assembly GCA_026018925.1. Classification (NCBI taxonomy): domain Eukaryota; kingdom Metazoa; phylum Chordata; class Mammalia; order Scandentia; family Tupaiidae; genus Tupaia; species Tupaia tana. Next base: position 23,401,476 of record JAKSZU010000009.1, read on the forward strand.
ACCCCAGGGGATGATTTCTTACTTTCTTTCTCTCTGGCGAACACACATGCCTTATGGGAAAAAAAGAAAAACTAAAAATCAAAACAAAACAAACAAGAACAACAACAAAAATCGCTGGTCCTTAGAGTGTAGCGCCACCCCATCTCTATTCAGGAACCCACTGAAAGCATCACCTGGTGAGGCTGGACCAGCACACGTCATCCTATATAAAGGACAGCCCTGAGGCTCCAAGAAGTGGGGATTGCACCCAGAGCCAGATTCTGGTCAGAAGGGCTTCCTGGATGAGGCGACTAGGCCTTGAACCAGATCCCCATCTCCTCCATAGCTGGAAGACCCCTCAGTGTTCCCAGCTGTGATCGTGGAGCAAGTTCCCTACCCCGAATTACTGCATCTGTACTCAGGCCTGGAGCTGGACGACGGTCACAACAGCATCGTCACGGACGGGACGCTGTGCATGGCGCAGGACCAGATCGTGGAGGGCAGCTTTTTGCTGGCAGGTCTGTTCCCTTCCTGGGCAGGGAAGGTGTGGGGGAGAAAAGGGTCCTGTCTTCAGGGAACGGCAGCTCTGTCTACCTCCTAGTAACCCCATGTGGGATGGGCAAGACCCCCAACAAAAGTAGTGAGGGCCACTCCACAGAGGAGGGAGCCATCTTAATGGATCAGGGAGCTCTCGAGATGTGGTGGGACCATGAGGAGTGGGGAGCAGCCGAGTACCTCTGGGGGCCTCCCCAGCAGTGGCTCCTCTGCACACCACTCCCCTGGCCCTCGGCGGTTGGCCCTGGTTACAGTGGGCCCCCTGCCCCGTGCCCTGATGGAACGTTTCTTCTCCCCCCCACCCATCGCATGGAACCTGGAACCAGATGACAATGAGGCCACCTCACAAACCATGTCAACCACTGAAGTCTTGCTCAACGTGGAATCCCCCAACGACATTCTGGATGAGAAGCAGATCCGTAAGTTTGAACCCTCGTGCCTTAAGTCAAGGCGACCAAAACAATTCCGTTTTACGATCTCACCTCTGCAGATGGACTCCCAGGCACACGTGCCCACAGGCACACGCACCCACGCCCAGTGCGATGCAGGTAACCACACTCAGGCCACGACTCAAGGGCACGGGAGGGGCAGGAGGGCACTGCAGACGAGGGAAAGAGCCAGTGTGGCTTCTTTTTTTTTAACTGGTTTTCCATATTTTTAAAAAATGACCAGAGGGTGCATGTACTCACCAAAGTGAGACAGAGAGAGAGATAGAGAGAGAGAGGGCACCCCCACTGGGGCACAGTCAACCCGCTCTCTGGCCTCAATCTCTTTTCCTACAACTCTCCATCCTGTCGAGATTTTGAGCGCTCACGCACATGTGCCCAGATGTTTTTCAAGCAGCCAGGGTTGGGATTCGAATTGTGGTCGGCCACGTGGGATCTGGCTCCCTTAACCACTAAGCTGTAGGGCCAGTCTTCAATTTTTTAATTATGCTAAAATAGATACAACCCGAAATTTACCGCCTTTACTTTTTGTAGTTTTGCTGTAGAGTATGTGTGCTCTTGGTGGCTGGAGGACAGAGAAGGAAAGTGAGAAATCACCCCCCGGGGTGATGGCCACGCCACAATCCCTTCTTTTCCATTGTCCTCTCAGGATTTGGGGGACACATGCACATGCGCCCCATGTGAATTTGAAGCTGCCAGGTCTGGGACTCAAACCACACAGTCAGCTCTGTGGGATCCAGCTGCCTTAGCCACCACGCACCTGGCCAGCCCACACCGCGAGCACTTCTGAGTGTACTGTTCAGCAGTATACGGTATACTCGTGTTACCCTGCAGACACCACCGCCACCCACCTCCGGCACGCTGTAGCTTGCAGAACTGAAACTCTGTACCCAAACATCAGCCCCCCATCTCCCCTGCCCGTGGCTTCTGGTAACCCCCATGCTTACTTTCTGTCTGCAAGATTCGGACTACTCTGGCCACCCCATAGAAGTGGATGCACACGGGAGGTGTCAGTGACGGTCTGACTTATTTCGCTGAGCATAATATCCTCAGTCTATGTCGTAGCATGTGATAGGATTCCCTTCCTTCTTAAAGCTAAATAGTACGAGGGTTATGGATAATACATCTTGGGGAAAATTACATGTGGATTTCTAAATTTTCTTGCACTACAATAAACTCGTACTGGAATTGCTTTTCCACAAACTTTTGGGAGTCTCCTTGTATTGGCCAGGGCTTTTCAGGCCCCTCTGCTTCCTGCTTGGCTCCCAGGATGACTGGGAAACACAGGATCCGGGCTCGGTACACCCCCATCCCTGCCCTATTCTTAGAGGTCAGCCCCAAGGGCTCAGACCCCTGCTGACCCAGAAGACCCCCTCCCCGAGGCAGACTCCTCCGGGTGCCTTCTCAGGCAGGACCCTTCACACACTAGAGGGGCCCACGACTGCCCTCGCCCTGTGATCTGGCGGGGAAGGAAGCCCTGGGGCTGAATCCTGGAGCTAGCATTCATCCAGGATTCAACACCTGTTCACCAGTGTCCGCCGACTTGCCATGTGACCCAGGGCATATGGCTTGCCACCTCTGGGTCTGCCTCAGTTTCCTCATCGGGAGAATAGTAACTGAGCTGGAGAATTTATTTCTGAGGCCTCTTCAAATTGTGAAACGAGAGAATGACTAAATCAGGTTGACCTGGGACTCCCCCGCTCCCCGTAGTGGCCTACAAACATGGCAGCCGTGACCGGGGCCACCTCGTGCCCACAGCCACACATGCTGCTTCCATCATGGTGCGAGACACTGGAGGCATTTTCAGGGGGTGTCCAATGTCTCGGGCTGTGGGGAACAAGGCCCCGGCCCTAGAATTCTAGGCACCTCCTCCCCCATTCATTCTCGCGGTCTCTTGAGCTGGGGGCCATGCTCCCTGCACTGGGCCCTGCCCAGCCCAGCCCAGGCCTCTCTCCTTGCAGTTAGCACCTCTGAGATGCTCCCGGACCCCGTCCCTGCTCCAGCCGTCACTCTGCCCAACTACCTGTTTCCTGCCTCCAAGCCTGATGCCCTGAATGAGGCGGGTGACACTGGTGACCAGGAGGGGCATTCTCTGGAGGAGAAGGTCCTCAGAGAGGAAAGTGCCAAGAAGGCTGGGAAATCAAAGAAGAGAAGTAAGGGGCGAGGGGGGAGGGTGAGTGTGTGGGTGTGAGTGTAAACGTGTGCCTTCAAGGGGTGGGCAGGGCCGGGGGGGGACCAGCAGGGCTGAGTGGGCTGAGGCTCAGAGATAGATGCACCCCCAAACCACATGGTACCCATGATAGTAAGCTGCAAACTGTACGGAACCGCACATAGGGATGGCTCCACAGTATGGCAGGGTAGGCTGAAAGGCCTCCTCTCTGGAACACCTTGTCTCACGGGTTGGCTCGCCAAAGCCTGGCGTTTCCTGAGCCGCTCCTGTCGGCCTAGCACATAGATGTCAACTCTGGCAGAAATGCTGATGAGCCCACTGAGCTGGCTCCTGGGCCAGGAGCCGAGACACCAGGCTTGAACCCCTGGCCAGTCCCTGGACCTCAGGGGCCCTCTGCCTACAAAAGACAGTCATGCTGGGCGCTTATCTCCGTTCTGTTCTGGCAGCTTGGAGCTTGCGAAGCCAGGGCCTGGGCAGGAGGACTTTGGGCTCTCCCCAGCCCGTGTTATTGATTTACTCAGGCGTGAGGCTGGCAACCAAAACCTCCACACCGCACTCACCTGCGCGACCCTGGTGCCTCTGCACTCCCTCTCCAGTTCAAAGATTAGGCTTGGCAGATTCTGTTCCTAGAAAGGTGTCTCACAGCTCTCCACGTTCCCCCTCCACACGAGGGCTGCTGCGGCCCTGGGGAGTGATCTGGGGAGCCGCACCCGCCCAGCCCCAGCCTCATCCTGCCCTCTGTCTCTCCAACAGTCCGGAAGACAAAGGGCAACCGAAGTACCTCACCTGTCACTGACCCCAGCATCCCCATCCGGAAGAAATCGAAGGATGGCAAAGGTATGGCTGGGACTCAGGTGAGGTGGGGAGGGAGTGCCCCCCCCCCCCCCGCCAGGCTGCCCGGGCTGCCCCTCACGGTTGCCCCCTGCAGGCAGCACCATCTACCTATGGGAGTTCCTCCTGGCGCTCCTGCAAGACAGAAACACCTGCCCCAAGTATATCAAGTGGACCCAGCGAGAAAAAGGCATCTTCAAGCTGGTGGACTCCAAAGCCGTGTCCAAGCTGTGGGGGAAGCAGAAAAACAAGCCCGACATGAACTATGAGACCATGGGGCGGGCACTAAGGTAGGAGCGGCTGGCCCCTCAAATCCCTGCCCTGGGGGAGTCACCAGGTTCTTCCTTAGCTATAAGGAGTCACTCCCCCGTTTTCTTTTTAAGTTTATTCATTTCTTTCATGAGACAGTGAAAGCAGGGGATTCCGTCAACGGGGTCTTCACATCGTGATCCACCACCTGTCCCAGCCGGCCTGGAGCTCAGGCATGTGTGTGCGCCCCTGGCGTGCTCAGGAAGGTCCTGGGATGCAAACCCAGGACCTTTCCCACGTGTGTCCAGTTGCATTGCTACTGCGCCACCGCATGGCCCTGCTCCCACTTCAATGGAGACCTGATTAGCCCATGTGCTTGGTTTTGTTTTGTTTTTTTGTCCGTAGTGCATGTGTGCTCGCTGGGGTGGGGTGGGGGGATGTCCACACCGCCACCCTCCTCTTCCATTCTCCTCTTGGCACTCTGAGCATGCACGTACATAGGTCCGGTGTATTTTTCAAGCCCCTGGGTCCAGGACTCAACCTGTGTAGTTAGCCATCTGGGATCCAGTGCCCTAATTACCACACCACCTGCTGGCCCAGTCTTAGTGCTGTAAGCAGTCTCTTAATGCTCCCACCCGCTTGTCCCTCCACCCCGTTCCCCCTGTAGGGAGAAACTTCTCCTTTCTCTTGCATTTCTCTCCCAGCCCTTTCCCTTTCTATAGAGGAAGGGAGTTTAGCCCCGTCCTCCACCCTGTCCCCAGCGAGGGCTTGCCTCCTTCGCATTCTGCAAGCCAGACGCCTAGAGAGGAGGGCTGCAGTTGTCCTGGCAGGCTGGAGTTGCTGAACCACCCGCCATCCACCCCTCTGCTCAGATTCCAGCCTTCATTCCCTCCCCGGCCTCTGCCCCAAAGCAGGATGGGGGCTGGCATTTGCAAACCCTCTGGGGACCAGCTTGGTGGCACAGCAGTAACACATTGCTCAATCCATAGGGAGGCTCATGGGTTCAGTTCCCGATGGGCCTATACACGCTAGGTCTGTCACACCCATGACACTGGCTGGGACTGCTGGGGAACTGTGGTGTGAGATCCTATGAGGGTCGTGTGTGTGTCTGTGTCTCTGTCTCTAACTCTCATGAAAGAAACAAGTAAACTTTGGAAAGGAAAAGGAAGAAAGAGAGGAAAAGCAGACACTCCAGGGATCTCGTGGATCTCATGGATCCCTGGAGTTTTCAGGGGGAAATCTCAGAAAAGTCTTCCAAGGGTTGGGCCCCGTCCCTTACCCTGGGCCTCCTGCTCGCCCTGCCCTAGGGTGCAGGGTTGGGGAGGTGGAGAGGGAAGGCCTCCCTGCTTGGCCCCAGCTGTCTCCCTCCTCCCTGCCCCTGTGTCCCAGATACTACTACCAAAGAGGCATCCTGGCCAAGGTGGAAGGGCAGAGGCTGGTGTACCAGTTCAAGGAGATGCCCAAGGACCTGGTGGTGATCGAGGACGAGGACGAGAGGAGTGAAGCCACAGCCACCTCCCCGCAGGCCCCCAGCGCCTCCGTGTCCTCCACCAGCAACGCCCGGCGAGCCAGCTCCAGGGTCTCGTCCAGAGCCGCCCCCCAAGCCAAGGGCAGCTCTCCCTGGGAGAAGGCCAGGACTCAGCACGTTGGTCTGCAGCCATCCGCGAGTCTGGAATTGGGACCGTCTCTAGATGACGAGGTCCCCACTACCTCCACCATGATTGTCTCTGCGCCCGAGGGCCAGGCCAAGCTCACCAAAGCCGTGAGGTAAGGGCCCAAGGGCTCACTACCAGTCTTCCCAGGTCCCTCGTGTCATTCCTCACAAAGCTCTGCTGGGCGGGTGGCTGGGCTCGAGGGCTCCACAAAGACCCCCTGGGAAGCCAGCAGGGCGCTTGCAGGTCACGACAGGAAAAGTGACTTGCCTGAGTCACTCACCATAGTGGCAAAGCTGGCACCTGGCCTGGAGCCTTCTGCCACTGGCTGGGGCTGTTCCTGTTAGAACGCAGTGCTCCCGAAGGAGCCACCAGAGGCCTCCATGTCTGCACCCCCAACCTCCACTCCAGGAATATTAGGGAGACACCTGCTCCACCTCCTTCGGGACCTCTGGGCCCACCTGGAAAGCTCTCACTCCTTGTCCATGCTAAGGGGCTGCCGATGGCCCCTGAAAGGTTGGCCTTTGGGTCACTGAGTGCTCTTCCAAAGAGGGAAGCAGTAGAGCGGAATGGCGGGGAGCATGAACTCTGGGCTCACAAGGCCCAGATGTGAGTCCCTACCCTAGTGCTTACTGGCTGTGTGGTCTTGGGACAAGTTACATAACCTCTCTGTGCCTCAGTCTCCTCAAGCTATAAAATCAGATAATCAGATTCTTATTCAACTCATGGGTGTTTTTTTTTTTTTTTTTTTTTGAGAGGTTTTTGCTATAGGGCGCGTGCGCTCGCCAGACAGAGAGAGACAGAGAGACAGAAAGCGAGAAATCACCCCCCAGGGAGGATGGCCATGCCGCAATCCCTTCTCCTCCATTCTCCTCCCGGTATCTTGGGCACGCACGCACACGCGCCCAGCATGAGTTTTAAGCCACCGAGTCCGGGACGCGAACTGCGCTCGACTATGTGGGAGTCCAGCGACATAGCCATTACGCTAACTGCTGGTCCCGATGGGTTTTTTCTTTTTAATTGCCAGAGGGCATGTGTGCTCACCAAAGAGAGACAGAGAGAAGGACAGAGAGGAAGTACCACCCACGGAGCATGGTCACACTCCCTTCTCCCCCATCTCTCTACTGTATCGAGATTTGGGGCATGCATACACAAGCGCCCAGCCTGTTTCCCAAGCCATCCGGGCTGGGATTTGAACTGTGCTGGCCGTGGAGGATCTGGCTGCCTTAACCACCAGACCTCGGGGCTGTGTTTTGAGGACTGAGGGAAATGCCACATGCCAGTCCCATAGAATGACCTGGCATGGATTCTGAGTGCTCGGTCAGCTTAGCTACCACCACAACAAAGGAACAAACGCCTTCGGCTCTGCCGCTCTCGTGCCCCCTTCCTAGCAGGGCGGGCGGAGCGCGGCCTGCCTTGACGGGCTCTGTTCTCTGCTTCTCCTCAGTGCTCCATCAGTGCCCGGCAGCCTCCACCTAGGAGTGGCCCCTGTGGGCACGGGCTCGGCCCTGGCCCTGCAGCCCATCCCCCTGACCACGGTGCTGACCAGCGGGCCTCCTGCCAGTACCACGGCTGCCACTCAGCTCGTGCTCCAGAGCGTTCCGCCTGCCTCCGCCTTCAAGGACACCTTCACTTTGCAGGCCTCCTTCCCCCTGGGCACCAGCTTCCAGGAGAACCAAGTGGCGGCACCCGGGGCTCCGCTGATTCTCAGTGGCCTCCCCCAACTTCTGACTGGGCCCAATCGTCCGACCAACTCAGCAGCGGCCCCCTCGGTCACAAGTGCTGGACCAGCAGGGCCTAGCGCTCAGCCCCCCGGGACTGTCATCGCTGCCTTCATCAGGACTTCAGGCACCGCGGCAGCCCCTGGGGTCAAGGAGGGGCCGCTGAGGGCCTCCTCATACGTGCAGGGTGTGGTGACTGGGGCCCCCGTGGAGGGACTGCTGGTTCCAGAAGAGACCCTGAGGGAGCTCCTGAGAGATCAGGCTCATCTTCAGCCACTTCCAACCCAGGTGGTTGCAAGGGGTCCCCACAATCCAGGCCTCGTGGGGAACCAGACTTTGTCTCCCCCCAGCCGCCCCTCTGTCGGGCTGACCCCAGTGGCTGAACTTGAGCTCTCCTCAGGCTCAGGGTCCCTGTTCATGGCTGAGCCTACTGTGAGCACCTCTGGGAGCCTGCTGACCAGATCCCCCACCCCAGCCCCCTTCTCCCCATTCAACCCCACTTCCCTCATTAAGATGGAGCCGCGTGACATATAAAGAAGGGCTGGGCACAAGTGCGGCCCACCCGGCGAAGGTGAGCAGTGTTTTCATGCAGACCGACTTGCGCAGCCCTCCCGCCCTTCTGCTCCGTGGGCTGTCATGCCCTGGCCCCAGCCCCTGCCACGCCTGGCCTCCGCCGTGGCCAAGCTGTGCCCAGTGAGCGTCCTTCCTGTCAGAGCATGGCCTTCAAGGGCAGGATAACGGGCTGCCTTGGGGATGGGGGGCTCCCTGAGCCAGGGAGAAGTGCGTGGCCAGGGCTGAGGCAGGGGCTTCAGGGGGAAAAGCCTTTTGCCTGAGTGTCTCACCATCCACAGTCCCCACGCAGCAAATGTCCAATCCCATATGTGAATATCTCTGTATGTATTTGTGTGTACTTGAGGGTCTGTTATCTTAGTTTCTTTGGGGAACCGAGGCCGTCACAGAGAGCTCTTCAAGGGTGTGTGTACCTCTCCACGTGGCGGTCAGCCAGAGAGCCGGGGTTGCTTTATAAGGGAAATCGTTCTCCAATTCCCTTCGTACAAGGCAAGGCTCGGTTGCTCTGAGGCCATGGGGTACAGGTTGGATCCCTGAAGCTGGAGTGATGCCACAGAACTGGAGCAGGTCCAGGACAGGAGAGCTTCGGTGGGCTTCGGTGTGTGTTGGGGAAGAGGCACTCCTAAGGGATAAGACGGCCACGGGGGAAAGAAGGGAACTCACCCTGGGAGCAACGCACATGGGCGAGACCCATGCGCTTGTCCTTGAGTCACCCTCACTGCCAGCAGGCTGGCACCTCGGCTATCCCAGAGTGCTTTGCTGAAGGACTAGTAGGGGACAGAATGCCCCTTCAGACTCTGACCCCTGCCACAGCGTCCCACTCTGGGCTGAATTCATTGTGCGTCTGTACCAGGGCCTGGGCCGTCTCTGTAACACTGGCCCTATGCCAGCCAACAGCCAGCGCTGGCGCTCGGCCTCCATCCGGATCCTGGGTCACCTCTCCTTCACCCCTGATGCTTCCACCTGTGGGCCGTGGCTGGGCTAGGCAGGCAGCGACTCGGATCTAGGGTGCCTGCCTTCCACGTGCTTCTAGGTTTGCCAGCGGGCCCCCGGCAGACCTCCCTGGGTGGGCTGTGGCACCCTCATCTCCGCCGCCTTCTTCACCAAGAAGGCAGGGGCCACAGACATGGCTCCTCGCAACCTATTCTCTCCGAACAGCGAGCCCTTGTCCAAGGGCCTGGATGCCCTCCCTTCTCCCATCTTTGAATTAGCTTGCCTCTCTCCTGCCAAGTTTTGGGGCAAGGCTAAGAAGCGTCAGCCTCAGAAACAACTCTGTGATCTGGTGAATTTGGTTACTGTGAATCAGTGCCTCAGGACCTCTGCTGTATCCTCGGTACAAAACCATCCACTTGACCTAACTACCTCCCCTGGCTGCTCTCCCCCACGCCCGCCCTGGTCGCTGCCAAGCCAACTATCTTCTGTCCCCTCCCCGCGCCTTCCTGGGGCGGGGGCCACCGATGACGGTGCAGGTGCATTTACTACATGTTCCCAGCAGCTGGCATTAAAGTGCCTTTTTCTAATAAAATAAGTTTCTTGTAACAATTTCCTGATGGTTGGAAGTAAGCATCTTCAGAAAGGGTCACTGGTTTGTTCTTTGTCTTTTAAAGTTGCATAAAGGCACTGCACGGGTTGAGGTGGCCCTGCCCCCTCCCGAAATCTGGTTTCTGTGCCCCACCCCCACCCCGACTGCGTAGACACTCACCTTTGGAAGGTCCTCGACACCCTCACGGTGCAATCAAATGTCTTTTCCCCGGTTCCCAGCCTCTTGGCCCTGTCTCTGGCCTGTACTCACGCCTAATTTGCCACTTTACTGTTATTATTTTTGGTCTGTTTTTAGGTTTATACCATAGGGCGAGTGCGCTCAGCCGAGGCAGAGAAAGAAATCACCCTCCCCACGGGTGATGGCCACGCCACAATCCTTTCTCCTCCGTTCTTCTTCTGGGATTTCGGACACACATGTACACGTGTCCAGCGTGAGTTCCAAGCCACCGGACCCCAGATTTGAAACACAGTCAGCCATGTGGGAGTCTAGCACCTTAACCACTATGCCACCTGCTGGTCCCCACGTGCCACTTTAAATGAGGGTGTTCCCTGAGGGGCTCTGGGCCCTAAATCCCAGGCTCAGGCCCCTACTTGTCTCCTGTGTTCCGACTAGGACTGGCCATTCCCACCTGGGTGCCTGTCAGCCCCAAAGGCCCCTCTAGCAAACGTGGATCGCACTCACAAAACACCTTCCTGAAAGCCAGCAAAAAGCTGGCATGACTGCTCATGGTGCCACCACTTTCCTGACCTTTACAACACCAAATTTCCAAGTCATCTGACGGCTGCCCTCATGGACCTGCCCATCCCCATCTCCCAAAGTCTAGCGGCTACAGCACCTGGAAGGTCTGCCTTCCTCCCGCATCCCCACAGCCTCCAGCCAGCTCCAACTACCCAAGCTGCCCCTCTCCCCGAGCAGAGAGCAGATCAGTGGCCCAGGTATGACCCGCCAGGGCACCCAAACTGTCCTTCCTCTGCCAAAAAGCCTTCGGTGACAGCCCCCCCCCCCAGAGGCCATACTCAAGATTCTCAGCCCCCCATCCTTCCCAGCTGGCCTGGCATTAACCCTTTCATTGCTGAATCCCGAAGCAGTTCAGGGAGCACTTGGAGGGCTCAGGGCAGTGGTTCCAGAAGTCTAAGCTTACCCGAGCCCCACCCTGAAAGCCCCAAGTCCTTGGCCCACTGTCAGGACCCTAAATGACTTTGCCAGCCAACGCCCCCTGTCCCCTGCCACCAAAATGTAGCGCTCCAAACAGATGGATTTGTCCTCTGAACACGCCTCTGTTCAAAATCCCCCACATCTGTGCTTTTCCTCTCTTGGTGCTGCCAGTCTGAAAGCTTTTCTCATCCTGCCTAACTAAATTGTGTCCATCCGTCAGACTCAACTCATGGGAGATGCCGCCTCAGACCAGCTTTTTTGAGTTATTTTAAACTCATTGCAATTGCCACTCCCTTGTCAACCAATCAGAAATGGCCCACGAACCCTCCTCTGTTATAATCGCAAACTGTTACTAAAACCTTCAGTGACCTCTACCTGTGCAGTCTCCTCAGGTGGTGGGTCACCTCCTGAGGGGCCGGGGGACCACATCACCCGCTGAGCAGGGCCTTCTGGAGCAGACCGCATCCGAGAAACTCACTGACGAGCTGGTGGGAGATGGGCACCAAACCGTGAGGCACTCACCCCTCCCTGGCTCTGCCTTCATAGCACCCCAGTTCTCACCCTCTCACCTTAGCAGTCAAGATCTATTGACTACTTCAAAGAACCTCTGCCCGAAAGAACCCTCCCGGTCCCATTTCTTTCCTACTCAATGTGTTCAGCTAGCTAACCTGGTAAACTAAGCTGTGCTGATATGGTTATGGGAGAGCTTCTAGGCACAGGGACTGGTTTTTATGTTTTGTTTTGTTTTTAGAAAGACTTTTGCTATAGGGCGTGTGCGCTCACCAGAGAGACAGAGAGACAAAAAGCAAGGAAACACCCCCGGGGGGGGGGGGGGGGGGGGATGGCCACATCACAATCCCTTCTTCTCCATTCTCCTCTCAGGGTTTTGGGCACATATGCACACGTGCCCGGCGTGAGTTTAAGCCACCGGGTGCAGGACTCGAACCATGGTCAGCCATGAAGGAGTCCAGCCAGTAACTGTTATGCCATCTGCTGGCCTCCAGGTTCATTTTTTAAAAAAATTTACTATAAGGTGTGTGTGCTTGCCAGAAAGTGGGGAGAAGTGAGAAATCACCCCCGGGGAGGATGGCCACACCCCAACTCCTCCTTTCTGCTCTCAGGATTTTGGGTGCACACACATATACACCTGGCATGGGATCCAGCCACCTTGACCACCACACCTTAACACCTCAGGCCACTGGCTGGGTGAGGCAGGTTCATTTCAACCAGGGTCATGTGGCAACAACTTCTGTGATGGTTTAATGGAAGCAGGAGTCAAGAGATGGTCCTCACCTCCCAGCAGCCCAGGTGCTCCTCCCTTCTCTGGCTCCCACAGCACTTAGCTGCACCTCGCCTGGCCTCAGCTGCCTGCAGTTCCTTATTTATGTTGATGTGTGTTTCCCTGGCAATGGGCTGTGTGGTAGTCACTGATGTATCTCCAGCACCTAGCACTGTGCCCGGCACACAGTAGGTGCTCAATAAATGCCTACTGAAAGCACGGATGAGTCCTGATTGCGACTGTGGGGACTTCTGCCCCATACTGCGGCAGACGGGAGAGGGAGGAGGACAATGCACACGTGGGAACTATGGCAGTTTTCTGACCCCGCATATAATACTGCAGGCGGCCACTGTCTGCCCATGTCTCCAAACACCACGGGAAAACAGGGCTCGCAAGGAGCCCAGGGCTGTCATCAGGTGACACAAGCGAGTCCTGAACTCCCTCCCGCCCTTTGCCACCGTCGGCTTCCAGGGACTGCCTCCCCACTATTTCCTCCTCCCTGGGTCGGACCCAGTGTGGCAATGTCAGCCCCGAAGAGCGGGGCGTGACAAGAAGTTATTCTAACGGCCACAGGCCTGTGAGACCCTATCACGTCTTAGAAACAGAGGCGACTGCCTCCGGCTTTGTGCCGCTGGACCCAGGGTGAGTGAGCTCCTTCCGCTCGGCCACGGTCGAAGCCTCCTTGCCTGGCGCTGGAACGCCGAACGTGGAGGATGTCCGGCAGGTGGCGCTGCGCAGCCGGCCATGGCGGGCGGGGGCCCGGCGGCGCCCGGGAAGGGAGGGGCGGCTAGGGCGGGGCCTACCCATCCTGTCAGAGGCCACCGGAGCCAGCGCGCTCCCGCCTCTCGGTTAAATCCCCGCGCCCCCAACTGTCCCTGGGCGGCTCTGGCCTCCACCAACGCCCTCTATTGCTCCGGAGCTTCCAACTTCCCCCGGCCCCGCCTCCTTCCACTTTCCAGGGGGAATTTAGCAGCCTATTGAATACCCTCTTCCCATTGGCCAGCCGCCCCTAGCTCCGCCCCCGGCGCCCCTCCCCCAGCCTCCGGACCAGCAGGTGAGCGCGCTGCGGGCCCCGCCTCCCGCGCCGGCCGCCGCCCGCCCTGCGGCCGCGGGAATGCGCCCTCTCTGCAGGGCAACGGGCCTGGCGCGCTCCCCAGCCGGCCTGCGGTTAGCTGCGCTTTCACGCGCCTCCGTTTTCTACCTTGAAATCGGAGAGCGAGCGAGACGCCCCTGACGTCCGTTCGCCAGCGGAGGGCCCCGACTGCCCCCTGCGCGGGCCTGGCTCCCAGAGGGCCAGCGTGGAGCCAGGGAGACGTCTGCAGCTCACGGCAGGGCGCCGAGCCTTGCGGTTCCCTAGGAGTGGAAACCCGTGTTCTAACCGAACACGTGGAGACCCGACCCACCCCGCTGAGGGGTGCAGAAAGCCCACTCTTCCCAACACACACGCGCGCGCTAGCACACTGAGCAAGGGGCAGGGCTCAATCAAGGACCCTACAGGCTTCTCGGCCATTGGGTTAGTGGGGAGGGGGCCAGAGTTTCCTGCCCAATTTGCCCCCTCTCCAGACCCACCCACCCCACGTCTCACAGGGATGTAGAGATGGTCCTTTCCCCGGGAATACGGAGCCTTGAACAGGGCTCTTTCAACCCTAAAGAGGAACATTATGGTAAGACCATCATGTCCTTAGCCATAGGCTCAGGACCTCGGTGTCGAGGACGAACTGGCTTTGGCCAAACAGCCGTGTCCTGTCCACAGAACGACTCTTTTGGGCCAGTAGGTCGGTACATTAAGCCCTCGTTGGCAGAAGGAGCAATGAAGGTTTGGAAAGATTTAGTTCTCACCCAAGAGCAGCCTGGGTTTTTTCAGTGGTGGTGCTGGCTCTTCCCCCACAGTACATGGCCGGGATTCGCCGTTTAATGAGGCCGTGGGCCATTCTCACAGGGGTCCCCCACCTGTAGGTTTGCCATCACAGCCCATACCTTCTGCCTGATGGCCACCACCTGGCAGAAGGGAAGCGGGACCCCATGTAAGGTATGGGGAAAGGAACCCCCCAAAGCCTGAAGACGAAGCATCTGCAGTTTCATACTGCTTTTAACTCCCTGCCTTTCTTTGCCCCCAAGCCTTTACTGAATTATCCCCTTAGCTCATTCTTCCCTGCCGCCTACTACCTATTTCCCTTAGTATCACCTAGACATCACCTCTCCCAGGAAGTGCTTGCCAGCCACCCCGGTGTGGTGTCCTTGCCCAGCCCTTTCAGCTCCCACAGCACCCTGGGCCTAGCTGCATCCTTACATTCACAACACGGCCTACTGATGCATCTGATGCCTTTCCTTAACTGCGAGGTTCAAACAGGATCAGCCTGAAGTCAGAGCCATTCTGGGGGGGTCTGGGAATCTGAGGAAGGCAGCTATTGTCGATGGCCTTGGGATCAGAAAGCAGGGAAGGGAAGGCCACTGAGGAAGAATAGTGCCATGGCTCAAAGACCCAGGCATCCCTACACCTGGGCCTAAGGACCCGGGCCCAGGCCAGCTTCTGATGTTTAACGGAGAGCAGCTCATAGCGCACGGCTCACTCCTGGGCATGGCTGGACTCCAGTCAGCCGGACACACAGGTTTCACCCAGACACTGACTCTGAAGCTACAACAAGAGGCCACAGGAATATATTAGCTTCAGAGGGCCTCATCCCAGGCCTCACCACCATCCCCTTCCCCTCCGACAGTAAGAGGTACATTCCAGAGCAAGCAGTCCACCGTTTTCCGGAAGTGGGGGGAAAGGGTGAAGCGTTGTGCCTTTGTAGGAGCTGGCCTGCAGGCAACCAGGCCCTGGAAGGACTGCCCTGCGCGACTGGGCAGGGAGGATCTGGTATGACCGAGGGCAGCGATAAGCCCGAGCAGCCAGCAGCCCCCAGGCGGGTGGCCCCCGTGTAGCCTTGAGAAGGAGCAGTCCCCACAGCCACCAAAAACAGGGCTCCTCCCTCCAGTCCTGCTGTGGCAAACCAGGAATGTTTGCACACACGCATGTGCATGCATGCACGCACGCACACCACAGTGCAACATAAGCCAGCTACTCAGTGTTCCCCATCAGCCCACCCCCGGGATCTGCCCCTGCCTTCCCTTTTCTTGGCAGATCGTGACCCAGTGACCCAAATGTTCACTAGCCACTCTGCTCTGCCTTCAATCATTGTACCCCTGGGGACCCACAGCTGCTAATCTGGCTCAGGGCTTCCCCATTGCCAGAATCGGGATGCCCACCTTCTCAGACCACGGAAAAGCCACAAAGGGGAAAAGAGAGACGGGAGACAGCAGCCCTGACACAGGTTTTTCAATTTGCAAGTGTTTTTGACTCCACAGCCAGTTGCTTAGAATGAAACACAGAGGGCAGCCAGAATACACACCCAAATGCAAAAGGCAAAGGCGAGCATAAACACAAAGTAAACCACACGCCACCATGGACCCAACAAAGCCCCCAAATTAAACTCCAAAACCCCTCAACTTTATATATATATATATATATATTTTTGTTTTTTTTGTTTTTTTTTTTTTCAAAAAGGGAGAACAACTGTTCAAAACCAACTGGGCAGTATCGGGGAGTGGGGAGCAGTCCTACAGAAGGGGGCCCAGAACTTCCCCCAGGAACAAAGAACAAACACAATACAAAGAAAATAACCACCAATGCTCCCTTATGGGTCAGGAGCCTCCAGAGAACAGATTGTCCCATCCTCAAACTGGCTTTTTTTTTGTCTTTTTTTTTTTTGTCTTTTTTTTTTTCCCATTTTCTTCTTTTGTTGTTGTTGTTTTAGCACCTGTACAATAAAACTGTACCATCTCCAACCAGAGCCGGCCACAGTGAGGCCCTCCTGCCTTTGGATGGTACATACTCTCTATAAGGATTGTTCGGAAAAATAGCAATTGGTAGAAAAATAAGAACAAGAGCGGGAAAGACAATGCCACAGAGGGGCAGGGACAGGGAAGCAACCCCAGCTCCTCTCTCTCTCTCTCCTCCCCTCACCCACCAGTCCATGAGGAGGCCTGGTGGGGCACACACTCAGCCCAGCAAGCCAGGCGCAGAGCAGAGCGGCTGGGGTCTCCTGCCCTGCCTAGAAAACAGCTGCCGCATAGATCTCACATCTGGCAGTCAGTCCCAGAGCCCTCTGCAGATTCCAAAGGAGGGTGGGGGGGTAGAGGGAGGAGGAGGGGAGAGGAGAGAGAAAGGGGGTGCTGTGAGCTGGGAAGGGGCGGGGTGGGGGGGGGAGCTGGAAGGTGACAGGCTCAGTATTTCCAGGGGGAGGCGGGGGGGGGGGGGGGAGATGCAGGAACAAACCCATATTGTGCACTCTGAGGGTAGCAGCGAAGAAAGCCTGAGGAGGGGGCCCCTGGGCCCTCAGACCCATCTTCAACCCTCCTTTATTAGAGCAACTCATTAACCACTCACCCCCAATTCTCCCCTTCCCAGTAAACACTAATCTCAAGATAGCAGGGCTGCCACTCAGGGTGCAGGGCGGGGGCGGGGGGGGCAGAAAAAACTGGCAGGAAGGGGGGGAGCACCAAAGCCTCGGGATTTACCCCCAACCCCCAGCGCTGGGCCAGCAGCAGCCAGCTTCATTAGTCAGGAGTCCACAGCCCCCACCCCAGCAGCCCCTCCCCAGTGGGGACAACAACCTGCGGATAACTCTGTCAGAGGGAGGGAGCAGCCCCAGAGCTCAAGAAAGAAAAAGAAAGGAGGTAACGACAGTCCCTCAATACAACAAGTTGTCTCAAATCGTCACAGTGATACAGACTTATCAGAAACCAATGAAACAATACAAATTAAATACTAATAAAATAAATACTATGGAAGACAGAAGGACACAGGGGAACCGAAGGGGGTGCTCAGAGATTTGGACTTTTCTTATTTCTCCTCAGGACAGGCCTTGGCCACCCAGGGCCCAGGTTTGGTCTCAAATCATACACAAGGAGGCCGGCCAGTCCAAGGGACCCTGGCGCCATCCCCCTGCCCCCAGGCCTCCCGTCCTCAGACGTGGAGTCCAACTTTCCACCCCATCACCAACCACAACAACAAGGACAATGACAGGGAGATGAGAACTAACTGTAACCAGAAAACCAAAAATCCAGTCACAAATGCTGGCATTGATAAGGCGGCTTCTCGCTGGTCCGGATTATTGCCTCGTTCTGCAGTCTGGCGCTCATGGGGGAGAGACCTGGGAGGCTATTGGGGGAGAGAAGAACTCAGGAGGAGAGAGAAGAAAAGGGAGGGGCCGTTTTCCAGGTCAACTGTTCCAAGACTGGAATTCCACCTCGGACCCTAGGAGCCGAAGTAGCTCTGGCTCGTACTGCACCAGCTCCACAGTCTCGGAGGAGCCTGGCGGGGATCTGTCCTCCATGCCGCCAGGCCTCTCGGCAGGGGTCAGCAGCTGACTGGAGGCCACCTGCCTATAGAACTCAGCCTTGGGCAAGGTGGCGATTTCAAAGTGCGGGAACCGGGCCTGAAAGATCCTCGAGGACAGCTTCAGCCTCTTCAGGACATCGGTAAAGAGGAACCAGTTGCAGGGCCTGGAGAGGCAAGGAAGGGAGTTAGGGAAGTGGTAGGGGAGCACTTGGGACAGTCAACCAAGGCTTGGGCCACCAAGCCATTCTCCATTGTGACCCCTTACCAGTCACATTGGGAGCACGCTGAGCCCTGGGGGGTAACAGACGCATTTTCTCCTGCCCCTACAGTGCCTGGCCCAGCTTTCAGCTAAATGTGAGCACTCGATCCATGCCCGAAAGAGCGAGCAGGAGGGGAGTGGCCTTTCCAGAACCTGAACCCCTTAGCAGGTACCCCTGGGACCTGGGATTTACCATCTGCTGGGCCCAGTTCTGCCCCCGCCCTCACCAACCCCGTCTGCTTTCCCTTTTCTGTCCTCACTCTGCTTCCCCTGCCTCCTGGTTCTCCAAGATTGTCCCCAGTGGAGGGGGAGCCGTGGAGAAAGGCCTAAACTGCGGGTAATCCGAAAGGCATTTCTCTTTGGCTCTGGAATGCATTAGACGAGTTTTTTCTCCAGCAGCCTCAGCACCATCATTTCTGTAGGGCCAGGGCTCACGTTACAGCGGGTCTGACTCTGCAGAGCACACCCGACTAGGCGACTGGGCGGCAGCCCGGGGACAGCTGGGAGGAGTGCTGCAGAGGCAGGCAGGGCCAGCCACGTACAGGCCTAAACCAGGCAGAGACACTGCATCCCCATGTTAGTGGTCCCCGCTTCCACGGTACTCCCTCCCCACCATTCCATGTCCCGGTCCCAGCCCTCGCCACGTCTGGCCTGGGCTATGTTGCATCAGCCTAAGTGCTTTGTCTACGCCAAGAGTCACTCTTTTGCATCCCTATCCACTCTCATTAGATCCTCTCTTACCATCAGTTTTCTAAAAGCAAAATCCAACCTTCTACCTCCTCCCTAAGCAGTTTTCAATGGATCCCCAGTGTCTCCAGGAAAAAAACTCCAAATTTCTTTAGCATATTATACAAGACCTTCCAAATATGACCCTATTTGACCTCATTGGCCAGTCTCTACCCAATCGCTTTCTCGCACACACACCTACACAGTATCCTCCACCCCACCAACAACCAGCGTTAGGATACAGGACTGTTCCCACTTTCTGAACTTCCTGAACTTGTATGCCTCGGGGCCTTTGCTTATGCTATACCCTCCATCCCTCTTTCCTTCCTGGCCCAGATCAGATGCCACATGGCCTGTGAAGCCTTCCTGCAATGGAACGGATTGCTCCTCCCATCTCCTGTGGTCTCGCGGTACTTGATTCGTACTCCTCCGAGAGTACTGCTAACAGAGCCCACTTCTGAATGGATGCGAAGGAAACACCGACTGTGGTTCTCTCTGGCAGAGGAACAGGAGCTCAGGGTAGACTGGCACTTTTATTTTTCGATTGACACCTTTCTGAACTGTGTGAGTGTTTACAATAATAAATGTGCTTAGGACATTTTGTCTTTTATTCGAGTTTATTCTACACTTCTGTCTACTCTAGTAGACTGTGAATTCCTTAGGGGCCAGAGTCGTATTCTGGTCCTCAGATTATGATCTGTGCAGCTGCCTAAGACACGTTTATGGATTCGGATGTTCTGGACAGCACCTAAAACTTTACCTGCAGCCCCGGTGTGTTCCCCTAAAATGCAACATGTCTTCCAAATGAGGGCCAACTCGGCCAGCTCACAGGCTTAAGGAATGGAGAGTTCTGGATTAAGACAAGGGGACTACTTGGACCATCACGGTCAAAGAATGGGGGAAAGCCCTAGGCACGTTCCCACTGGTGATCAGAATCTAGCCTTGTTCGGATGATTCACAACCCTACAGGGCCCCCTGCCCCACCCCCACTTCTTAGAGAGCAAAATTGTCCGCACTGTGCAGCAGCTGTGGTGGATGTACTGTCGGGGAGCCAGCCTCGTGCTACAAACTCAGCTGACGACATGCCTGCCGCTGGCCTGCTGAGCCACACACAGCCCTTGGTTCCCTGTGCCCCGTCCGCAACCTAAAGCCTACTACCCCAGTCCTTCTACTGCCTACTGCCGGGGCCCAAGCTCCTCTTTCAGATGGAGGTGCTGAAGACTTTGGAGGAATTAATTAACCGTGCAATACTATATCCCAGAGGCCCAGCCCCGCCCGCAGGGATCAGTTTATGCCCAGAAGAATAAGGACCAAAAGCCCCTGCAACTTGATCCCTACTAGTGTCATCACATAGGCTATTTTTATTCTTATCAGGCCATGGGGGAAGGCATGTGAAGTTAGTCCTCAACAGAGGGTCTCCGTTGAAGCAACCTCAGTCCATAGTCTACCCCATTCTCTGTCCTGTGCACTTCATGCTAGCTCACTGGCTTTTTTTTAAAAAATAAGGTTTAATGTTTTAAAACCAGGTATCCACAGCTGGCTCTGTGGCCTAGTGGCTAAGGGAGCCAGATCTCACGTGGATGACCACGTGGTTCGAATCCCAGACCCAGTGGCTTGAAAAACATGCTGGGTACATGTGTGTGCATGCCCCCAAATCCCAACCGACTAAGAAATGGAGGAGAAAGTTGCAGCGTGACCGCGCTCCACTGGGAGGCACTTTCTTCTTCCCCTCCCCGGCAAGTGCACATGCCCTCTGGCAAAAATTAACAAAACGAAACCAAACACAACTAGATACCAAAGAATTCTCTCTTTTATGATTTATAAAAATAGAGGTTTATTCAGCTCATGATTTGAAGGTCTGGGTCCAGGGCCCTCCTCTAATGGGGTTCTTCAGTTATTTCACAACATGACAGGGAGGAGAAGAGCTTGGTCTGTGTCATGTGAGTCAAGAATTATTCTTAAAATTGTTTGCAAAGGCTAGCCAGTAGGTGCTGTGGTGGTTAAGGTGCTGACTCCCACATGGCCGACTGTGGTTCGAGTCCTGGACCCAATGGTGACCAGGTGTGTGTGCCCAGAATCCCGAGAGGAACATGGAGGAGAATCCACACCCTGGGGTGATTTTTTTACTTCCCTTCTCTCTGTCTCTTTCTCCAGTGAGTATATGCACCCTAAGGCAAAAACCTTAAAAAAAATTGTCTGCAAAGGTATTTGAAATCTGTGAAGACACCAATAAGAAGAAATTGGCGATGGAGGCTAAGAACAAAACAATTCAAGCTGCATTCTCAGTCTCCAACCAGCCCTGCTACCTGGAGACGACGCAACCTTCTCAGAGTGACTCTAGATTCGGGGTTCTCAAAACACATATACTGGATGGACCTAGAGCCGATAGTCTCGAGTTTGAACCTAACCAGTCTTGGCTGGCAGGTCAGGCTGACCTTCTCTAGGTTCCAGCAAGAGCACAGAAACCATAGCCTTGCAGGCTGTGAAACTCCAGAATCATCAAAGATTAAACAGGGGGGCCAACCCTGGAGCCTAGTGGTTGTAGGGAGCTGGATCCACGTGGCCAGCCGACTGCCAATCTCAACCCCACTAACACGTGCATGTGTGCTCCCAGTCCTGACAGGAAGGACTGTGGTGTGGCCATGCCCCAGTGGGAGGGGCTTTCTCCCTCCCTCTCTCTCACTCTCTGGCTGGGGCACATGCCTCCTGGCAATTAAATAAAAAACAAAAGATAAATTGAGAGGCCAGGAAGTGGTGCAGGACAGGGGTAACACAACAGGAGCACAGTGGGAAAGGGCCTCAGTCCGTGTCCCAGGACCTGCCCTGAGCGTGCCCATGCATGCACGTGCACATGCCTGTGATCTGGCGCCTGAGGCTGCGGGTGGATTGTGTTCTGGGGTCCCTGATGGGTGTGCACACCTTTCTCTGAAGAAAGACGAATAAACTTCTTTTCAAAAAAAGATTCAACTGGGGCCAGCTGGTCATGTGGTGGTTAAGGTGCTAGATCCCACATGGCTGACTGTGTGGCTGAGTCCCAGGCCCGATGGCTTGAAAAACATGCTGGGGGCATGTACACGTGGGCCCAAAACCCTGAGAGGAGAAGGGAGAAGATGGGATTGTAGTGAGACCCTCCACTCTAGGGGTGCTTTCTCACTTTCTCTCTCTCTGTCTGTCAGATGAGTGTATGTGTCCTATAGCCAAAAAAAAAGAAAAAAAATAAATTAAATTGGGTTGAGTCTAACGTTAAGTGTCGAGCATAGCATAGTCTCCCAAACTGGGTGATCCCCACTGTGACATGCACAGCGAACAGCAGCCTGCGCTGATAGCCTTGACGCATCGCCTGGCCGGTGATAAGACCACAAGAAACTGGGCTGTGGATTACATAAGGACCCCAGTGCCCCCACAGCTATGGCAACCATATGTCTTGACTTTTCCAAGAATCTCAGTTTCAAACATTCTGTCTGGCTGTCCCCGGAAACCACAGAAATGTTCCAGAGATTCTAATAGCTCATCAGTCCAAATACCTCCCAGATTATCTCTTACTCTCAGAAACAGAGCAAAATGCCTTCAGACAGTGAATCTACATTTTGGGCTCTGGAAACACGTATAGTGGATGTACCTAGGGCCGCTAGCCTCTAGTTTGGACCTAACTAGCCTGGGCAGTCAGGTCAGGCTGGTCTTTGTCACTTGTTACCTTCCCTACTCCCTAGCGCTCATATGCCAGGTCTTCACTTCCTTCTGGAGAACCCCAACTTGCCAGGAGGTGGTCAGGGCTTGCAAGGATCTGGGCGCTCAGTCCCATGGATCAGTCAGACACTCACCCGCGGGACACTGATACTTGGAGGTTGTAACAAGGGAGCAGAGGCTTGTCTGAGAGTTCAAACATGAAGTCATCCTTTTCCACATCGTCCCCTTCTTGGTCAGAGCTTCCAGGAGGATTATGCAGGAGGTCACAGGCAAACCCATCTTTTTTCTCTGCAAGGAGGACACACAGGGAATTAGGACTTAGCTACGTGTATGAAAACAAAGAAGAGAAATGCTCCAGCCAGATAAAGGAGCATCGTCGCAGAGGGCTGCTTAGGGGATAATGACAAGGCCGCGGGCCCCTAGTCCAGGCCAAGGTGTGCCGATCCCACGACTCAATCCTCCGGACGGCACGCGAAAGTTCTAGTCCTAGAAGACACAACAACATGTTGTGGCTAAAGATTCCTTATATTCCTCCAGCCTCCAATGGGCATGGGCAAGGTGGTGTGAAGGATGCGCTCGCTGCTCGGGCTGTGGGCATGGAAGCTGGAGACAGTGTCAGCAGTCAAGGGCAAGGTCCGAACACCTGCCCTTCAGGCTGTGCCTTCTCAAGCTGCCTCACTGCCTGCCTGCCGGGTCACTGGAAACCCTGAGGGGGCTCAGAGGGTCCCCTCCTCAGCCCTGAGTCTGGGTGTGGCTGCTGCATTCCATCCCAAACTTCTCCTGCTCCAGCTTCCTCCAAGCTTCAGGGTGGGTGCTTCCCTTAATCGTCAGCCTCTGGCCCCGACAGTGAACACTGGCCAGTGGCCGGCCACCGTAGATTAAAGAGGTGCCCATCTTCCGAGAGCAAAGCCTGGGCCAGATGGCCCGGGAAGACTGGGAAGGCAGCAGCTCTCTCAAACCTGTGTGTGCACTGCAGGGGGAGGGTAGCGAAGGGACAGGAGCTCAGTTCCAGATGAGGGGTTGGGTCCCTCAAGTGTGAGAGGTGGCATTGCTCGCAGGGGATTCTGGAGAAAGGAGAAAGGGACCTTGGGAGAGAGAGAACTGAAAAGGGCCCAGGGTGGAGAATTCTTTGTCAGAATTGGTGTTGCACCCCTGGTTTAGGCAAGTGATTTCCAAGTCTGGGAGAAGGGAGGGTCAGGGCTGAGGCCAGAAGGCTCTGTGAGCTGCTCCCAGGTTAAGGAGGGACCTCCACAGGGCTACTACTGAGAAGAATCAGTGAAACCCACATCAAATCGCACATCCCTGTGCCACAGATCAGGGTGGGAAGAATCCCACTTCAAGCTTACCCAACACAGAACTGCTGTAAAAGTCCCAGGATACACCAGGATCACCCTCTGCCCGGCCCTGAAGATCTGAGAGGTGATCTGCAGAAAGAAGAGAAGGAGGTGAGATGCCGAGGGCCGGCTGACCGAGGAAACAGAGTCCATGCGTGTGGGGCAGGGAGAATGGGAGAAGGGGCCGGGAGTGACTAGAGAGAGACACTTTCTGCTCTCAGTCACAATGAGCAAACCAGCAGCCAGGAGACCAATCTAGTCCACTGACCGCCTGGGGTCTGACCCAGTGTTTCGTTGTGTGTGGTTTTCTTCTTCTTCTTTTTTTTTAATGAATTAACTTCCAACGTTTTTAAATTGGTAGATTTTGCTTAAAAATCTGGATTTCCAACTTTTCATGGAAAAAAAAAATCAGATCTGGCAACACTATGTCTACATTCCTGCATGTCAACAGCTGGCTGGAAGGAGCAGCGACATGTGCGGGCTCCAATTCACCAGTCCCCACCCAGCCTGCGTGCGCTTTCCCACCATCAGCCTGAAGGCATTTAGGTTTGGGATCCCTGCTTTAAAGGGTGTAGAGAATTCCTCTGCAAGCAGAACTCTAGACAGATCCCAGGATTTTAATTCTCAGGTCACAACATCCGTATTCAATCACAGTCACTCTGATCTAAAGCAAGATAAGCAAGCATAAGTCCTTCTGTTTCATCTTTCGAAAACATGGGGGCAATGGCCAGGTTTACTCTCATAAAAACCTTTTGCTTCTACTGCTAGATAATCCCCCAAAGAACTGAAAGATATGCCCAGCTACAGAGGTGCAGGCAGTGAGGCAGCACTGCATGACACCAGAGCCAGACAGGAGGCCCTGAGTTCAGATCCTGGGGTGACTTAAACATGCCAGGCATACCCATGGGTGCACCTGTGATTCTGACTGGCTGGAAGGCTGGGGGTGGGTGGGGATGGCAGCATGGCAAGTCTCTGCTAAGTCCTCTTTCTCCCTCCTAAACAAATAAATTAAAAACAGAAGAACTGGGGACCAGCAGATGGTCTAATGGTTATGTTGCTGGACTCCCATGTGGCCGACGGCAGATCGAGTCCTGGACCTGGTGGCTTGAAACTCACGCTTGGACGTGTGTGTGTGTGTGTGTGTGTGTGCCCCAAATCCCAAGAGGAGTATGGAGAAGGGATTGTGGCATGGCCACCCCTCCCAGGGGTTATTTCTCGCTTTCTGTTTCTCTGTCTCTCTGGCAAGCACACACACTCTATAGCAAAAATAAAAAATAAAAAAAAAAACAAAAGAACTGAAAAAAGGAGGTCAAACAAAAACTTATACGTGAATGCTCACGGCAGCTTTATCCACAACAGCCAAAAGGTGGAAACAGTTCAAGTGCCCCTCAACTGATAAAATTTCTGGTGGGACTGTGAAATGGTGCAGCTGCTGCAGAAACAGTTTAGTGGGGCCTCCAAAAGTTAAACATGGAATTATTACACAACCCAGCAAGTACGCTCCTGGGTACAGGGCTGAAAGAACTGAAGAAAGGTACTCAGACAAGTACACGTGCACGCATGCTCACAGCAGCCCTCCTCACAACAGCCAAAAGGTGGGAACAGGCCAGATGTCTATCAGTAGATGAATGGATTAACCGAATGCAGAATATCCATATAATGGAATATTATTCAGCCACAAAAAGGAAGGAAATGCTGATACACGCTGGGGCATAGATGCTAAGTGATACAAGCCAGACACCGGAGGTCTCGTGCTGTACAAGTCCATTTCTACAAAGTGCTCAGAGGGGGCAAATCCATCGAGAACAAATTGATTAGTGGTTGCCAGGGACTTCAGGAAGCGGAAGTTGGGCAAGGGGTGGTAACTGCTTAATGGGTACAGGGTTTCCTTTTGGGGTGATGAAAATGCTTTAGAACTGGAGAGAGGTGGTAGTTACACAACATGAATGTACATGCCACTGAACTGCACATTTAAAATGGTTCAAAGGTGAATTAAGTTCTGTGTATCTGGCCACACTTAAAACAATTTAACAAGCTTTTGCTCACTTGATCTGAAGACAGGTCTTAGATCACCCCTTAGCCTCCTTGTTTCCTTGCTGGACATTATCTGGCGGGACTGTCTCACCTCTCAGCCCCACCTGGACAAAAGCAGGTCCACTGGCTTTCAGGCCAAACTCAACTGTGTCACGTGTGGACACATGGCCCAGCCATCGCCAATATGCTACCTGGTACCACCAGCAAGCTGACTTAGCTGTATATGGCTGCCATCGACCCTCAAGTGGCATCTGGGCAACAGGACAGGAGAGAGTCCAAAGGGCACAGGTGAGCTGAGGATATCCTCTGAAAACCAAATCCCAGGAGGAAGCTGGCAGCCACTCTTAAAGGAGCAGAGCTGCTTTCTCCCAACGGAAAGTGCCTCTGTGACCCAACAGCCCTTCCTTTGGTCATCCCACCAACAGGAATGCCTATCGGCTGTTGCAAGCTACATGAATCCTCTTTTTTTTTTTTTTTTTTTAAAGAAAATGCCTAGGGACTAAAGGGCTTTCCCTAGTAGGAAAAGGCAGCCAGAGAGGAGCTTTCAAAATGATGGCTGGGGGGCAGCTATGCTGGCAAAGCAGTAATGAGAGTCCATAGTGTCGGAGCCACATGGGAAGGGCCTGAGTTCAGATCCCAGAGTCTCTCTGTGCACAGCAGGCATGCATGTGTCCATGACCCAGGCTGGGGGGTGAATCACTGCATGAAGGCCCTGTTGGAGATGCCTGGCTCTCTTGCTTTCTGTCTCTATCTCACTCATGGAAGATAGAAATACACTTATTTTTGCCATAGGGTGTATGCACTTGGCAGGCAGAGACAGAGAGAATGAGCATGAGAAATCACCCCCTGGAGGATGGTCATGCCACAATCCCTTCTCCTCTATTCTCCTCCTGGGATTTTGGGCACGCACATACACACAAATAGCCTGCATGTATTTCAAGCCACTGGGTCTAGGACTTGAACCACACAGTCGGCCCTGTGGGATCAAGCCACCTTAACCTCCATGCCACCAGCTGGCCCTAAATATATGTTTTTAAAAAGGTAATGGCTGGGGGCCAGCAGGTGGTGTGGTGGTTACGGGTGGTAGACTCCCACATGGCCAACCATGGTTCAAGTCCTGGACCTGGCGGCTTGCTTTCTTTCTCTCTCTCTATCCCTCTCTGCTCAAATTAAAATAAATAAATTTAAATAAAACAATTCATAGAAAAAAATAAAGCGAGACCAGCAGGTAGTGCGGTGGTTAAGGGCACTGGACTCCCACATGGGTGACCATGGTTTGAGTCCCAGACCTGGCAGCTTGCTTTCTCACTTTCCCTCTTTCTCTCTCTCTCTTACTCTGTCCCTCTCTGGTTGAATTAAAATAAATAAAGTTAAATTAAAAAAATTCTTTAAAAAAAAAAAAGCGCAATAGCTAAGCTACCAGAGCAGGAAACCTTTACTCATGCATGTTAGCTCTTTTGTGCATTCCGTGAACAAACTCAAGGGTCACACGCTTCCAGCTCACATGCTCTCCTGTGCCACTTGGGAGCTGGAAGTAGTTTTTCCAGAGCATTTATTAGGTGGGTATTCATTCTGTGCCTAGCACTGTGTCAGTGTCATGGGAGATACAGGAATGAGAGCATAAGTTAAAGGAATAAGAGCGTAAAAAAAAGGCAGGGTCCATGTCTGTCTGGTTCACCGTGGTCTCCCTGTACCTCAGCCCAGTGCCTGGCACATGGTAAGAACTTGGTAAATCTATGGAGAGGGAGAGAGGGAGGGAGGCAGGCGAGACTATACAGTGCTTGCCTGACTCAAGCATGCCCAAACATTAAGCACCGAATAACTGCTGCCCCCTCCCCCCACAAGAGGTCACACAAGGATTCCATCAGAGCAGCCTTAGCTACCCACATTCCTGGGGCTCCTCTCTAGGAACTGCCTTCAGAGCCCCCCCCCCCCCCCCGGCACATTCCTCTAATTCTCTACAGACTGCAAATCTCTGTCGTTGGCAGGTGTATTTTCCCCACCTTTATTTTTTAGTTTTGATTTTTAAGAAAAGCAAATTTCTTTCTTTCTTCCATTAAAGAGCAAGGCAGAAACAGTGCCCCAGCAGGGTCAGCATGCCAGAATCCAGCCCCAGTCTCGGCGGGCCTCCATCACGGGCATGTGTACAAGCCCCGCATGTACAGGGAGACCCTGGACATGAAGCCAGGCCCTTTCCCATGTGGGTCCTTTGCATTACTTCTGCCACCACCACTGGGCCCCTGAATTTGCCTTTTTGAAATGGACAGAAGTTAATTGTCAAAGATGCTACAGTTGGAACAGGCCCCAGAGTGGCAGATAGGAGGAGCCCCAAGATTTGCTTAAAGGTGCAGCTTCAACTCGTGTTTCCTCTAGATGTTCACACACGGTCAGGAGGAAGAGTGACCTACCTTCTTGATTCCCCCTGCCTCCCAGCCCCAGCCACAACTTTCAGTCCTTACTCTTATTCTTTCCTTAAAAAAGCATCCTGGGTGCAGCAATTCCACTCCTAGGCATAGACCCCAAACTGAAAGTGGATTCTCAAAGACTCGGACATGCGTGTTCACAGGAGCTCCACTCATAACAGCCAGAAGGTGGACAGGGCCCAAATGTCCACTGGTGGATGAGTAGACAAAATGTGCTCTACTTATCCAACAGAATGCTACTCAGCCATAACAAGGCATGAAGTTCTGAAACACGTGAACACACGGGTCGGCCTACATGAAGAAGCCAGACACAAAAGTCCCCGTACTGTATGAGTCCATTTATGAGAAAGGTCTAGAGTCGGTAAATCCATAGAACATATTGGTAATTGCCAGGGACAAGGAAGAAGGTGGAATGGGGAGCAACTGCTTAATGAGTATAGGGTTTTGTTTTGGGGGGATAAATACGTTTTGAAACTACATAGAGGTGGTGGCTGCACAATGTCACGAATGCACTGTCACTGAATGGCTCACTGTCATATGGTTAGTTTTTGTTTGGAGAGGTTTTTGCTATAGGGCACGTGCGCTCTCCAGAAAGACAGAGAGAGACAGAGACACAGAAAGCGAGAAATCACCCCCCAGGGGGGATGGCCACACCGCAATCCCTTCTCCTCTATTCGCCTCTCGGGGTCTTGGGCACGCACGCACTCTCGCGCCCGGCATGAGTTTAATCTGCCGGGTCCGGGACTTGAACCATGGTCAACTACATGGGAGTCCAGTGACATAGTCATTATGCCAACTGCTGGTCCCCACATGGTTAATTTTGTTATATAAATTTCACCTCAGTAAATTTATTTTTAAATTATTATTTTTTTTTTTTACATTTAATCACTATACATTCAATACACTTTTTTATAGAGCACCATTGAGGCCTCATGAGTTCCACCCTCAGTGGTGTGTGCTAAGACACTGTGCTCCATAGGCTGGGACCACATGGGAGGTCCGAGTTCGATTCCTAATCCAACCTAAAGTCTGGGCAGTGGTGTGGGTCCATCATCCCAGTGATTCAGGGAGAACGAGACATAGGATCATGACTTGAGGCTGGCTTGGACAACACAGGGAGACCCTGTCTGAAAAAGAGTCAGGCATGGTGGCATGCACCCTCAATCCCAGCTGGGAGGCTGAGGCAGCAGATCATGACAGGGCGAGCCCCCTTCCATTGAGGGGAGGAAAAGCAGTCTCAGTACTTCCTCTGATGCCCCAAACTGACAGACACAACTCCCCCAACTCCCGCATTCTTCCTGAGGGAGGAGGAAAGACGAGTCTTATTTTCCTTTGGTTATCGTGGATATTGATCTTTTCTCAAACCAGTCGCATGTCTTGCAGGCAGTTTGGCCCAAGGGGGAGGCCTTTTGGAGCCCGAGAACAAGGTAGGAAGAGTCTACTGTCTGGTCCCCAGTACTCAGTACAGCACCTGCAATCTAACAGCTGCTCCACAAATGGATGGAGGAACAGACAACCGAGGAATGCCACTGCATCCTATCCTTCAGGGTCTCAGGAGAAATGGCCTCACTGTAGGCCAGCCAACTGAGTATAAGAAAATCCACATTTACAACCCAGATGAATTTAGTACCTTCTGTTTTACAAAGGGCTTCACAACAGGGTACCTGTAAACAGTGGCATTGCTTTGTGTACTTAAGAGGAGGATTTGATTTGCTGACAGCTTTTCCCAAACAGGGGCCTTGCACAAAGGCAAGGAAGCTCTACAAGAGGCACCACCCTGACGCTCTCACTCACCTTTTCTGCCTATAGAAAATGGAGCCCTTTGCCCCCTACTGGGATTTGCCTTCATTTACTGCCCAGTGGGACCTCCACTGGGGGAGGATGAACCAATTAATGTACAGAAAGTCTCATCAGGCAAATGATGAAAAGCAAAAAGTTTTTTTAAATACTTCAGCTCGATAGATGATAGACGAGGTAAAAGAGAACAACCCAGAAGTCCATGCAAATGTATCCATGTATAGGGGTTGGAGGTGGGTGGCGGAAGGAAAGGCTTCCCTAGCCTCGAACCTCAGGAGCTCCCTACCTGGTGGTTCCTGGAAATACGGTGGGGAGATATATAGGGATGAAGAAAGACTGAGACTCAGTTGAAGGGATCAAGATAGCCCTTCATGATGGATGTACTAAACGCCACTCAGCTGTTCACCTGAAAATGGTTACAGGGCTTGGGCTGCCCCCATAGCAGAGTGAGCCCACGTGTCTGGCCCTGACAGCATGGAAGACCCACGGGTGTGTGTGTGCGTGTGCGTGTGCGTGTGTGTGGGATCTTCATGGGATAGAGCAATGCAGGCAAAAGCATTTGGTTAGGCCAGCAGGTGGCCTGGAGGTTAAGGTTCTGGATCTCACATAGGTGACTGCACAGTTCGAGGCCCAGACCCAATGGCTTCAAAAGAACACCAGGCGTGGGACCAGCAGTTGGTGTAATGGCTATGTCACTGGACTCCCATGTAGTCGACAACGGTTTGAGTCCCAGACCCAGTGGCTTCAACTCACGCCGGGTGCATGTGCATGCGTGCCCAAGATCCTGAGAGGAGAACAGAGGAGAAGGGATTGCAGCGTGGCCATCCCCCCGGGGGGTGATTTCTCGCTTTCTGTCTCTATGTCTCTCTCTGTCTTTCTGGCGAGCACACACACCATATAGCAAAAACTTCTCAAAACAAAACACCAGGCGTGTTTGCATGCATGCCCAAAATCCTGAGAGGGAATGAAGGAGAAGGGATTGTGGCATGCCCATCCCCCCTGGGGGTGCTTTTTCACTTTCTCTGTTGCTCTGTAACTCACACTCTATCTTCAGCAAGTACATGAGCTCTATAGTTAAAAAATATATATATTTTTTTGGCATGATTGTGCCCCACTGGGGGATGTGCATGCTCTCTTTCCGTCCCTTCTCTCTCTCTCAAGCACACGTGCCCTCCAGCAATTAAAAAAAATCTAAAAAGAATGCTCATGGGGCGGACAGTGGTGTAGCAATAAAATGCAATACCCAGTGACGATTCCAGGTGGGAAGTGTTGCCGGTGTAAGTCCAGAGACCTCCCGGAGTGGGCTGGGCTCACGTGTGCCCATGATCTGGGCTGGCTGAGGCCGAGGATGGATAGCAATGTCAGGACCGTGTGTGTGTGTGTGTGTGTGGGGGGGTGGTTGCCATATCTCTGTTTTTCTCTATTTTACTCATGAAATAAATAAACTTTAAAAAAGAAGTATATGGTTATGTCAGGTGAATTTAATCTCTCCTTTTTTAAAAAAAAAAAAAAAAAAAAAAAAAAGAGCCCCTAAATATTGTCTTCTTATTCCCGCAAAACAGCCCTTGGGCTCAAGTGTCCCCGTTCCTGGAAGCCCACTTGTGGTGTGCTCGCCTCCCTGAGGTGTCCTGCCAAGGTCCTAGCCTGGCATGTTAGAACTTTCGCTAACACCTAGACAGAGCTCTGCCTTTGCAGAGAAAAGAAATGGCCCAGTTTATAATGTTCCATTGGCTCCTGACCCCCATTGTTAAGTCAGCTCCATGGTGTGAGGGGGAAGGAGCCACTGTGCAATGGCTAGGGCCTTATCGGAGGCCTGGGTTTGGCTCACGGCCCTGGACAGGTCAGGTACAGTGGCATTTCCCTGTGGTCCTGGCTGACTGGGAGGCCGGGGCAGGAGGAATGCCCCTGTCTCCTGTACCGTCTATCATTAAAAAAAAAAAAAAAAAAAGATTTGAATGAAGGCGCTCAGCCTGAGCAGGTTAGGAAGTGACAGAGTTGGGCCAGCAAGTGGTGTGGAGGTTAAGGTGCTGGATCCCACATGGTCAACTGCATGGTTGAGTCCCGAACTGGTGCCTCGAAAATCACACCAGGCAGGTGTGTGTGCATGCCCAAAATCCTGAGAGGAGATAGGAGTAGAATGGACTGCAGTGTGGCCATACCCCGTGAGGGGTGATTTTTCTTGCCTCTCTCTCTCTCTGCAAAGTGCATGTGCCCTACAGGAAAAACAAATGACAACAACAACAACAACAAAACCCACGGCTTTCTCTGAGTTCTGCAACACAGACTGGCATTGCAGTCACTTTAAAGAGATGTCAAAAAGGCTGACTAGTGATTGGAATGAGCTGACAGAAGAAGAGACGAAAACATGCTTCTTTCTACTTTTTTAACTACTTAAAATGATTTCAACATTCCCACTCCTTTGGGTTTGGTGAAGGGGCTGGGAAGAAGATTCATCTGCGTACTACAGTGGTCAACGATGGCTTTGCTTGGGCGCAGAGAGCCCAAGACCCTCAGCAGCAGGGCAGTCTCTAGGCCAAAGAGGCCTCTGGATGAGACCAGTTTGTCAAAGACAGAGCTTCATGAGGTACCCTTACAATACTGAGATGTTCTCAACGTTCTCCTGTGCCAGACTGTCCTGGGAACCCAGCAGAGTGCAGGCGACATGTATGTGTGTCTAAGAGGAACTACACATGTGCAGGGGATGTAGGAGACCACGAAGGGTGGCTGGCCCCAGCATTCCATCCCCCAGGAATGGTTTGGCTGTAGGGACAACAGTCACCACTGGCCTGGGACAGATGACTGTCCCAAATGACTATCATTTGAGAATGACATCCCCAAGCTGCTCTGTCCCTCAATGACAGAGGCCTGGGAGCCCGGAGCTTGGAGTTGGACAAACAGAAAAGTAGCCCTCCTGCCTCTGGCTGTGAGGGCCTGTGGCCTGTCCTCCAGGGTCTAGTCCTGGAGAAGGTGGCCGAGCAGAAGTCCAGATCCTCCTCAGCGGCCTCTACTACCTTCCCTGCCCCCAGCTTGATTAGTGTAAAGCTGGTACTACCCACCTAATCCTCCTTCCATCACACCTTTCACTCCGTGCCTTTGTGTCCTCCTTCACCACCAGTGTCATTAACCTTTGTTCAATAAACAAATGAGCCCCTGGTCAGGAGCCCAGACTGTATGTCTAGTGGGTGGGAGTTCAGGGCTAACTAGAGCCAAAGCCTTGGGTAGAGGAAGGAGTGGTCCTGGGCAAAGCTTTGGCCTGTCGGCTCCTAGTCCCACAGGGGTTCTACCGGACACTGAAGCCTCCAAGGACGTTCAGAGATACACCTCTCAGCTGCGCTGTAGCTCAGGCATTCTGAAGAAGTCACTGCTGGAGCAAGGGCCAAGCTGTGATGTCACTAAGAGGCGGGGTTCCTTTATTCGGAGGTCAAGTCTGAGGAGATTCCTACTGAGCATGCCCAAGCTAGACTCCCCGCCTTCCCTCCTCCTGCCTGCCCAACTCAGTGGAGCTATCTAACTGCAGACAAACAGCTGCTATCCACTAATGAGAAAATAAATGCATGTTGGCTTGTGGCCCTTGCCATGGGCCTGAACACTAGACACTTTTCTAGAAGGTGCAGGTAGGGAGGAAGGGGAAGGAATGGAAAGGAGGAGGATGTAGAGGGAACGTCACAGTTCCCACAGGTAAGGGCTGTGAGGGATACGGGTAAAGAAAGGGTCTCAGGGGTTCTGCTTCAAGCACAAACAGAATTAGGAAAACAAAAGCAAAATGCTAAGTGTCACTTCTTTACCATGGATAAACCGTTCAAAGCACAGGTCAACACATTTTGACCCCGCTAAGATGCACCAGTCGGGCCATGGGCCCACAACCTAGCTCATACACCTAGCTGGGAAATGGGTCCCTGCGGGCAGCTGCCGGGGCTCCCAGGAGGATGCAACATGGACACTCACAGCAAGGGGACGAGAGAAAATAGACCTTTAGGCTTTTTCAAGTAGACGGAGATTTCTAAGGCACTTGAAGAAAGCGTGTGAAGAGGCCAGAAGCCCCTCGTGGGAGCTATTTGAGGTGGAGGGAGAAGAGGATCTGCCCAGAATTGTCTGGGCCGTGCTTACCACTGAGAAAGCGCTTCATGGTGTCACTGCTGGCCAGCTTCATGGCCGTCTGACCCGAGTAGGTAGCCAGCGTGGGATCGGCCCCATAGGAGAGCAGGAGCCAGATGGTCTCCAGGTTGTCGTTGACCACTGCGTCGTGAACTGGCCTGCGGGGTGGGATACAGGATGAGGACAACAGGGCCCGAGCAGGAACTCAGATGTCTAAGTTTCAGGCTGCCTCAGCAGGGAAAACTGGGATGGCCCCGAGGTCACCCCAGTGGAACCTGGGTTAACAGCTGGAGCAGGGGAGCACCTTTGGCCCACAGCTCCACACTACCACCTCCCCTTCTCTTCTCTCCTTCCTCTTTTTCCTCATTCCTATTATTTTCCCTCTTATACTCCCCCTACATCTTGGGACAGTCCCAAGGGCACAATGTAGTTCTGGAGTTCAGCAGAGAATGGGTCCCTCACCGAGGATAAAGTTAAAGCATACGGAGGGAGGGAAGAATGAAGGAGCCAGGTGATTGCCCAAGAGCAGGGATGAGCAGAGAGCTCCACACAGCAGGAGGCGGCCAGGCAGTGGGCAAGCAGAGCCTGCACCTCATAGCCCAGGTCCCCCTACTTGGTATGCAGTTTATGTCTCTCTCTACCCAGAAGTAGGCCCTCTGGTAGAACAAAGAATCAGTACAATTCTCTAAGACACAGCAGGTATATTTTTAAAATTGATATAGAGGTCAAATTTAAAATGTCAAATGTGGAATGCTACCCTAAGGTCGGCCTCCCAGTTCCTAAAGTCCCAGATTCTGCCTGAGACAGGTGCTCGAGCAGGACCATGAGCGGGAGGCCTGACGGGCCTTCCTGGTGACAGCTGCATGTGATGAGATGATCCCTATACAACTCCAGCCTCCCCCGGGTAACCAGTGCAGACCAGCCTTCAGGGACTCGTCTGCCCCTGCCTGTAGCTGGATCTCCCCCACTCCTGCCAGTTTACAGACGCCTTTCAGAAATGCCTCCCGACTAGGCCTCTCTGCAACTGGGAGCCTGAGTGCTGCCAAGGTCCAGACTGGGGGTGAGGATAGCACCCGGGGGGAAGCGGCCTCCTTACCTTGTGCCATCCTGTGCGCTGCAGTTCACGTTGGCCCCGTGTTCCAGGAGGATGTTCAGGATGTCGGTCCAGCCGCGGGAACAGGCCTCGTGCAGGGCTGTGTAGCCAGCATTGTCACGGTGGTTCACATCCTCGCTGTCTTTCTGGAGGCAATAAAGGACGACGTCCTGTGGGGACAAGGAGAGCCCTGTGAGCAAAGAGAGAGCTAACTCCTGAAATCACCCCAGTTTGACTTGAAGCTCCCCTAATATCAGAGCCTGATCTTTGCTCCAGGACCGACAGGCAAGTCTTGGTAACCTTTGTCAAGGTTCAGAGTTGCCATCACCAGGGCCCCAGCCCTGAACTATCTCCTTGGCCATGGAGAGACGATTCTTATGGCCAAGAACACTTTATCTGGGTGGTGAGTGTTGGGGTGAAGTCCCCAGAGAGGCTTGTCTGCCTATCTAGGACTTGAACACCCACACTTTGACTCCCTAAGCTCTGAAAGCCAGCCACAGACCAGAGAAAGGGGACATATGATGAGCACAGCCTTTGGTGGCAATTCAAGAACCAGGAAGGGGTCAGACCCATAGCCTAGTGGTTAAGGGAGCCAATCCCACATGGCTGACAGCAGTCCAAATCCTAGCCTTGGCAGCTTGAGAAACACACTGGGTTGTGTGCTTGTGTGCCCACGACCCCACAGGAGGGTTAAATGGAGGAGATGGGATTACAGCATGACCATGCCCCATTGGAGGGGGCTTTCTCCCTACCTCTCTCTTTCTGTCTTCTCTGGTCAGCACACATGCCCTCTGGGGATGAACCAGGACAAAGGAATTGTTTAAGTACCAACCCTACCAACCCTGGGTGCTGGTCTCAGCAGGACAATGCTTATGCCAGGGTAGTCAGTTCCAGTCCTCCCGTCAAATGGGGATTGTTCTGAGGATAATCCAGTAAAGTCATTCGCCCACATTTTAATGATTAACTTTCTCTGGCTCAGTCTATAGGACCAGAGGCAGGACTCCGAGGACTTGAAGCACCCCGGTTAGTATGGGATGAAGGTGGTGAATGGGCTGACGGGGAGAGAGAGGCTGGCAGTCTGGCAGCTGCCTGGCCTTCACAGCGATGTCTGTTGTCAGTGCACAGCCCTCTCGGGGGCACTACGGAGATGGGACGCTGGCAGGCTGGCGGGTGAGGGCCACTGGGTGTGTGCCTGTACGGGAGATGCAGCCATCTGTGAACAGAGACAGTCCCCGCTGCCTTTACCTGGAGAGAGTGCAAGGCCTCTTCTCCTCCTCACCAAGGCAGGTGTTAGCCTCTTCCCCAGGGCCTAAGGCCCCAGGCGATTCCTCCCTTTCTCCCTTGACAGAATGTCCCACGTGCTCAAGCCCCATGCATGATCTTTGCTTCTTCTCAACAATTTCCTGTTTGCTGGTTTTGCTTCAGGTATAAGAAAATTAACCTTGAGGGCATGGACTGGTCGTCATTTTTATTTCAGGTCTTCCTTGGCAGCTATCCAGACACCCACGCAAGATGCTCCAGAAAGACGGAGTTTAACACAGTGAGACACTGTCAGGTCAGCTCTCCTGGCTGACCAGTCTGGCTGTGGGTACAGCTGTCTTGAAACAAGTCAACAATATGGGGTGTCTTCAAAAAATTCGCAGAAAAGGAGTATTAGGAAAAAAACTACGCATAGATTTTGAATATTTTCTTGTACCCAAATAACCTCATATTGTACTTCCATTTTTCCATGAACTTGTTGAATTCCTGTGTAGGTATCGAAAACCTTAAAAACTCAAGCTCTGTGTGACCGGCAAGTGGCATGGTGGTTGAGGTGTTGGACTCCCACATGTCTGACCATGGTTCAAGTGCCGAACCTGGTGGCTTGCTTTCTCACTTTCCTTCTCTCTCTCTCTCTCTACTCAAATTAAAAAAAAAAAGACTAATAAATAAAATTAAATTAAATAATTCTATCTTTATTTATTTATTTTCATTTGATCAGAGCAGGACAGAGAGAGAGAGAGAGAGAGAGAAAGTGAGAAAGTAAGCCTCTAGGTCCAGGACTTGAACCACAGTCGGCTATGTGGGAGTCCAGTGCCCTTTAACCACCATGCCACTTGCTGGCCCCTTAAATAATTCTTAAAAAAAAAAAAAGGCATGTTGTGTAACCCAGCAACTCTTCTGTCAGCAGCAGGTCTGAGGACAATACTGTGCTGGGCAGAGACACATGTTTGAGGAGTTCATATCAACAAGTGGGAAACAACTGAACAGCCAGCACCATTTAGTTCCGGCCCAGCGTCAGTCTTCCGCCCCTACCTCGGGGGTTGGGGATCAAAGACACTGGTGTGAATTCAGACTCCTATGCACAGTGTAGTAGTAGCTGGGTGATCCTGGACACATTATCTAACATGGCTAGCCTTGGTTTTCTCATCTGTAAAATGCAGATAATAAAACCGACCTCCACAGGCTTACTGTGAGGATTAGAGGACACGAAGGAATCAAAGCTCTTTTTTTTTTTTGAGAGGTTTTTGCTATAGGGTGTGTGTGCTCGCCGGAAAGACAAAGAGAGACAGAGAGATAGAAAGTGAGAAATCACCCCCCAATCCCTTCTCCTCCATTCTTCTCTCGGGATCTTGGGCACGCATGCACACGCACCCAGCGTGAGTTTAAGTCACCGGGTCTGGGACTCGAACTGCGGTCGGCTACATGGGAGTCCAGCGACATAGTCGTTATGCTAACTGCTGGTCCCGTAATCAAAGCTCTTAACCTGACAAAAGAGGTGCTCCATCACACCAGCATCCTTTCCTGCCTTCTTTCCCATCTCTAGGGAAGTAGTAGAAGTTGAGGTCTGCTCAGCCCATTCTTAGAATGCGCCCCGACCCCTTTCCACATGCCAAAAGGAGTGAAAGGTGGAGGAGGAATTGAAGAGTGAGCAACAGCCATCCCTCCTCCTTCTCTGAGTGCGGGACCTACCATGGGGAAATTCAAGACGACGTGAAGGTCCCCAAGCCCCATTTTTGGCCTAGGAGTGTGCTGGATGGTACTGTGCTGCCATTTCAATTACTGTCATCAAACTGCCATTCAAATGGGTGTGCTTTCTCACATCCTGAGATGGGACGAGGGGCACGGAAGCCCCACAGGCAATCTGGTTAGTGCAGGGAGGCCAGCCTGGACTGGAGACCCAGAAGAGTCAAAGGAGAGAAGCCTCTCCACAGATGCTCAGGTCTTTGGCACCCTACAGGGGGGACGCTCCCTTACCTTATAGCCAAGGCGCGCTGCCCGCTGCAGGAGGGTCTCGCCCGCGTTTTTGTTCACTATAAGTCGACGTGCCTCTGGGGGGATCTGCCGAGCCGTAGGTGACTCCAAGGCCTCCTCCGGGCCGGCACTTCGGGACTTAGAGGGTGTACATGGTTCTGTGAACTTCGCTGAGGTGGGAGATTTGGGAGATCGTGTCTTCTGCTGGTTCCAGCGACCTTTGCCCTAGAAAGCAGAGATGTGGTGTTGCTTCAAGCCAGGCGACACATCCCACCCACCCTGGCCACTTCGCTCAGCTGCCAAGGCCATCTCACCTCATCTGTGTCCACGATGTGCTTTGCTTACGGTACCCAGATGGCCCAGACCACTGGCAGGCTTGAGGCGAGAGGCCAGGCTGGTCACCAGCCACATGAACCATTTCCCAGAGCAGACAGGCACCCATGCGCTTCCACCCATGGGGAGATGCCAAGAGGCTCAAGTCCTCAACCCCGCTCCCCGAGGAATGACAAAGGGACTGAAAGTCAGAGGCTGAGGGGACACCCCAGCCTCTCTCAAGCACTCTGCATGCCTTCTTTACCTGCCTCAATCTCCGCTATTGAGGTTTTTACAAGTCATATCTATAAATAAGCAGAAGCGAGCTCTGAGAGTAAAGAGAAGAGGAGACAGCTATCTTTGACTGAAGACTCACGGCTCCGAAAGCCTTACTCTTGTTGTGGAAACCTTCCTCCCACACCCAGCCCTCACAGGCTCTTCCCATCTCTCAGCACCGTGTCCTCAGATCAGACTCAGGCCCACCTGGGGTGGGAGAAAGAATGCAGGCTGAGAAACGACACGGACTGGACCAGGGTTTAAATCTCTTGTAGCAAGCCATTCACTAGCTACGAGACCTGGGCAAAACTCCACTTCTCGGAGCTGCACTTTCTCCCCTGCAAGGTCTCTGAGATAATAAATTAGAAAGACTCCAGAACAAGACCAGGGTAGGTGCTCACCAAAGTTAGGGGAGTCCTTAATGGACAGAACAATGTGAAGTTCTCTGTTGAGGTATATGGGCCAGCCAGCTGGTGTGGCGGTTAAGGCGGCTGGATCCCACATGGCTGAGTGTGTGGCTCGAGTCCTGGACCTGGCGACTTCGAAAAAGCTGCCGGCGGGACCAGCAGTTAGCGTAATGGCTACGTTGCTGGACTCCCGTGTAGCCAACCACAGTTCGAGTCCTGGACCCAGTGGCTTAAACTCACGCTGGGCACGTGTGCGTGCATGCCCAAGATCTCGAGAGAAGGATGGAGGAGAAGGGACTGTGGCATGGCCACCTCCCTGGGAGATGATTTCTCGCTTTCTGTCTCTCTGTCTCTCTCTGTCTGTCTGGCAAGCTCACGCACCCTATAGCAAAAACCTCTCCAAAAAGAAAAAAGAAAGAAAAAGGAAAAGCAAAAGCTGCTGGGCACATGTGCATGCATGTATGCCCAAAATCCTGAGAAGAGAATGGAGGAGGGGCGATTATAGCATGGCCATCTCCCTGGGGGGCGATTGCTCCCTTTCTCTCTCTGTATCTCTCTCTAGGGAGCACACGCACCCTATAGGAAAAGAAAGAAAATGATGTATATGGTGATAGCCTTGATTTGATTGTCATGTACTACATGCATAGTTTGAAAAACCACATTGTGAGCTATAGACACGTACAATACAATGATGGAATGCAAATTCAAAGTTAAAAAAGAGTCTTGTCCCCTTGAGTGACCCTATGTACCTCTCTTTGTCCCCCATCATGAACTGGAATGTCCCACTGTGATAGATTGTGTCTGGGGGCAGGGACCCTGTCTCTTTAGTTCAGGGGTCTCCAGACCAGGAGGAACCAGAGAGAAGGAGCCTCACCTGCAGCTGGACCTAAGTTAGATGATGACATCCTGAACTTGGAGCTGAGGCCACTGTTGGAGGAGACTTCGGAAGGCCTTGGAAGGGGTGGGGATACTTTGCATGTGGGAGGGACATGAGTCTTCGGCAGCCAGAGTGGCAGCTGGCCTCCAAGAGGCTCCTGGTGCCCCACCTCCCGATATTCACTCTTGTGTGTACCCCTGTCCCACATCAGACAAGGCTGACCTGTGTGACCAATGGGACACTGCAGACATGGGGTGTGTGACTTCCGAGGCTGGGTCCTGAAAGGCACTGGGGCTTCCGCCTGGCCCTTTCTTGGATCACTCCAAGAGGACCAAGCCAACTGACATGTCATGAGGACACTCAAGCTGCCCTCTGGAGAGACCCACGGGACAAGGAAAGGCGGCCTCCTGCCAGCAGCTAGCATCGACTTGCTGGCCAGAGAGTGAGCTGCCCTGGCAGCAGATGGTCCAGCCCTACTCAAGCCTCCCAGGGAACGAAGCCCCGGCTGACGCCTCGACTGTACGCTCATGACAGACTCCAAATCGGGCCAGCTAAGCCACTCCTGAATTCCTGACCCCCGACACTGCGTGAGATAATGTACATGCCGAGTCCTGTGCCTTCTACAATATTCTGGGACCCTCTGCTTCCCACTGCCCCCTCTCCCTGCATATGCAGAACACCTAGTCTGAAGTGCAGCACCTGACACCCAGAGCCTCACTCCATGACTTTCTCTCAGTGCTTCACTGGTAGGTCTGGCTTCTCCTGTCTCTCCTCCTCCATCTAGAACTGGAGTGCCCTAACAAGGAGGTTTTAAGCTCCTTCAGGGTAGGATGCCTGTTCTCACCTTCTCATTTGTTCTTACAGCACTTAACTCAGGGTGGGCATATTATTGCAACACACGCTTGCTGCCTCGACTCCTGCCAGCCATGTGCAGAGTGCTGGGCGGCCAGGAAAGCTGCCTAGAAAGACAGAGGCAGGAAAGCAGCAGTAGTGGACAAGAGATCGGGACATTGTTTCCTCTGTAAATCCCAAGACGTGGAGAAGCCTCAATCAGTGCCCATCAGGGCAGAGAGGTGCACTCCCTAGCAGGAGGGCACCAGCTATCAGGTACAATACAGCTTTTTGGTATAATACTCCTCCGCCAGGAGCAGAGAGCATGCAGTGGCAAGACTGGAGGATGCTGGGTAAAAGGGTGACTCCTTCTGGGGCCAGAAATACCAGAGAGCAGCAAGAGAGGCTGCCTGACTGGGGCAGGAGCAAGAACAAGTGGAGGCCCTCTCTCCCTTCCCCCTGACTCCAAGCCCCTGTGGGAAGAAGTCCTTGGCCCATGCCCCCTTTAGTGTTACAGGAGTGTCCCCTGCCCTCCGCGTGCCTTGCATCCCACTCCAAAGCCTTGAGCCATGGGGGCAACTGGAGCATGTGGTGGCAACTAGGAGAGAGGTGGGAGGGCCTAAAACCTCTCCAGGAGGACATTTCAGCAGACATGGTGCCAGGCAGAATAATTAGACAAAAGCATCAGAGTGCGG
Organism: Tupaia tana; assembly: GCA_026018925.1. NCBI lineage: Eukaryota > Metazoa > Chordata > Mammalia > Scandentia > Tupaiidae > Tupaia > Tupaia tana. The sequence goes on from JAKSZU010000009.1 coordinate 23,443,089, forward strand.
GGCTCAGTGGCAGCGCTGGTCACTTTGTGTGGGACAGGCCATCCAAGTGTCCGTGGAGGAGCCAGGGAGGGGGGCTAGGAGCTTCAGACACCCACCTTTTGCTTCTCAAGATGGCTGTGTTTCCTACCCAACTGCCCCCCCCCCCATGTCTCCCAGGGACAGACAAAAGCCACCCATTCAGGCCTTGAGCAGCATATGGAGAGAGCTGGGGCTCCCAAGGCAGACAGGCATGCTTCACGCCCCTACTCTGTCATTCATGACCACTGAGTAACCATGCCCGAGTCCCTGACCTCCTTGAGCCTCAGGTCCTTCACTATGAAATAAGGATAATGAAAATGTGCCTAACATTGAGAGCCACATGGGAAGGGAGCACTTCACACAGGCCAGGGTTCCTGCTCTGCCCTCGGGGCCCCTCCACTCTGGGGGCCAAATGGAGCATACACTACTACCTTGCCAAGCCCTGTGCTTCTCACTCTGGACTCTGAAGCACGAGAACACACACCAACCCTGGGAAAGGACTTTAGGATTAGCAAAAACAGTCACAGCCATTACCTCCTTTGCTCCCCCAAACACCTTTGTGAGATAGAAAGGACATGGTGGGGACCAGAAGGTGGCATAACGGTGACATCACTGGACTTCCACATAGCTGACGGCGGTTTGAGTCCTGGATCCAGTGGCTTAAAACACACGCCAGGCATGCGTGTGTGTGTGTGTGCGTGTGCGTGTGCATGTGCACATGTGCCCAAAATCCCGAGAGGAGAATGGAGGAGAAGGGACTGAGGTGTGGCCAACCCTCCAGGTGGTGATTTCTTGCTTTCTGTCTCTGTCTTTCCGATGAGCACATGTGCCGTATAGCAAAATTCTTTCTTAAAAAAAAAAAAAAGAAAGAAAAAGAAAAAGAAAGAAAGGACCTGGTGTGTCATGTCCATTTTTAAAGATAGGGAAATAGACAGGAGTGCCTTGTTTGAGCTGGAACAAATTTCTGGGAGAGTTGGGGTAAAGGTGGGGATGAGCACCTGGGCTCCCAGTTTGCCAGTGTTAAAGGAGCTGGAGAGAGCCTTAAGAATCACAATCACTGGGGCCAGCGGGTGGCATAGTGGTTAAAGCACTCGACTCCCACATGGTCAACTGCAGTTCGAGTTCTGGACCCAGTAGCTTCAAATTCACACAAGGCGCATGTGCGTGAGTGCCCCTAAATCCCAAGAGGAGAATGGAGAAGGGATTGCTGTGTGGCCACACCCCCCCGGGGGGGGGGGGGATGATTTCTGACTTTCTGTCTCTCTGGTGAGTGCATATGCCCTATGGCAAAAATCTCTCTCAAAAAAAAAAAACAATCACAACCACCAAAAACAAGCCCGTATGGCCTTCTGTTGTTGTTAACGACAAATAGGTATTATGAATATCCATGTGAACCTAAACCTTCACTGCTCACAAATGTGCAGTTCACTCAGGTAAGGCCTGTCTGAGCCAAACACCAATGTCATAGGCATCAGGCCTAGAAGTGATGCTGATTTGGGATGGGGGAGTCCCAGGCATGCCTGCCTGGCTACCGACTGGTGAGTGCCCGCTCTGCTTCCCTCCATGAGAAGCAGAGGAGCTGGGGAGTGGGAGTGTGGAAAGGCAGCTATAGCCCAGGCCCCAGTGGAATTCCTTCAGTCCTACCCTCAAGAAGCCTTTGTCTGGACATCCAAATCCTGGCTTCAACACGTTCCTTTCTACCTTGATTGACTCAGAAAGCTCCATGATTGGTTTCCAGTGAGTTAAACCCAGACAAAGGCTTCTTGATTGGATGTTAACAAGCTATTCAGGCTAACATCCTGCCATATTCTCTAACTCTTCTTACCTCAAAGGAGATCCAAGGACTGCAGAGGAAAATCTGTCACGGGCCAAGCCCTAGAGTAGCTGTAACTTTAGTTCCCCCTCTTCAAATCCACCCTCCAGCCGTTACAGAACTAGTTTACAATACCTCAATACATATGGGTTAATTTGATCCTCCCCACCTACTCCCCCACACCAGGATGGCTGAGAGGAGCTTGGTGCAAAGCCTGCCTCCTCCAGGCCACTCCCTCCCCTCCCCACTCCAACTCCCCTGGAAGGCAACTCACCTTTGCCTCTTCTGAGACGTTTCCCATGTGCTTGGTCTTGCACTTTCGTTTTCCTGATGGCTTTTCTGCATTTTCAAGGCAGGCTGGCTCCTCCAGGTTATTTGGGAGGAAACCATTTGGTGAATCCGAGATCCCCTGGGCTTTGTTGGGTGAGAGAGGGGTCCTGTTCCTGAGGCAATGCTCCGAGCTCTGGGGAGACGGCTTCTGTTTCCGGGACTTTAAATCTGAAGGCAAGAAACGGGAAAGAATGGACATCAAAAATGAAACACAGAAAAGCAACGCCTTCCTTGAAGATGAACCAGAAGACTTTAGGGCTTAGAATCGCAGTGCAGAGCTGTATAACTATCTGCTATGGGGGTCTGGTACAGTGCTGACCCGTCCAGCAAATGCTTCTCAGATGGACACTGCCTCAGCTGCCAAGTCCTTCCTCTAGAAGCAGGAGACAGCACTCAGCCCTGCCAGCAGGGGGCAGCCCATCCAGCTGTCCTCAAGATGAGGGTAATTCTTTTTTTTTTTGAGAGGTTTTTGCTATAGGGCACGTGCACTCGCCGGACAGACAGAGAGAGACAGAGAGACAGAAAGCGAGAAATCACCCCCCAGGGGGGATGGCCACGCCGCAATCCCTTCTCCTCCGTTCTCCTCTCGGGATCTTGAGCACGCACGCACACGCACCCAGCGTGAGTTTAAGCCACCGGGTCTGGGATGCGAACTGTGGTCGACTACATGGGAGTCCAGCGACATAGCCATTACACTAACTGCTGGCCCCAAGATGAGGGTAATTCTAAAAGGATTTCTCTATAGCCTGGAACAAATCGGAATTTCCTTTTTTCAAATTTTATTTATGATAGAGAGCACATATGTGTGCATGAGAGAGAGGGGGTGAGAGACGCATCCTAAACAGGGTCTCACTGCACCGTGGTCCCCTCCCTGGCCCTCCAGCTTGTCAGGACCTTGGGCATGCATGTATGCACCCAGTGTATTTTCAAGCTAACTTGGGTACCCAAACCCAGCCATGGGGCTGCTAGCATTGTGGTACATTTGCTACCTACTGCACCACCAGGCTAGGCCCAAGTAGGAATTTCTTTTCAGCTATTCCCCACCTCCTTTGTCTCTTTCTCCATCCGATATTAAAAGAAATCTAGCTGGTCTGGTGAAGTTAAGTATCAAGCACACTGGGAGTAAATGGTAGGTGACTGCCTTCACAGCCTCGGCTTTACCCACTGAGTGGCCTGCTCAAAGCCCCAGAAACTCCCTGAACCCAGAAATTTGTGTGGGCCTACTTAGCTGGCAGTCAGTGGCTCAGGGGCAGACACCTGCCTTTCCTGGTTGGAAATCAAGTCACTGGGGTCACTGGAACACATGAGACCACGTCTCTAATTCTGGCCACTGAACAGACCAGTCTAATTTCAGAGAAACCTGCTGGGGAGGCAGCAGGTGGCATGGAGGCAAATAGCTGATGCTACATTTCGAGTCCCAGACCCAGCAGCTTGAAAATCACACTAGGCATATGTGCGTGCATGTCCAAAATCCCGAGAAGAGAACAGATTGTGGTGTGCCATTCCCTCTAGGGGTGCTTTCTCACTTTCCTTCTCTTTCTCTCTCAGGTAAGCACATGTGCCTATGGCAAAAAAAAAAAAAAAAAAAAAAAAAAAAAAAAAAAAGGAACTCCATTATCAAGAACTTCATACCATCAGGTCTGTCCTAAACCCCATGTGTAGGGCCGATAGAATGTGTTTACCCTTGGGACCAGCAGTTAGCGTAATGGCTATGTCGCTGGACTCCCATGTAGTCGACCGCGGTTCACATCCTGGACCCAGTGGCTTAAAACTCACGCTGGGTGTGTGTGCATGCGTGCCCAAGATCCTGAGAGGAGAATAGAGGAGAAGGGATGGTGGCATGGCCATCCCCCCTGGGGGGTGATTTCTCACTTTCTGTCTCTCTGTCTCTCTCTGTCTCTCTGGCAAGCGCATGTGCCCTATAGCAAAAAAAGAAAACCTCTCCCAAAAAAAAAAAATGTGTTTACCCTTATCTTGTAACATTTGCATTATGTCGCTTGGCCACTAACTGTTTGATTGGCAAGTCAGAATCTTTGTGAACCTCAGTTTCTTTATGTGTAAAATGGGGCAACTATGATCCACACCACCAAAGTGGTATGAGAATTAAATGAGGGGATGCATGCAAAACACCCCTTATGGAGTGTTATAAACAGTCAGGCATCATGGCATATTATTTCAGTGTAAGCTCTTTGGACAAGTAGGGCCATACCTATGTGTTTTTTATCTCCCCCACTGGACTGAACACCATGCCTAACACAGGGCCTGTGAAGTGAATTTGCTGAAGCCTCAGTTTCTCCAATTTGTGAGATAGAGGGATTGAGATCCAAGAGTTCTCAACTTGACATAGGCTCTCAGGCATGACGAGGGCAAGGCAAGGGCAGATCCAGATGTCCAAAGCATTGTTGCAAAACGAGCAGCTGGCCATCGCTTACACAAAGCTCTTTGAAGGCCAGCTGCCATACCACCCCCTTTTCCCAACTAGTCCAAATCCACTAGTGGGTCCCCACAACCGGTCCAAGAATGACCATGCTAAACAGTCTCTAATGGTGCTTCTAGCCATAACATTCTAAACCAGGGCTTTTGATGTAACAAGTTTAAGCTGAGACAAAAGGAGGAGGGACAGAACCATGCCTTGTGAGGCCCACGGCAAACACAGGGAAGCTATGTTACAGTGTTCGATGCCACAGGAAAAGAAGCAGCCCCTACCCTGTTTACCCAGGGCAGGGCAGGCTCCGGAGTGTATTCAGTCATGGAGGAGCAAGGGCTTTAAGGTACAGAGAGTGGAAGTATTAGGTATGTGAGGGGAGGCAGCTCTTCCTACTCCTTCCACAGGTCAAGAAAGGGGACAGTCAAGTCGAGGATGAAAGGAAAGGTCACAAGGCTCAGGCAGGAGTAGAGTGACCTGCCTACTTTGGGCTCGGCGTGATTCTCTGATATCATCCTGGAAGATAGCTAGTAGTGAGAGGGACTGGAGTTTTCTGAGAAGAAAGATGTTTACCAGGCATTCCCTCCATGAAGATGCTGTCATCAGGTCTGAAAGAAGGTGACCAGGCCACATCTAGGGTCTTCAGTAAGTTCAGAGAAATGTGTATCGTGAGAAAACTATGCATGGGGACAGTTGGTGGTGTGGTGGTTAAGGTGACTGGATCCCACTGACCAACCATGCAGTTCAAGACCCGGACCCAGCAGCTGTAAAACACACCAGGTGCATTTGCATGTGTGCCTAAATTCCCAAGAGGAGAATGGAAGAGAAGGGATTGCTGCATGGCCATCCTCCCAGGTGGTGTTTTCTCGCGCCCCACCCCATCTCTCCTGTTAGCTCATGGGTCCTATAGCAAAATTTAAATAAAAAGCACAGGTTTCAACTAATTTTTGAACCAAAATAAACTTGTACTTTTTTTTTCTTTATTGCCCAAGGGTACATGAGCTCATCAAAGAAAGAGAGAGAGATAGGGAGAGAGAGACAGTACCCTGAAATGGGGAATGGGTATGCCACAATCCCTTCTCCTCCATTTCTCATCCTTTTAGGATTTTGGACATGCACATGCATGCGCCCAGCACGTTTTCCAAGCTGTCGGGGATGGGATTTGAACTGCAGTCAGCTATGTGAGATCCAGCTCCACTTAAGTGCATAGCACTTAACCACTGCACTACTGGACTGGCTCTCATACTTTAATTCCATTTTTCCATGAACTTTCTGAAGTCTCCATGTATGCCAAGGCCAGCTGCCTTGATGCAAAACCCTGAGACATGACACATCCATGGGACAAGAATGACCTATCTTCCAACAGCTGGAGCTGCCCCCAAATCAAATAGGACACCATGATCGGGGGTGTTCTCCATGTTACTAGAGGGGTTCAAGCAAAAGCTAGCCAGCTACCTGTCAAGAATGCTGTGGAGATCTCTGTCTCTGCACTGTGTGGCAAACTATACCAGGCAACCTCAAAGGCCTTCTGGTTCCAAAAGCTGGTAAATTCCATGGGAACCTTCCAAGCTGGGGAAATGATCTCCCATTAGAGAACATAGGATGATACAAAAGTTCCTCTTCATCCTAGTACAAGTGGCTAAAGCCACTGGCTTGACAACTCATTCCCGACCAATCCATTATGGCTCTGGCAGAAGAAAGGGAAAATTATCCTCACTCTCTCAAACAGTAGAGAAAAATTAGCTCAATTACTCTCTGGAGTATAGGGATAGGTATCACATATCTCTCCCTTTTAACAGAGCTGGAAAGGAGGTTAAGCCTTCTTTGCATTATAGCAAATCCAGAATATACTACTCATTCAATATAAGATTACTCAGTTTGACCTAGTAAACAGACAGTAGTTGTTAACCAACAAGCAACTCAGAATGCGTACATTCTAGGAGACAATCAACTGTTGCTTCAAAGGCAGAGAGACAGAAGTGTTCTCTTTTTTTTCGAGAGTGATTTTTTGCTATGGGCACATGCACTCGCTGAACAGAGAAAGTGAGAAATCACTCCCCAGGGGGGATGGCCATGCTGCAATCCCTTTTCCTCCATTCTCCTCTCAGATTTTAGAGGAAGAGTCTCCCCTAATGGAGCAAGAGTCCTTTTCCTGTGACAGCCTTGTTTAGTCACGCACACATGCCCAGCATGATTTTCTAGTCATTGGGACCAGGACAGGAACCACAGTCGGCCATATGGGAGTGCAGCACCTTAACCACTACACCACCTGCTGGCCACAGAGGTGTTCTTAGGGAACCCAGAGATGTGCTTTTGCTCATTTAGAAATCCGCTATTATAGGAAGGAACCTGAACAGTCTGTCACAGAACACATTGATATTAACCTCTTGTGACAGTCTGTGCCTCCACGATTCCATGTTACAGCATTTGATATGGCAAAGAAAGTCTGGTTTTCTCTTTGGGCTGCCTATTTTCCTAGCTCAGGTCCAACAAAAATGATGCCACGTTGGGTCACCTCAAAGCTTTCCCTCTGCCTCTAAATAATATTCGTGGTTTTAACCAAGAAAGGAAAGCTCCACCTGCTTCTGCTTGAGGTTCTTCTGTTGGTTTCAGAGAACCACTGTCTTTTTTTTTAGTTTAGGGGCTGGAGGCATCCCAGGCAAGGCAGCCAGTGACCTCTTTCCTCCTGACCCCAAGATTCTAGGAGAAAGAAAGGCCTGTTCTAAAAGACTCAACTCTCTCAAACCAACCAGAGAATTCTCTGGTATAGAGTTGTCCCAAGGATGCTACTGGGGCCTTGCCCACAGGCACAGACTTCTACAAGAAACCAGAGGGCTCTGGGGCATTCGTGTCCTCAGCTTGCCAGTCAAAAATTTTTCAATCTCAACCCAAAGCCAGAAGCTTGGGGCTGGAGTTGAGTGGGCCCCTCTGGCAGCTGGAGCTCAGAGCACCATGTTGCTACAGGCCCAGAAGCCTCTGACTGACATAGAGCAGGCCGTGGTGTGAGCACCCCAGATGCCCACAGGTTCCCAGAAGCCAAGGTCACTTCTGTGGAGACAGCAGCTCCCTGGCCAGCCTCACCTGCTCGGCCTTTCCGCCGCTGCTCTTCTTCTTGCTCGGTCAGGTACTCCCCAGTCTGGTATTTTCGGCTCTTCTGCCGTCTCCGCTTCTTCCTCTTTACCAGGCCCTCCTCTTCCTCTTCCTCCTCCTCTTCTTCCTCCTCCTCCTCCTCATTGGTGTCCCACATTTGCCGGGCAGCCTCTGTTCTCCAGGGCATCTCTCGAGCTCGCCACAGGTGCCTGCGGCCCTGGCTCAGCAGAGTCTTGTCCTGGGCATGATGGCTGCGATACTGGGTGTCCCGTTGGGCCTTTCTCACCTTTCGACGCTTAGCTGGAGTGGGGGTCACCTCCTCTTCCTCTTCCGTGGGGAAGACTTCCTGGCTTCCCATGTCACTGTCTGCCATGCCAGCAAAGGAGCTACAGATGCTTCCTGTGGACAGGATGGACAAAGGATGGTCAGGTGCCTCTCCAGAGGACAAAGTATGGTTTCAAAGCCCAGGCCCTATGCTAGGAGTTTGAAGGTCTGAGGTTCAATTTCAAGCCCTGCTAGTGGTGGCTGTACACTTGGGGAAAGTTCCTTTACAACAGTTTCCTCATCTATATAACTGGTACACTATTCTCCCCTCGCTGACCGCACAGGGCTGTTCTGAGGCTCAAGTGAGATCCTTCACTCATAAGCGCTTGAGTCCATTGCATCGTACAACTTTTGGGCATGAGAAACACATGCCTTCAGTCATCCACCATGCCATATCACTAGAATGCAGTCCACAAACCCCTGCTTAGTGCTTATGAGGTGCCATGCATCGTGTGCAGGGCAGGAGAGGGCCACAGGTCCCTGCTGTCGGGAAACCTGGGGTTTGGTGGAGGGCAAAGAAGGCCAGCCTGGTATCACTCCCCTGCCGCTGCTTGCCCTGTGGCATTGCCTATCTCACTTCACAGAGCTGCCCCAGACAAGCAAAATCACCACAACAGAAGCGTCTCAGGAAAAGCGAAGCAAGAGTCCCTTTCCTGTGACACAGCCTGGTTTAGACACGCCCAAACGCACCACAAACAGGCCCTCTTCCCTTAAACTGACCCCACCTCCTACTGAGTTGCCAAGAGTTCAGGGGTGGGACGTTTCCCCTGGCGCCTCCCCCCAGCCTGCTGCAGCTGCTTCCCACCACTGGGAAGACGTGTCCCCCTCCTCTCCTGACCACCCAGGACCCATGGCACCTCTCCTGCCCGCCTCAGTCACTTTGGCAAGAGGCCATTTTCTGTCCCCTCTCTTTTTTCCAACTCTGCTAACAACAAAAGTACGATCCTAAATTGGCCCAGTTTCACACTACAGGAGATCTGACACCTTCCTCGGAAGCAACTGTGAGACACAACCATCCTTCTCCCAAGGCCGGGCTATTAACTCGACATTTCCTAGACCCAAGTGAGGTCAGCAGAAGAAAGACAACGTTCACACGAACACAGCCGCTCTTGACCGCTTTGAGATAGCACCTATCCAGCAAACTTTCTATTATACAGACCAGGCAAGGAACAAAGTGTTCTGGGTAATCTAATATCCTGGTTAATACACAATCACCATAGAGATCACACAGGGATCACCAATTGCCAAAGAATCAAATGCAGTACAATGTGTTTAACACTAAAATGGGACTGGCCCTAATGTAATCGCTCTTTGATGATTCAGAGGACACTTCAGGATTTTGTGAGGCCTCCAGGCCATCATTACGAGTCCCAATTACCACCTTGCTCGCCATGTGCTGAAGCGTCAGTTAATGAATGTCAGATAACTGAGTTTATACTGAGCCCTGCCTTCCGGTCTATCCAATTTGCATGGAGATTTGGGTGAATGGGGCAAATTTAAACCCTGTGTACCAACACAGAGGCTAGCAGAAGATAAAAGGGCTCTGTTTTTAGACCCTGGGGGTTGACCAATATGAATGTAGAGGGCCACTTGCAATTCTGCCAGTGCTAACCATTCAATGGCCTTTCCAAGGTTTCTTTTAAGGTGCTTACCATAGGGGGTGTGTGCTTTCTGGAGAGAGACAGAGAGAAACAGAGAGGGAAAGTGAGAAATCACTCCCCGGGGGGATGGCCATGCCGCAATCCCTTTCCCCGCCACCCTCTCAGGGTTTTAGGCACGCATACACATGCACCTGGCATGACTCTCAAGCCACTGGATACGGGACTCGAATTGCCATTGGCCAGTGGGAGTCCAGTGCCTTAACAACCATGCCACCTGCTAGCGTTGGTCTTTCCTATTTTGATGATGCTAGTCACACAGAGTAATAAAACCGAGGCTCAAAGGTTAAATGTCTGTGCCTGAGATTGGCCCCAGTAATCATGAAATGCCAAGGCTTGGAGGGGACCCAGCTTTCCTGAGTGAAGCAGCCCTTTCTTTCCATCACTGGCTTCTGATAAGAGGCATCAAATCCCTGCTCTGCAAAGCTAGGCAAACTGCCCGAAAATCATGGGCAATGCTCACTCCCCCCACCAGGGGCTCTCTTGTCTCTCCTAGGAGCTGGGTATCTTAGAACAGTGAATCAAATTCCCCACTGTCCAGCTGGGCCAGTGGCGGAATCGCTCAGTCAGATCACCACCTCTCCGTTCACAGAAGACACCACGATGGGCCATCGCCTCAGTCTCACTCACCAGACTGACTGCGTGTCCGGGTGCTCAGAACCACAGGGATGAAGTCACGGAAGCTGCTCTTCGCTTTCTTTTCCAAGGAACCTGAAGTGGTACGTGGTTTCGGGGCAGAAGGCAGAAATATCACAATCAGAGTCTAAACACCAGAAAGTCCACCTGAGAGGCTCTGGTAGAAAAAAAGTCAAGGGAGGGCTACTATTTACCCTATACGGTTACCCTGGGTGACACTTATAAGCTCACCTTATGCTGCTATCACATGTATCTGCCCTAGAGAATGAGCATTTCCAGGTGCTTTTTGCACAGTGGGTGTCTGGCCATCTTTGCTGACACCAAAAAAGGCAGTGCACAGAATCGATTCGACAGCATGCCAGAAAGTAGAAAGCCCGGCTGCCTCTATGACTCTGAGGCTGCTGCACCTCAACAAAGTTATAACTGAGCTGGAGCAGGTCCCAGAGAAGGGCAACCTCAATGAATCTTAGAGGACTGAGCCTGGCGGAGAGAGGGGGGCAGGGAGCGGGGAACAGAGTAAAACTGCTATATAAGAGCAGGCTGGAAGAGGCAGGTCATGTCCGAGGAGCAGGACCATGGACGCGGTCTACGGTGGTCAGGAGTGCTAGGGATTCGCTCCCTGATGAGGATGCCTAGAACTATCTGGGACAGAGCACACATGTTAAGCACACACCCCCTCTGCACCCCCATGTTCCCTAATGATTAATGCGCCCCTAAAGGATAATAGGGGTTTAAGACTTCTCTAAACCCTTCCAGCTGGCTGCACAGCAGTTTATTTTTGTCTTTTAATTTTTATTGTAATGTTTTTTAACATCATTTTTTAATTGCCACAGGGTGTGCACACTCACCAGAGAGAGGGAGGAATAGCGAGCGAAAGCACCTCCCAATGGGGTGTGGCCATGACACAATCTCTTCTCCTCCATTTCTCCATCCTATGGGGATTCTAGGCACATGCCCACACATGCCCGGCATGTTTCTCAAGCCACCTTGGCTGTGGTCAGTCTTCTGGGCTCCAGCTCCCTTAACCACTAGGCTACAAAGCCGGCCCTATTTTTATCTTTTTAGAATGGGAGTTTTCCAGTAAGCCCCAAAGGAGAGAAAAGTGTGATGGCCCCCCTTTCTGCTGGTTTTGTCTAAATCCTCCTTAAACCTTTTTCTTCTTTGAGCCTAAACCTACTGCAGGGAAACTGGCTGTCTGCTCTGTGGTAGGACTGCTGTCTGTCTGTCTGGAAACTGCCTGCTTGGGCCTTAATCCAGGTCTAGGGGGAGGAGAAATATGTCCCTGTTCCCTCCTCCCTGGCCTTTGACTTCAGAGGTGTTGAGAGAAGAAGTCTCACTTTTCCAGGCAGTCCCAGAGCCCCAAACCTCCCAGTACCGGGCCGAGCCACAGGGGGCCCCGTGCAGCTCAGCCCAGAAAGCCAGGGCCTCTGGGTCCTACCTTCCTCGTGGCCATCAGCTCGTTTTCCTGGAGACTGGGATTCCGGCTTGGTTGGCTTCCGGTGCTTGTGCTTTCCCCTGACTCCATTGTGCTCTTTTCCTGAATCTGAAGCCCCCCTGGGGCTTTTCTTGATGGGTTCCTGGGGGTCACTGGGTGGCTTCCGGCACTATGGAGAGGTAGAGAGTCAGGTCTGAGGTCAGTTTCACAACTCAAGAAAGCTTTCCCAGGGTTGAGCTGTGTGTCCTGTTTCTGATACCTGAACACGGGCTCAGGTGGGACATGGGGGCAAGGCCATCTTCGACCTTCCACAGTGGGCCACAGAGCCTCTTCTGGACTGACTCCAGTGCCCTGGCTAATCCCCAGAGGCATCCCCACCCCATCACTTGAAAGAGGTCTACGTGTCAACAAGCTCTCAAATAAACACCCAAAGTCATTTGAAAAGGTGCAAAGTCAGGCCCCGTACTCTACATCCAGAGAGAGCGGCATTAAACAAAAATGCCTCTTCTGCAAGTTGGGTGGCTACATTGTTCAAATAACTTCGCTGTGAATGGTAGTGACACTAGCAACTGAGGATCACTCTCGGTTTGGGCCAACTCAAGAAAAATCGTCTATTTTCATATGTAAATTAATGCCAAAAAATAGATTCAACTAAGGCAAGAAGGGAAACACCACACGAGAGCAATTCACATCTCCCATACTTATGAAGCACGAGGGAGAGGCCCAGGCATTATGAATAGTGCCACTTTATACTCTGCGGCACTTCCAGCTTCTCCCAAAGCTTTCGTCTCTATTATTGGATTTTATCTTCCTAACGACCCTTCTCCGATATTAGAGAGCTAATGCCATCCCCACTGAAGAGATGAGGAAACTGAGGCTGCACTACAAGAGGCTGAATTGATTTGGCCAAGATGATGCACGGATCAGTGTGTTCACTAGCTCAGGACAACCTGAAAATAAGCTCATCTGTGCTGGCAGTGAGGAATACACGGGTCTGGGGGGACACAGATGGTGACGTGGAGGTACCACGACACCCTGTGAGGCTGGCCCACACAGACTGGGGCTTCAGGGCTCATGTCCAGAGATCTTCTGAATGTGCCAGGTGTGCCTGCCCATGATCTGAGGCTGGCTGAGGCTGGAGCTGCATCTTGATATCAAGACCCTGTTGGGGGGACCAGCAGTTAGCGTAATGGCTACATCGCTGGATTCCCATGCAGTCGACCGCAGTTCGCGTCCCAGACTCGGCGGCTTAAACTCACGCCGGGCGCATGTGCGTGCGTGCCCAAGATTCCGAGGGGAGAATGGAGGAGAAGGGATTGCAGCGTGGCCATCCCCCCTGGGGGGTGATTTCTCGCTTTCTGTCTCTCTGTCTCTGTCTTTCTGGCGAGCGCATGTACCCTATAGCAAAAACCTTCCCCCCACCACCAAAAAAAGACCCTGTTGGGGTGCTGTCTCTTTAGCTCTGCCTCTCTCTCTCTCTCTCTCTCTCTCTCTCTCTCTGTCTTGCTCGTGGAAGAAATAAATCAATAAAAAGGAAAAGAAGAAGAAGAAAGAAAAAGAAGGAAGAGGAGGAGGAGGAGGAAGAAGAAGAAGAAGAAAGAGAGAGAGAGAGAAAGAGAGAGAGAGAGAAACAAACAGAGCTAAGACTAAGATCCAGAGGGCCAGTAGGTGGCATGATGGCTAAGGTGCTAGATTCCCACATGGCTGATGGCAGTTCAAGTCCCAGACCTGACAGCTTGAAAACCATGCTGGGTATGTGTGCGGGCATGCCCAAAATCCCAGGAGGAGAATGGAAAAGAAGGGACTGTGACAGTGGACATTCTCCCTAGGGGGTGATTTCTCACTTTCCCTCTCACTGTCTTTCCCTGTCTCTCTCCAATGAGCATGCATACCCGATGGCAAAAACCTTAAAAAAAGAAAAAGAAAAAAGACTAAATAGCCAGGTTCCTGGCCCCAGCCCTGGCCTCTGCATCAGCTCTCACTCCTCCCTTCCCCCCTTGCTTCCCTGGCTGGTGTATGCTCTGCCCCACTCATGCCTACTACCCGGCACACCTAATAGGCATGAGGACTGTCCTGACATGCTGCAAGGACACTCTAAGCCTGTCACATATTCTTGCAAGCTTTGCGATCTCTGTGCCAGTAACTATACTAACTAGGAAAGAGGGCAACGTAGGGGTTTCCAGCATTCCGGCACCCAGCGAGCGCGGCCTAAGCAAAACATTCACAAGAAAGCAAGTTTTAGGAGGAAACCAAAGAGTTAAACCTGCCTGAGTTCACTCTCATTTAAGCAGACCCAAGCCTCACCTTCTAGAAGGTTATCAGTGTCTAGCTCCAGCTAAGGGGATGGCGGACTTCTTACTGAAGTGGGGTGGGGGGCTGTCTCATTTTTCCAGGGACAGGGAGTCTCCATTAACCACCAGATTCCAGGAGTGCCCCTCGCCCATGAGCTCCTGCTGTTTGGGTTTCCTTATTACTTGCTACCAGTCTCTACAAACCAAAGTGTTAGGAGAAGAGAAGTCAGTAGAAAAGAGGAAGCAGAAAACTGCTGCCTAAGATCAGGTACGGCTGGAAAAAAACTGTTTTGTCTTTTCTTTTTTAGGTTTTACCACAGGGCACGTGCACTCACCAGAGAGAGAGTCAGAGACAGAGAGACCAAAAGTGAGAAATTACCTCCAGGGAGGTATGGCCACACCGCAATCCCTTTTCCTCCATTCTCCTCCTGCGATCTTGGGCACACGCACACACACACGTATGCACCCGGCCTGAATTTCTAACTGCCAGGTCTGAGACTCAAGCCACAGTCAGCCATGTGACAGTCCAGCACCTTAACCACCAGGCCACCCGCTGGCCCTGGAGAAAAACTATTTTAAGTCAGGGAGAATAAAGGTAAATGCACGTCAATTTAAACATGTCCCATTTGTTTCTGAATATCATTTTTAGCTGGCTCTTTCAAGTCCACATCATTAACCTCTACTTCCTCGGATAGAGAAAAACAAGTAAAACAGGACATCTAGTAGGGATTTCTGTCTGTATCTTCTGCAAGTGCAGCTCTGAAAGTGAAAATAAACCACACGCCCCAACTTATGCAAAGTGGAGAGGATGGGGAGACCACGTAAGACGAAGGTTCCAGTTAACAGAATTTTGAAATATTTTCCAAAGAATTTTCCAAAGAATGAGAAGACAACAAAACATGCCCAGCACCAAATGAAGCAGAACTCTCTTTGAGAGAAGCCCTTTGGGATTTGGAGAAGGCCTTGGGCAGGTGACACAGGCAACAGACCTCTCTAATTCTTGGTTATGTCCTGCAACAGGCCATTTTGAATTAATCCCTGATCTTAGTTTGCTTGTCAACGGTTTCTTTCTAAGCCAATTTCATAGAACAACAATAAAAAAAACAAGGCTCTAGCCAGCCCTGTGGCCTGGTAGTTAAGGGAGCCAGATCCCACGTAACTGATCACATAGTTCAAGTCCCCGCCTTGGCAGCTTGAAAAACACACTGGACATGTGTGCACGTGTGCCCCAAATCCTGACAGGATGGGGAAATGGAGAAGGGATTATTGCAAGGTGAACATGTTCCATGGAGGTACTTTCTCTCTCTCCCTCTATCTGTCTCTCTCTGATAATCACATACACCCTGGGGGGGGGGGGGAATTAAATCTGAGTTATCTGTCCTCCCCCAAAAAAAGAAAAATGGACATTTACTAAATTGGAGTAGGCATCCATGAAAGCTACTTCCAGGCCCTGGGTCCTGTAACTTTATTCTCTACCCTCCACCTCTGTCAGCCAGTCTACTAAACTGTTTATCTAACATTGAAGGGGCAGAGAGAGCCTGCCGGTCACAGAGTCATCTGCAAGACATGAGCTCTGTGAGGTCAGGGGCCATGTGTATTCTGTGTGTAATACTAACAGTAACAGCAGCCACTGACACTAACTGAGCACTTACTATGGCCAGTTACGGTTCTAAGTGCTTATTTAGATCACTTCATTGCATCTTCTTAACTGCTTTATTGAAATATAATCTATTGAGATATACCACACAATTCACTTAGTTAAGTATATGATTCAATTGTTCCTATATAGGCACAGAGCTGTGTAACCATCACCATTTATCTCGTGCTGGAACTTTCTCAATCACCCCTAATGGGATCCCTGTACTCAGTATTCTCCCCATTTACCCCATCCTCCCTCACCCTAGGAAACCACTAATCTACTATCTCTAGACATTTGTTGATCCTGGACATCTCATATCATCATCTCATTTAATCTTCACAACAATCCTATGAGTAGTTACTATAATTGTCTCATTGCCCAGAGGAGGAAACTGAGGGCCAGAGAACTTAAGTAGCTTGAGCAATACAATACAGGTAAAGAGAGTTAGGACCTAAATTCAAACTTGGGCTCTGTGCCTGGCTCCAGAGGACACACTCCTCACCAATTCACTACACTGCCCTCCTGAAGATACATTCCCTCTGCCTACGAGAGACTGGCGTACAGCAGCCATTCAACGAACACTTGCTGACAGCTCAATGGAATAGTTGTATTAACACATAGGGAGAGTGGAAGATGGTGTGGCAGGACCAAAGGAGAGCATGGACTTTGGAGCCAGAGAGGCCAGAGTCTGAGTTCTACTTCTGCCATTTAGCAGCTGTGTGACTTTGAGGAACCGATCCTCTCCGAGCCTCAGTTTCCTCCACTTTCTCATCTGTAAACTGGTCTAGCATTTACTTCATAGGGCTGTTGCAAGATTCAACGAAAGAATGTATGTAAAAAGTACTCGGTATATAGTAGGAATTCAGCAAATGCTTAAGTTTAATGACATGGATTATTACCATCTGTATTACTACCAAGGGCAGATCAGTTACCTGACTGAATGTTCTCTGTCATGGCCTACGCTCCTCCCCTGTTTGTCTCTCACATACAGGGTGGTATTGATGGCACTGAGTAAACCCCACCAAACTCTATCCCAGGGTTCTCATTTTTTTTTTTGAGAGGTTTTTTTCTTATTGGGCGCGTGCGCTCGCCAGAAAGACAGACAGAGACAGAGAGACAGAAAGCGAGAAATCACCCCCCAGAGGGGATGGCCATGCCATGATCCCTTCTCCTCCATTCTCCTCTCGGGATCTTGGGCACGCACGCACACACGCCCGGCATGAGTTTAAGCCACCAGGTCCGGGACTCGAACCACGGTCGACTACATGGGAGTCCAGCGACGTAGCAATTAAGCTAACTGCTGGTCCCCCTCATTGCTTTAATTTGCCAGAGGGCTCATGCACTTGCCAGAGACAGACATAGAGAGGGAGAGGGAGAGGGAGGAAGCACCCTTCCATAGTGGGGGCATAGTCATGCCACGATCCCTTCTCCTCCATTTCTCTATCCCGTTGGGACTTGGGGCACATATGCCCACATGATGGGTGTGTTTTCAAGCCACTAGGGCTAGGATTTTAACCTCACAATCAGCCACGTAACCGCTGGCTCTCTTTACTAGCAGGCCACAGTGCCAGCCTCCAGGTTTTTTGTTTGTTTTTAATGAGAGAGAGAACACACAGGAAGGAAATACATGGCTATTTTATTTTTCTTTTTTGAAAGGTGGGCATTTTTTTCCTAAGAATTATTTTATTTAACTTTATTTATTTATTTATTTATTTTTGGAGAGTTTTTTTTGCTATAGCATGCGTGTGCTCGCCAGAAAGACAGAGAGAGACAGAGAGACAGAAAGCGAGAAATCAACCCCCGGGGGGATGGTCACACCACAATCCCTTCTCCTCCATTCTCTTCTCAGATCTTGGGCACGCACATGCATGCATCCAGTGTGAGTTTAAGCCACTGGGTCTGGGACTCAAACTGCAGTCGACTACATGGGAGTCCAACGATATAGCCATTATGCCAGTTACTGGTCCCTATCACAGGGGTTCTTAACCTGGAGTCTGTGAGTGAGTTTGGGGGAAGGGATGGATCCATGAATACTCTGAAATTCTTTGTTTTTCTTTAATAAAGAATTATTCTGGGGCCTGGCAGAGGGTGCGGTCGTTAAAGGTGCTGGACTCCCACATAGCCAACCATGGTACGAGTCCCAGACCTGGCGGCTTGCTTTCTTACTTTCTCTCTCTCTCTCTGTCCCTCTCTGATCAAATTAAAATAAATAAATAAAGTTAAAGAAAATAATTCTTAAAAAAAGAAAAAGAAAAAGAATTATTTTATTGGGGACCAGCAGATGGCATAATGGTTACATCACTGGTCTCCCACATAATCCACTGTGGTTCGAGTCCCAGACTCGGCAGCTTAAAACTCATACCAGGTGCATGTGTGTACGTGCCCAAAATCCTAGGAGGAGACTAAAGGAGAAGGGATTGTAGTGTGGCCATGCCCCCTTGGGGGGGTGACTTCTCACTTTCTGTCTCTCTGGTAAGCACATGCGCCCTATAGCAAAAATCTTTTTTAAAAAAAGAATTATTTTATTTATTTAACTTTATTTATTTTTATTTTGACCAAAGAGGGAGAGGAAGAGAGAGAGAGAGAGCGAGAGAGAGGGAAAGGGAGAAAGCAAGCCACCAGGTATGGGATTTGAACAGCCATCAGCCATGTGGGAGTCCAGCACCCTTAACCATCACACCACCTGCTGGTCCCAATCTCCTGAAATTCTGAGGTCATGTTTCATTTTTCTTTTTCCTTTTGAGAGAGAGAGATTTTTGCTATAGACACGTGGACTCACTGAAAGAAAGAGACAGAAAACGAGACATCACCCCCCTCGGAGGGGGATGGCCATGCCGCAATCCTTTCTCCATTCTCCTCTCAGTTTTGGGGGCACGTATGCACATGTGCCTGGCATGAGTTTTAAGCCACCTGGTCCAGGACTTGAACCACAGTCGACTACATGGAAGTCGAGCGATGTAACCTGCCACCTGCTGGTCCCCTGAGGTCATATTTCTGGGGGCAGGGTTGGGAGCTCTCATGAGTTTCTCAAAGTGGTCTCTGGTTCAAGAAAAAAGTAAAAATTTGTGTCACAAATAAACTTATGGTTCTCTGGCTAAAAATCTGCACTTAAGTCTGAAAAGACTTCTAAAAGTTAGTGGAAAAAATGGAATTAAAGTACAAGTTTATTTTGGTACAATTTTTAATAACTCATATACAGTTTCATAATGTGCATTTTCTGTGAACTTTTTGAAGACCCCTTGTCTATCAACAGGTTTGTTAATAGACATTAACAAATTCTATTCTTCTCATTACTTCATATTCTGGATAAACCTTATCTTCAATCATTTCAAGAATCTCCTTGGCTCCCTGGTAGCCCTAGATCACCCCTGGAAGATCAGTGAATTCGAGTCCAGTGCTCCTGGTTCACTTTTTGCTTAGAGCTCTGCAATCAATCATGGCATATTAAGAACTAAGATCCAGGGTCCAGCAGGTGACGTGATGGTTAAGGCACTGGATTTTCACATGGCTGACTGCAGTTCGAGCCCCAAACCTGCGGACTTGAAAATCACACTGGGAGCATGTATGTGCATGCCCAAAATCCTGAGAGGAGAATGGAGGGGACTGTGGCATGGTCATTCCCTCCCCCCACCAGGTGATTTCTTTTCCTCTCTTTGTCTCTGATGAGCACACAGTCCCTGTGGCAAAAACCTAAAAAAACAAAAACCAAGACCCAGATACCCATCTGCCTTGCACACCAAATTCTCACTGGGTCAAAACCCAAGGCTGCCACCTTAAGCATTAGAGGGGTTAGAGAATGGCAGATTAGCCCAGAAGCCCAATTGGTGCTGACCCTACAAGACTCTGAGCAACTCCCAAGTCGGTCCCCCAGTGGGACAAGGGAAGACCCTGTCAATCTCTAGCCAGGGCCCTAAGTTCTCAAGGCCAGCAGTCCTCCCAGTAAAGGAAAAGGAAGAATGGTTATTCAGGGAAGGGCCTGTTACGGATTGATTTCCCGCACCAATATCTTCTTCCGTTTTCCAGTCTCCTCTGGGATAATGGTTTCCCTAGCCCAGGGATGGAGTGATTTCCCACATCCCAGGAGATACAAGGCAGCTATTCCTCATGTTAAAATACCATATATGGAGGGGCCAGCAGGTGGTGTGGTGGTTAAGGGCGCTGGACTCCCACATGACTGACCGCGGTTCAAGTCCTGAACCTGGCAGCTTGCTCTCTTGCTTTCCCCTTGTCTCTCTTACACTGTCCTCCTAAATAAATAAATAATGTTAAATAAAATAATTTTTAAAAAAACACCATATATGGAGAAGGCGCTATAGAAGGGGGACAACAAGCCCCTTATTCACTTGATGAAGGCCTTCCAATCAGGCAGGAAGGGGTCAGAGGAGGCTGAGATCTGCAGAGCAAAGCAGACCACCAGCGTCTCGGCCCCCTGGGCCCTAGTCCCATACTCACCTTGGGTCTGTGGGAGCTCCGGGCTGCGGCCTTGGCTTGTGGCTGCTGCTGCTGCTGCTCTTCGCCTTCCTTCTCTTTGCCACACTTCATCTTGGGTGGCAGAGACTCGGCCACGTCGTCTGCCTGCCATTTGTTCTTGCAAGCAAAGACCCCTATGCTCTCCTGTTTCACTCGTGCCTGCCCAGCCTTACCCCGAGCTTCGGCCTGAGCCCTCTGGGGAGCCGCTGGGAGGCTATCGGCCTGGAAGCAGGTAGCTAAATTGAAGACCACATCACTGTCCACCTTCTCCATCTTGACCCGCCCCAGGTCCACCTGGCTTCCAAGCTGAGAAAGCTCTGTGCCAGAGCCCCTCTTGCCGCTCGGAACCACGTCCAAGATGAGTTCCTTAGGGTGGCTGTCGTGAGGTAGCAAAGGCAGCTCAGGCATCTTGCGCAGGTTCTGAGGGGTGGCCAGGACCAGTTCGTGGGACATGTAGGTGGCCAGCACTTGGTTCTTAGGCTTTGTGTCTCCTGCCAGCTTCAGGCCACAAGCCCCCTGGGACCCTTCCATTTTTGGGGTATTGTCCGAGCAGAGATGGCTCTCTGCTTCCTCGGGCCCCTGATTTACTCTAATGTCCCCACTGCTGGGCTGAACAGACAATGCCAGGGTCCCTGTCTGAGGACTGAGAGTCAGGAGGACAGGGTTGACTTGTTCTTCATAAGGCTTGGCAGCAATCCGGCAAGTTTTGTTCTTTGTGACGGTGTCCTGCTCTGGTCCAAAGGGGCCCCCAGGCCGTGGCTGTCCCTCGGGCAGTCCGTGCACAGCTTCACTGGAGCCGAGAGATGGCACACCAGAAAACTCTGAAACAACGCTGGTGGGCCTGATGGGTACCCCCTGAGTGGGGGGCAGCTGCCCGGCACTGGATATGCCAATGGAAAGCAGAGATGCTTGGTGATAGGGTGACCAGCCGACGGGCAGGACCTGGGTGCTGGTGGGTTTCCCATTGACTGAACACCGAGGGTAAATATTTGCCGGCCCCGTGGGTTTCCACAAAGAGAGCTCCTTGGTTTGGCAGCCCGGCAGGCCAGGGGCGATACGTGCTGGGGTATAACGTTTACCTGTGCTTGGTTGTCCCTCAGCACCGGCCTGGCCCCCCTTCTTGCTACACGTGGCCCCAGTGTTCTTAGGCTCTCCTTGATCGATGATGGAGATGGGCTCCTGCTTGGGGAGATGGCGAGGGTCTCGGTTGAGGCCCAGGTTGGGGTCCTTGTTCAGCAACAGGGATGCAGGCACCGGGTTGGCTACCCCCACATAGGTGCCAGGAATGGTGCTGATCAGTGCTGTTGAGTTTTTCACCCAGGTGCTCGGGTCCCCGTTCCTCACGATCTCAGGGAAGATGACAAAGGGCGAGGCAGTGGAGCCCAGGCAGGAGGTGACGTTGCTGCCAGCAGCCTGGGTGGCGCGCTGAGACCTAGACAGGACCGTGGACAGGAGAGCCTTGCTGCTGGTGTGCACAGGAGTCAGCACGGGCATGGGGGGCGTCTTGCGCTGGTTCGGCAATGGAAGCTTCTGGCGGTTGGACTTGGAGGAGAGGTCAAGGGGCATCTCGCTGCACTCGGGTGGAGAGGCCATCTCTCGCTCCAGCTGTGGAGGTGACTTCAGGGGAGAGAAGGTAACAGAAGTCCCTTCTGTTTGCTGCTCAGTGCCACCTGGCATCTTGGCAGGGTGTGGCGGGGCCGAGTTCCCGCTGGGGGCTGGCAGCAAAGACTGTGGAGCTGGGAGCACCTTGGCAGATGCCGTGGTGAGTGATGTATCTGCCAAAGGCCCAGGCACCCCTTCAGGCGCAGGCTGGGCAGTGGTGCTACTGGATGGGGAGGTGCAGGGGAGCCTGTTCACCTCCAGGGGAACCACCTTAGAATCAGAAGTCAGAGGCCGGGCCACAGAAAATGCATATGGATAAGAGCGGAGCTCAGGGGAGGCCAGCACGCCTGGGAGACACCTGTCCTGCAGGTAGGACGGCAGGACAGGGAGCGTAAGAGTGGAGGAGACCCCCAGGGTGGTTGGCAGGGTGGCCACGCTGAGTGGCTGCCCACAGCTCGGAGGTGGGATATAGACCAGCGGCTGGTTTGGAGTCAGCACTGTCCCTGGCTGAAAGGACAGGGGGACTTTTTGCATAGCTGGTGCCTGAGCTGAGGGGAAACACACTCGACTCAAACTGAAGGAGGCCGGGATGGGGGCAGAGGTGGGAATGGCAGTTGGTGTGGCAGCCGGCATGGGTGTGGGTGCTGGAGTAAAGATGGGAGCCGGGGTGGGTGCAGGCACCGGCGTAGGAGCAAAAGCGGGAATCAGGGTGGGGGTGGAAGGCGGGCCAGAGGACGGGGTGGGAGTGGGCATCGGCACCGATGGGGGGGCAGGGGCTGCTGGAGGTGTGGACGCCGGCATGGGAGCCAGAACCGGAGTAGGGACCGGAGTGAGGACCAAGGTTGGAGCAGAGGGGGGCACGGACGCCTGGATCAGAGCCAAGGAAGGAGCCGAAACTGGGACTGAGAGGGGGGTAGGAGCGGGAGCTGACAGGGCGACCGGGCCAGGATGGGGCGCAGAAGCCGGCACGGGCACCAAGACTGAGGCCGAAACAGAAAGAGGGGTGGAATCAGAGATGAGCGTGGGCACTGACGGCGGTGCGGGAGCCAGGGCGGGGACTGGGGCTAAGGGAGGGGAAGGAGCTGAAACTGAAGTGGCAACCTGGACTGGAACTAGCCCAGAATGGGGCACTGGGGCTGGGACAGAGAGGGGAACCTGGAACGGGTCCGGAACAGACGGGGGGACAGAGGCCGAACCGGGAGCAGGAGGACAGATGGGGGCTGGCAGCGAAGTGAAGTTAGTGGTAACCAGTGGCAGGGTCCCTTCCACGGGGACGCCAGTTCCCAAAGTTGCCAAAATGAAAGTATTCTTCTCCCCACTCCCATGCCGAGAGTCCAAAGCCTTCATCCCGGCTGGCGAGCAGTCCACCTGTTTATTCATTTGGGTGTTGAGGGAAGTCCAGGAGCAGTCAGCCCTGCTGTTGCCGGCCTCGGCGCTGTCAGAAGCAGGGAGCTTGATCTCGTCCCCTGGGCTGCTCAGTGGCAACAAGAGGTCCTCAGCCTCTGCCACATTCCCAGCATAGTCCATTTTCGGCTGGGGGTCATCAGGCTTGTCTTCTGACTTGTGCCCAAGTTTTTCCGTTGCGCTGCCATCTGGGTCTGCCCCCCGGGCATTGCTACCACTTCCGACTGCTGCGAGCTCCACCTGCAACGACAGAACGGCACGTGTGTCTCGGCTCCCTGCAGATGACGCGAGCGTCCCAGGGCTCCTGAGAGGCAACTGCTGGTCCTCTCTGCAACTCAACCAACCAGGCCTTGGCAGACGCCAAGGGCATCCAGCCAATTTCTGTCCCACCTACAGCAACTCCCGGGAAATACCCTGTCCCTTCCTGCCCCCCTTCTTGGGACGACAGGCTGGGCACATCGCCCAGGCAGCTCAGTTCCACCCTTTGGCGGGCAGCACGTGGCTCCGTGTAGCCCCTTACCTTGGAAAAACTGCTGCTGACACAAAACTCCTGAGATCCAAAGTGCTGGCAGTCACCTGTCGTGGACTCCTCATCAGAAAGAGGTGCTCTTCTAGCCAGGGAGACAAAACCAGAGAGGGGCCATCAGGCTGTCTCTGAGCCATTGCCACCTTTCCCGGAATGTCCCCTGCCTGCCTGGGTTCCCATAAAACCTTCCCACCCCTCTTCTTGGGGGATCACAAGAAACTGGGATCCAGGTCACAAAGTAGAGCCTCCACGCCCAGCTTGGCAACTTCCTGCAGTCCCAGCCTGACCACACTCCCCTCTCTGGGCAGCTTAGCCTGTTTTCTAGCACTCTCGCCAGGAATTTGGAGGATACTCCCAATGCTTTCTTCTTCTTCTTTGTTAAGGTTTTTGTTATAGGGCACATGTACTCACTGGAGAGACAGTAAAAGGGAAAGTGAGAAATCACCGCCCCCCCAGGAGGAATGGCCACCCCACAATCCCTTCTCCTCCATTCTCCAGTGGGCATTTTGGGCATGTGCACACACACACACACCTAGGGTGATTTTCAAGCCGCCGGGTCTGGGACTCCAACCACGGTTGGCCACCTGGGAATCCAACGCCCTAACCACCACACCACTTGCTGGTGCCAAGACCCCAACACTTTCACCTTTTCCCCAAAGCTTATTTGAAGAGGATCATCCTGAATGTGCAGAGCTTTGCCCGAAGGGGAGAGAGATGTGAACCACTGAAGAAGGCCTCAAAAGGTGTACCACCGCTTCTCTTTAAATACAACCTCATTTGAAGTCTATCAGGGAAGCTGGCTGAAGGTGCTGTGTGAGTAATACTTTTCTTTTTTTCGGAGAGGTTTTTGCTATAGGGCATGTGCGCTCGCCAGAGAGACAGAAAGCGAGAAATCACCCCCCAGGGGGGATGGTCACGCCGCAATCCCTTCTCCTCCATTCTCCTCTCGGGATCTTGGGCATGCACACACATGCACCTGCCATGAGTTTTAAGCCACCGGGTCCGGGACTCAAACCACGGTTGGCTGCATGGGAGTCCAGTGACATAGCCATTACGCTAACTGCTGGTCCCTGAGTAATACTTTTCTAAAACAAATAACTGCCCCTGTTGTATTGTAAGGTTTAATCTAAATTCGAACATCACCTATTCACCTGATGGGCTTGGTCAGAGCAGATACACATTCACTAGCTCGAGTATTCATAACCGGCTCAAGGCTACCTGGTCACAAGGTGCTGAGAGGCATTTTAAGGACACCACTTTTTCCTTCCAGGGGGCATGCCTCCCTTTTTGAGAGCCCCACCTGGCTCTGCCAGTACCCTCCCTGCTCCCCTTCTCTTCCCCCCACCTACATCTCCTCCTCTGCTAGCCCCTTACGCTGTGGACTCCCAGTATGACCACATTTTGTCCCATCTCAAAGGGAGGCCCTCAAGGCCACAGACCCCAAACTCAGGCTGGCACACCCCTCAGAGAAGGACTCAAGGCCTGAGCACTGAGTGCCAAAGGATGAAAACTCAGCTGAACCCCTGCCTGCTTAAAAAATCTTCTCCAAATTTTGGTTAAGAACTTTAGAAAACGGTACATCCTGCCCCATTTGCCCGAAGGGGAGTAGGGGAGGGGCCAGACTGGGATGGAGAACTTGAAGAGAGTTCAACATCCACTACAAGTTTGGGGTCTTAAGTACAAGCCCCAACTTTTCCACCAGGGAGAACATCAGTGGGGTAGGAGCTGTGGCCAAGACTGGCCAAGAGGAGGTCTGGGTTAAACACTAAACCCCAGGACTGGCAGATGGCATAATGGTTATGTTGCTGGACTCCCACGTAGTTGACCGCGGTTTGAGCCCCAGACCTGGCAGCTTAAAACTCACACTGAGCATGTGGGCACGGACGCATGCGTGCTCAAGATCCTGAGACAAGGGACCAGCAGTTAGCGTAATGGCTATGTCACTGGACTCCCACGTAGTCGACCGTGGTTCGTGTCCCGGACCTGGTGGCTTTAAACTCACACCGGGCGTGTGTGCATGTGTACCCAAGATCCCGAGAGGAAAATGGAGGAGAAGGGATTGTGGTGTGGCCATCCCCCCTGGGGGGTGATTTCTCGCTTCTGTCTCTCTGTCTCTCTCTGTCTGTCTGGCGAGCGCACGCGCCCTATAGCAAAAACCTCTCCAAAAAAAAAAAAAGAAAGAAAGAAAGAAAAAAAAAAGAGATCCTGAGACAAGAGTGGAGGAGAAGGGACTGTGACATGGCCATTCTCCCTGGGGTATGGGGGGTATGATTTGTCACTTTCTGTCTAGTGAGCACACACACCCTATAGCAAAAATCTCTCTTTAAGAAAAAGGAAAAGAGGGGCCTGAAGGTGGTACAGTGGTTGCGATGCTGGACTCCCACCTGGCCAACCACGGTTCGAGTCCCAGCGACTTGCTTTCTGACTTTCCCTTTTTCTTTTTCTCTGGTCAAATTAAAACAATAATAAAATAATAACGAAAAATAAATAAATAATTCTTTAAAAAAGAAAAAAGAAAAAGAATCAACCCCAATAGCAATGCTGTCGGGTGGCTAGTCTCCTGGATGGACAAAGCACAGGGCTGCTCCGCATGCCCTGGGGCAGTGTGCTGCACTCACGTTTGCCCCCAGTTCTTTGAAGCCTCACCCCGACCTCCTGAAGACAGCGCCCACCTCACCCTCGCCAGAGGGCCGTCAGGGTGGCTGGAGCCAACCTCGACAATAAGGGGAAGGGCCTGCTGTCATTAAAACAGAAACAGGTACTCTAAAATTGTACCTGGGGCAAAAGAAGTGAAAAAGGCAAGGGGGATCACGGCAGGCCTCTCCCCGTCTTTTCAGGGTCCAGAAGAGGCTAACAGAGGGAAAAAGACTTGTTCCCTTTTAACGGCAGCTAGGCTTTTCACTGCTGGAAATGACTGTTGGTGACAAACAGAGTTGTAAAGACAAGCAAGGACTTCAGAAGCAGCCAGGGGTGGGGTGGCGGGCTCTTAAGGAAGGTAAGGGAGGGAGGTGAGGGAGGGCCCAAGGGAAGGGGAAAACATACTTTCCTATCAACTCCTGAGAGACCAGAAAAGCAAGACCTAAACTCAGCCTTGGGCCCGGAGGAAAGCGTGCTCTGACTAGACTGGCCAGGGGTGGTTTTGGAGGAGGACGTGGTGGGGAAACAAGCAGCGAACCTCCCCCCTTTACCAGTCTGACATGGGAAGGCACTGTTTATTTACTTTCTTCCCCCTCTGACCATACGACAAGGAGCAAGCTCCATACTCGCTGCCCCTAGCTGGGCTCCTGCCAGGTCTGAAGTCACACTTGAAAGCAGCCACCAGAGAACCACAGAGCAGGCCCAGAAACCCCAGTGGTGGCAGCAGGAGCAGTGGTCCTGGCTATTCCAGCCATGCCCACACCCGAGTGTTAGGCCTGAAGTCTTTGAGAAACTGTCAGGCCCCATGCTTCGAATCCTCTGAGGACAGGGCTGGCCCCGTAGTGCAGTGCGTAGGAAGTAGGTAGTGCTGTGCATAGGAAGTCTGATCCCACATGGCCAACTGTGGTTCAAATCCCAGCCCTGACAGCTAGAAGAACACGCAGGTGCCTGTGCCCCAAAGTCCTGACAAGATGGAGAAATGAAAGGAAAAGGATTGTGCATAGCCTGGGCTCGCTGAGGAGGGTCCTTTCTGTTTCTCTCTGTCCCTCTCTCTGGTAAGTGCACATGCCCTCTGGCAATAAAAAACACAAAACAAAACAAAACACCCTCGAGTACAGATAAGGGCCCCAGATGGGGCAGGGGGAATGGGTCAGTCACCCAAGCAAGTTTAGGACAAAATAGATAGGGGAAGACAGGAGCAAGGGTCAGAGCAGGCTGTAATCAGTACTAGAACTCAATCCTGCAAGAGACCCTGGGTCGCTAAGTTCAAGGTCTTGCTGAACTTAAACCAGAAATGGCTACGAACTCTCAGGGTCTTTTCCCGTTCCTGCTGGGCCCAGACTACTCGTAAGAGAAATACACAACCCAGTGCACACCAGGCTCCTGACCTTCCGGCTCCCTCAGGTTTGCTGAGCATCAAGGCCCAGCAACCCCAAGACTGCCTTCATTCCAGCCAGAGCCTTCTCCAAACACACAGTGTTCTCTTGTCCCAGGAAAACACCAATCCTCATCTCAAACCCTACTCATCCCTCACAACTAGGCTTGAATGGCACCACCTTCTCTTATTCCCCCAGAAAGTTCGTCATTCTTTTTTTTTTTTTTTTTGAAAGGTTTTTGCTATAGGGCATATTCGCTCACCAGACAGAGAGAGACAGAGAGACAGAAAGCAAGAAATCACCCCTCGGGGGGATGGCCATGCCGCAATCCCTTCTCCTTCATTCTCCTCTCAGGATCTTGGGCACCCATGCACACACACCCGGCGTGTGTTTAAGCCACCAGGTTCGGGACTTGAACCGCGGTAGACAACATGGGATTCCAGCAACATAGCCATTACACCAACTGCTGGTCCCAAGTTTGTCATTCTTGCCTCTAGACCTCCACAAGACTGGTATGTGCCACACAACAACACCTATCACCAATGTGTCATGACTATCCCTTGTGTTTGATAAATATTTGTTGAATGAAGTAATGAATTAATGCTAGAAAGGAAGAAAGCAAGCAAGCAGACAGGCAGACATAGCTGCAGGTTTGACTAGAGTTGACCACCTGGGACCAGCAGAAAGCCCAGGTCCCCTGTCCCGAGGTCTTCAGCTGCAGCTGATAAAACTGGGCAGGATTCTAAAATATAACTTTAAGGGGCCAGATGGTAGCATGGTGGTAAGGCGGTGCTCTGTAAAGTTGACCTACATGGGAAGGTTCTGGATCTGCATCCAGAGACCTCCCTGGACACATCAGTGCATGCAAATACATGATCTGGGGCTGAAGCTGGGGGTAGACTGTAGCATGAGAACCCTGTAGGAGTCTGTCTCTCTGTTTCTCTGCCCCTCTCCCTCATGGAACAAAGAAAGAAAGAAACTTAAAAAAAATATTGGGACCAGTGAACCACGTAATGGTTATGTCACTGGACTCCTACAGAGTCAACTGTGGTTCCAGTCCTGGACCCAGCAGCTTAAAACTCATGCCAGGCGAGTGTACATGCATGCCCAAAAAGATCCCAAGAGGAGAATGGAGGAGCAGGGATTGCTGTGTGGCCATCTCCCCCAGGGAATAATTTCTCCCTTTCTGTTTCTCTGTCTCTCCAGTGAATGCACATGCACTATATAAAAAAAAAATCTCTAAAAAAAATAAATAAAACAAAATGTTAAAAAATAAATACATAGGGCTGACCCTGAGGCACAGTGGTTAAACATGGTGCATGGGAGCCAAGTTCCACATGGACAACTGTGGTTCATATCCCAGCCCTGGCAGTTTGAAAAACATTATGGGCATGTGTGCATGTATGCCCAGGGTTCTGATAAGGTAGAGAAACAGTGGAGATGGGACTGTAGCATGACCACGCCCCATAGGGAGTACTTTTTCTCTTTCTCTGGGAAGTGCACAAGCCTTCTAGCAATTAAATAAGGAGCAAAAAGGGCCATCTGTGGCCTGGTGGTTAGGGGAGCTGGATCCCACAGGGCCGACAGTAGGGTTCAAGTCCTCAATCCAGTTGCTTAAAAAATGTGCTGGGCACATGTGCCAGTGTACCCAGAATCCCGAAAGGAGGGTGAGATGAAGGAGGGATCGTAACATAATCATGTCCATGGGGGTGCTTTCTCTCTCTCTCTCTCATTCCGACTGCACATGACCTCTAGCAAATTAAAATAAAAAATGAGAAGGAAAAGAACATTTTTCTTAAAATAATAAGCAGATATCTATGGTTTTTTCTTTTTTTTTTTTGAGAGATTTTCGCTATAGGGTGCGTGCGTTTGCCAGACAGACAGAGACATTAGAGACAGAAAGCGAGAAATCACCCCCCGGGGGGATAGTCACACCGTAATCCCTTCTCCTCCATTCTCCTCTCGGGATCTTGGGCACGCACGCACATGCGCCCGGCGTGAGTTTTAAGCCACCGGGTCCGGGACGTGAACCGCGGTCGACTACGTGGGAGTCCAGCGACATAGCCATTACGCTAACTGCTGGTTCCCGATAAGCAGATATCTATGTAAGTAAAACATAACTTAAGAGTTAACCCTCCAGGTACAGCTTTATATCCCAAATTTCTAAGTTCTACAAGTTCCAAAGGGCTGAGGATGACAGTGTTCAAATAAGGTGAGATCGCATTTTGGAAATCAGCTACAGCACAGCCTAGACTGTGGCAGGAAGGCAACAATAAAGGGTGGATGAGATCAGAAGTGACGATGCTTAAAAGGTCATCTTAACCACTAGGCATATTTGGTAATTTAGCATCCCAAGAAAAGTCCATAAAGAGGGAAAATCAGATTTTGAGCCCACTTCCTACTCCTTTCTCAGCAGGAGCATAGAATGGAGGGTGAACTGAGGTAACTTTTCTGCTGGTTTTTTGAAAGTTCCAGTCCAAATATCTGCAAAACTCAATTACTTAGAACCAGAGCAACATAACCTGACAATGAGTTCTTACACAAATCAACAGAACCAACCTGTCTTCCCTTAGATCATCTCTTGGTAATTATCTAGGGACATAGCACATGCGCAAAGAAAAATGCCTTTCTTCCACAGCACCTAAGCAGAATTTTATCTTATTTTCCCTGGTCTTTAAAGTAAATTCCTTTTAAGTCCATCTCTAACTTGTTCTTCAGTCCAGAGTACACTAAGCTATCAGGTGCTAATGGCTTAAGAAAATATAAAGGTCCATCCTCCTAACCTTAACCACAGACAAGTATACACTCTCCAGTCGGGAACAGGAGAAAGGAGATAAACGGGCCCTGCCTTGGTGGTGCAGGTGGCGGCATACTGATCTGTAGTGCTGGAAGCCACATGGCGGAGAGCAGATTTGGATCCTGAATGAGCCTGACACATGCCAGGCATGCACCCAAGATCCTGACTAGCTAGAGGGCTGAGAAAATGGGATTATACTATGACACACCTTGTCAGGGATGCCTGTGTGCATGTGTGTGTGTGTGTGTGTGTGTGTGTTCTTCTTTCTCATGAAAGAAACAAAATAGGGACCAGCCGATGGCATAATGGTTATGTCACTGGATTCCCATGCAGTCGACCGTGGTTCGAGTTCCGGACCCAGCAGCTTAAAACTCACACTGGGTGTGTGTGTGTGCGTGCGTGCCCAAGATCCCAAGAGGAGAATGGAGGAGAAGGAATTGCAGCATGGCCATCCCTCTTGGGGGTGATTTCTCACTTTCTGTCTCTGTCCCTCTCTGTCTCCCTGGTGAGCAAGTACGCCTGATTGCAAAAAATCTCTCTCAAAAAACAGGGGCGGGGGGACCAGCAGATGGCGTAATGGTTATGTTGCTGGACTTCCATGTAGTTAACTGCAGTTCGAGTCCCGGACCCAGTGACTTTAAACTCATGCCAGGTGCATGTGCATGTGTGTGTGTGTGCCCAAGATCGCGAGAGGAGAATAGAGGAGAAAGGACTGCAATGTGGCCATCCTCTGCGGGGGAGGGATTTCTCACTTTCTATCTCCCTGTCTCACCGGTGTGTGCACGTGCCCTATAGCAAAAATCATTCTTAAAAAAAAATAATAAATAAAATTTAAAAATTAAACAGTGAAGATCGCATTCCTGTCAAGGTCTCTGAGTATGTGTGTGCACACATACACACTCTCTCTCATGAAATAAATAAATGTTAAAAAATAAAGTAGCGGGAACCACCAGTTAGCGTAATGGCTATGTCCATAGCTGGACTCCCACGTAGTCGACCGCGGTTTGCATCCCGGACCCGGTGGCTTAAAACTCATGCCGGGCGCATGTGCGTGCGTGCCCAAGATCGCAAGAGGAGAATGGAGGAGAAGGGATTGCGGCGTGACCATCCCCCATAGGGGGTGATTTCTCACTTTCTGTCTCTATGTCTCTCTCTGTCTGTCTGGCGAGTGCATGTGCCCTATAGCAAAAACTTCTCAAAAAAAAATAAAGTAGCAAAGACATCTATTCCTTTTCCCTTCAAAATGACAAATACTCTCTCACTGCATACACAGAAATGCGCATACTTCTAAGATGGACCTAAGAAATGCCAAATCTTGAATCCCATGAAAAGCCATATTGTGCTGTGTTCTAGGTGATTTAACTGATGTATCCGAACTCAGTCAACGGATTGAAACAACAGCAAAGACTAGCAAGTGTCAGGGAGCCAGACCTAAAAACAGGAAAGGCATTGCAGCCACCACACACAGCTCTTTGGCCTAGGGTTATGAAAATCAAATGTAAAATCTGAAGGCCATGTTGAGTACCCCTGGTATGGAGCATGATCGAGAAATGACACATCTTGGTTAACCAAATACTCCGGTGAAAACTGAAAACAAGCAGGGCGTGGTGACATATGCCTGTAGTCCCATGTACTCAGGAGGCTGAGGCAAGAGGATGGTGAGTTTGTGGCCAGCCTGGGCCACATAGTAAGATCTTATTAAAAAAAAATGGGGCCAGCAAGTGGTGTGGTGGTAAAGGAGCTGGATCACACATGGCCAATTGCAGCTTGAGTCCTGGACCCAGCAGCTTGAAAATCACACCGGGTGTGCATACATGTGGGCCCAAAATCCCACGAAGAGAATTGAGGCTAAAGGATTGTGCCATGACCATCCTCCCCTGGGAGATGATTTCTCACTTTCCCTATTTCTGTCTCTGTCTCTCTCCTTGGGGAGTGCACACACCCTATGCAAAAAAAAAAAAAAAAAAAGAAAAGAAAAAAGAAACAAAACAAAACTGAAAACACACACAGATCAGGCAGGCATCACCAACTCTTGATTTGGGATTAATACTACATTAGGCAGTCTCATCGCCTTTGATACTTCATAAGGATGTCACTGTGAATCGTCATTCATCACGCAAGGTAGGAAAACAATGACCACCCGAATGGCCAGTACCATTCCCAGTATGAAGCTGAACGATGAAACGGCGCTTCTTCAAGACCCAGATCAAGGACCAAAAAGATCTTACACGTATCTTTGAGCACCAAACCTTAATATAGCAAATAAAAATTGCATTCACCTAAGCTTCCCCTTATGCACAATCTGATGGTTCTTAATGAGCAAATACTAGCTGGCAAAAGGTCATTTGCTGGCCCCTTGCCTTCATCTGAACAGGGAAAAGGCAGAGCAGGCCACCCACACAGTCCCAGCCCCAACCCGTCACAGGAAAATCAAAAACCACCAAAAGCCTCCTCTCCGGGGTCCTTCCCCACACCCTAGTGTGCCTGGCTACCCTGCTAGTGACCAGGTACCAGTCACTGGAGGCCGGCCAGCCACAGCCACCTTCCCAGTCTCCTCACCTCTCCTCGTTGATGCCGCACATGCGAATCCGGTCAGAACTGGTCCAGTTGTGCACGCCGCTGTAGAGCGGTGCTGTAGAGATCATGACAGCCACTCACCACCGGATAGGACTTGCTGTGGCCACTCCCCCTGGGGAAAAAGAATCCCGAAAATGAAAACGCATAATAGGGACAGCTGCCTTAACCACCTTTTACACAGAAACGTTTACATAAAGGTAATTATAGCATCAAAATGTTAAAGCAGTCTCTCTCACAAGCCAGGCTGCCATGGAAAATTAAGGTCCAAATAGGGAAGAGAGAGCACCAGCTTTCCAGGAATCCAGGGTTCAGGAGAGAGAGGAGGATGGCGTTAATCACCTAGAGTGATTTTTAAACTACCTTAAAAGACAGATATCCTTGGGTGTTCGAGGAAATTCAATCTATTTCAGATACAGGAGATGACAGTATATTTTTTTACACACATTTAGCCTAACCAACTACAATTAGAGGGTCGTACCTATATATGAACAGTGCACCGAAAGACCACTGGGGCTCTTTTGCTCGTCTACCCTCTAATCCATGGGTACTGAAGCATTTGAGTGACATAGCCCATTTAAGCTCTCCAGAGGAAGCACGTGCTTTCTTTACAAGCCCTTCAGAAATACTCTATTCTGACTTGAACTTGTACACAATGCATATATCTAACCTGGTTTAAAGGTTCCTCCAAGTCGGATGTGATATTTCTTGTACTCTGTCCACAAACAAGCAAGCAAACAAAAAGCAATATTCCAGCAAGAACCACACATTGGGGTCGGAGGGTGGCACTGGGGTAAAACAGGGTGCTCCACAAGGCTGACCAACATGGGGTCACATCTGAAGACCTCCATGAGTACACTGGGCATGTGTGCGCCTGTGATCTGGGACTGAGTGAGGCTAGGGGCGGATCCAGGCATCAGCTGATGAGGGTGCTATCTCTGTCTTGTCTGTCTGTCTGTGTGCCTGTCTCTTCTAGTCATGGAAGAAATGGATAAACAAACTTTGAAAAAGAGAACCACCTCTTTCTGTCCTTGTGTCTTCCTACTAGTCTGTCATCCCCATGACCTACCCCCCTTCACCAGCCAATGTCCAGCTCTCACTGCGGACAACCACTGTGCAGTCAACTCAACTTCTAGAGAAAGTGGCATTCAAAAAAAGAACTTTATCCAATGAGCTTGTCTTGAGACCCTTAACCTGTTGAGTTAACTTATTTGCTAAAATCCTTATTCATCAAATCTCAACTGAACAGATCCCTACAGTGATAAGAACTGTATGCTGTTCTCTACTTTCCAAGGAAGTAAATCACAGGAAAATACCGTCACATCAGGGGCTTGTTTCATTTACCCCTTTCTCGATTTTTTGAAGTTGTCTATCTTCAATACAATATCATTTATTCATTTGACAAATATTTACCGAGCTCCTACTCAGTACCAGCACTGTCCTAGATCCTGAGGATTTAGCTATGAACAAAACAGACCCAAATCCCTGCCTGCATGGAGCTTACATTCCAGTGGGGTAAGATGGGCAATAAACACGTTAAATAATTCTATCACAGCATGTTAGAACACAGACATGTTAGCACAACACAGACTAAGGGGGCCATTTAGGGTGTGGGGGGAATAAGCTAAATTTGAAACAGGCCTTGCTGAGAAGGAAATGTTTAAACAATCTGAAGGAGATGAAGGAGCAAGCCATGTGCATATCTGCAGAAAGAGCATTCTAAACAGAGGGGAGAGTACATACGAAGGTCCTGAGGCAGGAGACTGCCCAAAATCAAAGAAGAGCCAGGAAGCCAGAGGGCTGGCTTGAAGGAAGAAATGAGAGAAGAAGGGAGGGAGGGAAAGGAAAGATGTTAAGAAAGGGGAGCGGGGATATGTCCACCTACTGTCTTCTTGGGCCTCAATCTACTCCCTATCTCTGCAGAGTGGGATACTGTTGCCCTGGCCCCTTTCTTAAAATCTGCTATAGGGTGTAGGACCAGCAGGTGGCATAATGCTTACATCACTGGACTCTCACAGAGAGTTTGAGTCTCAGCCCTGGTGGCTTAAAACTCATGCTGGGCGCCTGTGTGTGCATGCCCAAGATCCTGAGAGGGGAAAGGAGGAGAAGGGACTGTGGTGTGGCCATTCCCCCGGCGGCGGGGGGGGGGGGGGCAGATTTCTCGCTTTATCTCTCTGTCTTTCCAACAAGCACATGTGCCCTATACCAAAAATCTCTGTTAAAAAAAAAAAAAAAAAAAAAAAAAAAAATTGCTGTAGAGTGTGTGTGCTCACCAGAAACAGAGAGAAAGAGAGAAAGTGAAAAATCATGTCCCAGGGGAAATAGCCATCTGCAATCCTTTCTTCATTCTCCTTCTCCTTTTGGGGTTTTGGGCACAAACGCACATGTGCCTGCGTGTTTTTCAAGCTGCTGGGACCAGGACTCGAACCACACAGTCAACCATGTGGGATCCACTCACCTTAAGCACCAAGCCACCTGGCTGGCCCTATGGCCCCTCTTCTTTACCCTGCACCCTTTCCTGGCTTTCCTAACCCAGTACCTGTTGGCTACTCTGGGACCTTCTCTGCGGCCCATCCCAAAAACCTGGGGGTTCACAAGGGTTTCACCCTCTCTTGCTCTCTCTCGTCACCTTTGCCACCCTCTCCCATTTCTTTCCCTTCCTGTTTTCCAAGGCTCCTTCCTTCTTTCTCTTCCTACCCCTACCTGCCCTGCCCCTCTCTTTCCATTCCCCTTTCCTTCTGAGTCTCCCACCTCACTCTGTCCTCCTGGCCCCATTATTGTCCTGGCTGTCTCTTTCCCCCTCTCCTGCTCCTGCAGTCCCTTCTCCAACTTCCTCCCTTTCTCACCTCTCTCTTCCAGGCTTCTCTCTGGCTTGATCTCTCCTCCCCCATTTCCCTCAGTTTACCCTTCAGTCGCTCCTCTCACTTCCCTTCCTCCCTGTCCTGCTGCCTCCCCGTCCCTTCTACTCTTGGTCCTGCCTCTGCCTTCAGTCTCCCTGTCTTGTCTGTCTCTTTTCCTCCTCCATCTGGCTTCCCACTAGCTCTCCCCCATCCCTTCCTCTCTCCCTCAGTGTGTGTGTGAGCCCTGCCCCTCCTTCTCTCTCAGTTCAGGAGTGCCCACAATTTCAACTCACCCCTGGGTGTGCTGACAACTCCCAAAGCTGTATCTAGTCCTGACCTCTCTCCTTAGGTCCAGACCAGAATTTCCAGCTACCAGCAGTCACTGCTAATTGGATGTCCACAGAGCCCCTGGAAGTCAACGTGTCTCAAACCATACTCATTATTGGGTCCCCTAAACCTGCTCTCCCCCCCACACTCACACACCCACCATGTGGTATGTTGCCTATCTTAATTAATAGCACCACTGTCTCTGGCCTGGAAATTTCAGCGTGGTCATCTTCAACTCCTCTCCGGCCACCATATCCAATCAGGAGTGAAGTCTCTCTTTTTTTTTTTTTTTTTGAGAGAGGTTTTTGCTATAGGGCACGTGCGCTCGCCAGACAGACAGAGAGAGACAGAGAGATAGAAAGCGAGAAATCACCCCCCGGGGGGGTGGCCATGCCGCAATCCCTTCTCCTCCATTCTCCTCTCGGGATCTTGGGCATGCACGCACACACGCCCAGCATGAGTTTAAGCCACCGGGTCCGGGACTCGAACCGCGGTCGACTACGTGGGAGTCCAGCGACACAGCCATTATGCTAACTGCTGGTCCCCAGGAGTGAAGTGTTAACTCCGTCTCCATCCCCTCCCTCTATACCTCTTGCCACTGCCCTGGTGCAGGCCCTCATCACTGCTCATTGGAATATTACAATAGCCTCTTAACTGCTCCCTCGGCCTTCAATCTCTTGATTCTACAATCAATTCATCTTCTCAAGCGCCAGTTCGATCATGTTACCCCCTCCCTCCTCAAAAGCTTTCAATAGCTTTCCTTTGCCTTCCGAATCCAGCCCACATTTCTTTTTTTCTTTCTTTCTTTTTTTTTTTCTTTTTTTAGAGAGGTTTTTGCTATAGGGCACGTGCGCTCGCCAGACAGACAGAGAGAGACAGAGAGACAGAAAGCAGGAAATCACCCTCCAGGGGGGATGGCCATGCCGCAATCCCTTCTCCTCCATTCTCCTCTCGGGATCTTCAGCACGCACGCATACGCACCCGGCGTGAGTTTAAGCCACCAGGTCCAGGACTTGAACCGCGGTCGACTACATGGGAGTCCAGTGACATAGCCATTACGCTAACTGCTGGTCCCAAGCCCACATTTCTTAACACAGCCTTCAGGACACTCACAGTCGCCAGCCTCCTCTGCCACCACAGCCTGCCATTTCCCAGTCACCCTGGCTACCCCCACTCCTGACTCTTCCCTAAACAGACCAACCAGTTGCAGGACTCTGAAGTTCCCTCACCCTGTGCCCTCTTCCTCTGTCATCCCTCAAGGCCTAGCTTAAATGTCATCATGCCATGCCCCAGCCCCAGCTCCTAGTCAGTTAACCCCTCCCTCTCTGGTTCTCTTCAAACAGTTCATTCCCACCTCTAGCACTCATTCTGCTCTGCAGTGTGGGTAGATGGGGGTGTGATATGTCTATTTCTTCCACAGATCAGATCATTTTTGTTGTTGTTAGATTTTTGCTATAGGGCGCATGGTGCTCACCAGAGAGACAGAAAGTGAGAAATCAGCCCCTGGGGGGATGCCCATGCCACAATCCCTTCTCCTTCATTCTACTCTCAGGATTTTGGGCACACATACACATGCACCCGGTGTGAGTTAGAAGCCACCAGGTCCAGGACTCAAACCCAGATCAACTACATGGAAGTCCAGTGATGTAATTATTACACCATCCACCAATCAGCTCTTTAAGGTAAGAAATACCCTTTTTTGTCTCTGGCTCTCCCACAATACCTTACATGTAGTAAATCCTCAGCAAATACGTGTTATATGGAACTGAATTCTGGATGAGAATTGAGTTAATGATCCAGAAACATCACAAGATACAAAAAAAAAAAAAAAAAAAAAAAAAAAAGGCATAAGGGTTACTTGGTGGTGCAGTATTCACAAACCCTGATCCACATGGGGAAGGTCCTGGGTTTGCTTCCCAGGGCCACTCTGTATAAAAGCCAGGCTGGCTGAGGCTGTGGGTGAGTCACAGTGTGAAGACCCTTTTGGCGTGCATACCTCTCTCCCTCTCTCTCTCTGTGAAGAAATAAACCTTTACCTTTTTTTTTTTTTTTTTTTTTTTTTTTGAGCAGTTTTTGCTATAGGGCGCGTGTGCTCGCCAGAAAGACAGAGAGACAGAAAGAAAGTGAGAAATCACCCCCGAGGGGGGATGGCCATGCCGCAATCCCTTCTCCTCTATTCCTCTCTCGGGATCTTGGGCACGCACGCACACACGCCTGGCGTGAGTTTAAGCCACCAGGTCCAGGACTCGAACCGCAGTCGACTACGTGGAAGTTCAGTGACATAGCCATTACGCTAACTGCTGGTCCCTAAAACTTTATCTTTTTGAGAGAGATTTTTTTCTATAGGGCACATGCACTTGCCAGAAAGACAGAGAGACAGAAAATATGAAATTACCCGCGGGGAGATGGCCATGCCACAATCCCTTCCCCTCCATTCTCTCTAGATCTTGGACATGCACGCACATGCACCCGATGTGAAGTTTAAGTTGCCAGGTCTGGGACTTGAACCATGGTCAACTACATGGGAGTCCAGTGATGTAACTATTATGCCATCTGCTGGTCCCAGAAATAAACCTTCTTTAAAAGGTATCCACCATGCTTGCTTACTGTAGAAAACAATGTTGTTCTTCAAAGAAAACCTATGCACTGTCCACAGCACACTCTGCTTAACTGGCGGATTCTAGCTCAGTTCAGTGTCTCTGTGCCATTCCGCGCCTCTGTAAATTGCAGGTAACTGACGGGTATGCAAACTCTGTCTTGTCCCATAGACTTTGACTTCATTCCCCACTGTGGTAAAACCAGTTTGGCCTCCATTTGCAATTCAGTTCCTTTACTCCATATAAATTTGTGCTTTTTGACTTTTTCTTTGAACCGGCTATAACATCTGTCTGGCTCTCTTGTTGATTAATGAGTAAAATAAAATCTTTAACACGTGTTCATTTTTATATCTGTACAAGAGTCATGATTTTTTACCTTTTGCTGAAAATTACCTTCTACCATTACTACAACAGTTATGTGGGTTAGCATAATTTTAGAAAGATTTTTAACAAGGACCCCATGCCCTAAACATGCTGGCTAATCAAGTTATGACTAATTCTTGGAACATCTTGGGATATCCCCAGTTTAAGAAACAACTCAGCCTGTTGGCTGATATGCCAGGTACTTCCTTCATCTTTTCTATGAAGCACTAGAGAACTCAGGCAATACAAGGGGCCATTCTTGCCTTAAGATGAATTTTAACACCAAGTACAAGTTTCAATTGCTACCTAAATAACAGCAGGCAGCAGACATGTCAGTGACCATGGATTTTTCCTTCTCAGGTTTATTTTTGTTCTGTTTAGAGGGGATTAGGAGTTTGCAGGACTTGGGGCAGTGATCAGAGGGGGACTCCAGGATTTGGAAACAGAACTGCAAATAAAACACCACCTAGATAAGAAGCTTTTAGACCAAAAACAAAACACGAAAACCAAGTTAAAACCAAAATAATGGGGACCAGCAGTTGGCATAATGACTATGTCTCTGGACTCCCATGTAGCCGACTGCGGTTAGAGTCCCGGACCTGGTGGCTTTAACTCACACCGGGCGCGTGTGCGTGTGTGCCCAAGATCCCGAGAGGAGAAAGTAGAAGGGATTGCGGCGTGGCCATCCCCCTTGGGGGGTGATTTCTCGCTTTCTGTCTCTCTGTCTGTCTCTGTCTTTCTGGAGAGCGCAAGTGCCCTATAACAAAAAAAAAAAAAAAAAAAAAAAAAAACTCTCCAAAACAAACAAACAAACAAACAAAACTACTACATGATACATACTTTATGACTACCTAGAGAGCAAAACTAATACTGGACAGCCCCATTTTTACAAGACCCTGAAGATGGAACATGCACTTAAATCTTTGCCCTGCAATCTCATATCATGACTTTATCAGAGCTTCACCCCTTCCTATTGGAAGCCCTCCATTGCTAATTAAAGGTGGCCATTTTTCTTTGCAGATGAGGGGAGGGTAAGGGTAGAAACACAGGCAGAGCACTGAGCTATGTGGTTCATCCAAGAGGCAACATTAGTCCTCTAAAGCAAAGGGAACTTTTTTTTTTTGGAGAGGTTTTTGCTGTAGGATGCGTGTGCTTGCCAGAGAGACAGAAAGCAAGAAATCACCCCCCAGGGGGGGATGGCCATGCCGCAATCCCTTCTCCTCCATTCTCCTCTCGGGATCTTGGGCACACATGCACATGTGCCTGGCATGAGTTTAAGCCGCTGGGTCAGAGACTCGAACCATAGTCGACTACATGGGAGTTCAGCAACATAGCCATTACGCTAACTGCTGGTACTAGGAACTTCTAAAGCTGTAGTAGAGAATAAGCGCCTTTGGACAATGTCAATGCCCATGTGGGAAGGGAGGAGATGGGATGGTCGTGGTAAACCAGTGTTTCCCAAACCAGAATCGCTAAGGAGCTTGCTTCAAATACAGAGCCCTAAGTTTTAGGCCTGGAGATTCAGATTCAATTGGCCTTGTGTTTTGTTTGGTTACATCATGTCCAATTAAATTAGTAACCACACAACTGCAAATATTCAGGAGAGGTGAACACAAAGGAAAAACCTTATAGACAGGCCACACTTGGTAGGTTCTGGCAGGACGCATGCGTGTGAATTGGATGACTTTCACTGGAGGTACTCACACTCATGTGTTCTTGCACACACTCTCTCTCTCTCTTTCTGATGGGAACCATTACATCAAAGGCAAAGTTCCGAAGGAACTTGGAAGAAACCTGGTAATCCCAAATGAACCCGGAAGCACAGGCACAAGGATATGAAATACCTCAAAGGATTTTCCCAGATGTCACAACCATGTAATTGTTAAGAACTGAACAGCTGCATGGCCCAAGCATCAAATGCTGATCACTGGCTGGAAGACAGGGGGCCCACTATGAGCTATCCCCACTTTGGGGGGTAACCTCTAAAGACATATCCAAGTCATGGTTAGGACAAAGGAGAACACGTGCTCCACCAACCCAAAGTGGTAAGTGTGGATGAAAACAAATTAGCAACAAAACTTGCCAATTTAGGAGGTACCTGCACTCAGAAGTAGAAACACTAAGTTCCAAGGAAATGAATGCAACCGGCAGGCAGCAGGGAGCAGGTAGCCAGGCACAATTACCATGCCACAGAACAGAGGAAGCCAAAAAGAAAATGGCCAAGAGAGCAAGAACTCTAAAATGGTGAAAAAAGCAGCTAAGCTGAGGCGAGTAGGTAGTAGAAGAGAAACCATAATGAAGCAGAGACCTTTAAAAAATATCCAAAAGAAAAAAAAATGCTAGAAGACAAGGGCAGGTGTGAAAAAGCATAAAAGAGAAGCCCATGGCATATAACAACCAAAAGGGAAAAAATGAAATAGGGGAACCTGAAAGATTTCACCATCACGGGCCAAACTGAAACACTGTGGGGAAGCAGTGAAGACAGACATTTTAGAAAAGTCTGGAGAGAATACGTTATCAAAGGGGAAAGAACATCATCAAATTAGAGCCAAAGTTGGGGTTGGGGGAGTTCGTAACAGGGCATGGCCAGCACCGAAATCTCAAAGGAGATCTTACAGATGGGGTAGCATTGTTTTGTCTTGTTTTGAAATGAAGATGCCAAAACAAGCAGATTTCACAACGATTACAAGCAAAAGTATGGTCATCATTGTGTATATGAGGAAGAGGACATTAAAGGGGGTGATAGAGCATCTATCTGACAAATGTCTCACCAAGGGAGACACTGTTTAGAAAGTTTTTAAACCT
The DNA here is from genome assembly GCA_026018925.1 of Tupaia tana. Classification (NCBI taxonomy): domain Eukaryota; kingdom Metazoa; phylum Chordata; class Mammalia; order Scandentia; family Tupaiidae; genus Tupaia; species Tupaia tana. The sequence continues at coordinate 23,485,066 of JAKSZU010000009.1, forward strand.
TGAAAATGACCGGACAGGATATTCGCCCAATGGACAATGCTCCAGGACCACATAGCTCCCTTCATGGCTGACAACCCCTTAACTGCAGAACAATCAGAACTGGCAATGATGGGACAGAATTAGGCCCCTGTATGCATCGCATGAAACCTGCCCACAGTTGGACTCTACCATCAAGACAGTAAGTTAGAAACCCAAGATTAAGAAGGTCTCCGTTAAACTCAATCTGGTAGTACTCCCCCAGGTTCCTTTCGGTCCATACTGCCTGGTGACCTGGAAGCAATTATGACTTAAAAAAAAAAAAATGAAAGAGCTGGAAAATATTCATCTTGAAGCCTGGCCCCGAATCTGTCCTCAGGAGGATGGGCGTGGCCAATAGACAAGTTTAAGGAGGAGGGTTGGGTCAGCGATGACTAATGAATAAAGAAAACCAAGTTTGGGATCTACTGCTCCGAGAACTCCCATAAGACAGAGGCAAACTTCACAGACACAAAGGAGAGGCCATTCCATTATCCCGTCTTTGAGGAAAGCACCATCAAACACATCCCTGAAGAATTCCGTGAGACCACTGACTTTGAGACCCCAGGGCTGATGTGAAAAGCCCATGACTTTCACCCAATCACTGGAGTACCTTTAGAGAGAAGTCAAAACTCGGGACCAACAGATGGCATAATGGTTATATTGCTGGACTCCCCACATAGTCGAGCATGGTTCGAGTCCCAAGCACACATGCATGCATGCCCAAGATCCCAAGAGGAAAATGGAGATGGGATTGCAGTGTGGCCATCCCTGCTGGGGGGCAATTTCTCACTTTCTGTCTCTCTGGCAAGTACATGTAACCTATAGCAAAAACCTCTCTCTAAAAAAAGAAAGAGAAGTCAAAATTCGAAATCATTGTTTTCCATGGGAGAATGCACATATACACAAGAAGGAAAATTTGACCTGGCTTTAGATATGGAATTCTTTTTTTTTTTTTTTTTTTTGGAGAGATTTTTGCTACAGGGCGTGTGTGCTCGCCAGACAGAGAGAGACATAGAGACAGAAAGTGAGAAATCACCCCCCGGGGGGATGGTCACGCCGCAATCCCTTCTCCTCCCTTCTCCTCTCGGGATCTTGGGCACGCACGCACACGCGCCCGGCTTGAGTTTTAAGCCACCGGGTCCGGGACGCGAACTGCAGTCGACTACGTGGGAGTCCAGTGACATAGCCATTACTCTAACTGCTGGTTCCCTAGATATGGAATTCTTACAGCAGACCTTACCCTCCCTGTTGCTCTGCCTCCTTCTCTGGATAGCAACAGAATGTATATTCCACAGGAGATGAACATCCTAGTTTTCCCTACTTCATTACACAGCCCAATCGGGGGGCCAGAATGAGGAAGTTCTCTGAATTTAAATTAATGACCTCCCATATAAGAGTATTCTAATAGTCTCCTCTGGCTTTCCCTCCAATACCTATATCCTTTCATCCTTCCCTACCATTAACCAATATCATTCCCTGAAACTCAGGAGTTCCACACACATGCCCCAATCACTTTACTTTGCTTCCCTTCATACAAAGCACACAAACACACACACAAAATCAACTGGAAATAATCTGCCAGGCAAGTTAAAGGAGGAAGAAGGGCCCTTTGTGCTGTTCATCTCAACCTTCTGCCTGACTAAATCTATTCTAGTACTTTCTAGTCCCCTTGGGTGTTTTCCTTTTCTTCGTCTTTTTTGTTAAATCCAAATATTTCCACTGGTGTCTACCCCAAGAGATCAATCTTCTAAGGGACATTGCATCTTTCCCCCCAATGCATCAATTCTTCTATTTCCCAAGAAGGCTGAGTAGTTAATTGCACATGGTTCTGGCACAGACACCTGCATAGACGTCTTGAATACTTCCATGCATAAAAACCTTGCCTTATACACATTTATGAGACTAGATGCAAAGGAATGGTAAGTATCTGCTAAACATATGAGGGCCTACCCTTTCGAACGCATGGAAATACCTCCAAAGGAGTCACCTCGGGAGGCTAGACATTCATCTCAGCCAAAGTGGCCAGGGTTTGCATGTCTCTGCAGCTCCCCGGCTAGCATTACCAGCCAAACCTATGTCAGGACCTCTCCCTCGCTAGTGTTGAATCCTACCTTTTTGGGGGTGATCTAATGTGTAGGAACATCCCAAATCCATTCGGAACTATCAACTCAAGCAACACCTTGAAAAATGATATGCTCTAGTACCCATAGTCCAAACTAGGGGCGGGGGGGGGGGGGGCTTAGAAAACACACCTAATGCCCACTTCTCAACCACCTCAGACCATCACTCTGTGTTCATTTACCACATTATCTACACACTGGGAATCAACTAGCCCCTACCGAAATTTGAGAAGAACGTGAAAAGCACTTGAAAGAACCAAAGGTAATCTATTCCAACAATGAAGTAGGCAAAAGAAGTTTCAGGGCCGGCTCTGAGACTTGGCAGTTAAGGCAGCTGGATCCCACATGGTCATCTAAATGGTTTAGGTCCCAGACCCCGAGGCTTGAGAAACATGCTGGGCATGTATGTGTGTGCGTGCCCAAAATCCTGAAAGGAGGGAGAAATGAAGGGATTAGGGTGTGACTGTTCCCCATTGGGGAGAGACGTGCTTTCTCTTCTCCCTTTCTTAGCAAGTACACATACCTTCTAGTAAAAAGAAAACGAAGCTTTGGGCTCGTCAGTGATGTGGTGGTTAAGGGGGCTAGATCCGACACGGCCAACCGCGCAAGTCCCGCAGCTTGAAAAACATGCTCAGTGCATGTGCACGAGTGCCCAAAATCCCAAGAAGAGACTAGAGGACAAGGAATTATAGTGTGGCTGTCCCCTCTGGGGAGTGCTTTCTAACTTTCCTTCCCTATCTCTCTGCCTCTCTCTGCACAAGCCCTCTAGCAAATGATTTTTTTTTAAGTTTTACTCTTTCCCTTACATTTTCACACCACCAGATTGTTTTAGCTTTTCTTCCCACTGCCATCATATTTTTTTCATATTATTCAAGTAATGCTACTCACTTCCAGTTCCTGCTATAAGGAAATTATCTTATTCCATTTAAGGAAAATAACTCATCATAGCTTTATACTAGACCTACGCTCTAGCCCCAAATTCTGTACAACTTCTAGATGTCGCACGAAACATAAGCAATCATGGTGAAATTAATCAGTCCTTTTCAAAATGCAAAGCCACCACAAAATGTCACCCTAAATAACTAGGGTCATTTTTTGAGCACTTATAATTTCTGCTAGACTAAAAATAAGAGTTGACTTTCTTCAATATTGGTCTTCAACAAGAACATGTGAATATTTAGTGTCTTTCACATTTCAAAGTTGAGGGACCAGCAGATGGCGTAATGGCTACATTGCTGGACTCTTATGTAGTTGATTGTGGTTAGAGTCCCGGACCCGGTGGTTTAAACTCACGCTGGGTGCGTCTGCGTGCTTGCCTAAGATCTCGAGAGGGGATTGTGGCATGGCCATCCCCCGCTGGGGGGTGACTTCTCACTTTCTGTCTCTCTGTCTCTCACTGTCTTTCTGGCAAGCACACGCGCCCTATAGCAAAAACCTCTCCAAAAGAAAGAAAAACACACATTTCAAAGTTGAATCCTAACATAAAACTTGAATTTTGGGCCAGCAGGTGGTGTGGTAGTAAAGGTGCTAGATCCCACACAGCTGACTCTGTACTTCAAGTCTCACACCCACCAACTTAACAAACACATCAGGCACATCTGTGTGTGTGCACCCAAGATCCTGAGAGGAGAATGGAGGAGAAGGACTTGCAGTATGGCTATCCCCCCGGGAGGTGATTTCTCACTTTCCCTCTTTCTGGTGAGTACACACACCTTATGGCAAAAATCTAACAACAACATAAAAAAAGACTCGAATCTCTTTTTGAGATACTTCTATGTCCTGCTTGCAAAGACTATTACCAGTGGCCCTCTGATGTCTCCATTTCTGTACAGCACATTCATGGTAGAGAAGTTTTCATCTAGAGAGTACTCTCCCTTACCTAACCTTTGCTTTTTATTTAAAAAAAATTTTTTTAAGAATTATTTTAGTTCACTTTTTTATTTATTTAAATTTGACCAGAGAGGGACAGAGTAAGAAAGAGAGATGAGGGAAAAGTGAGAAAGCTAGCTGCCAGGTCCAGGACTCGAACCGCAGTTGGCCATGTGGGAGTCCAGCACCCTTAACCACCACACCACCCGCCAGCCCTATTTTTAAATATTTTTGGTAAGGGATGCATGTGCTCATCAGAGAGAGACAGAGCAAGAGGGAGAGGAGAAGAATGGTCACACTATAATCCTTTCTCCTATATCTCTCCTTCCTGTCAGGACTTTAGGCACACATGCTTGGTGTGTTTCTCAAGCTGGGTCCAGAACTGGAACTACATGGCTGGCCATGTGGAATCCACCTGCCTTAACCACTAGGCCATGAAGCCAGCCCCAATCTTTGCTTTTATTAAGTCTTCTGCATCTCATAAATATGTGGAAAGACCACTATCAGGTTATTTTTTTCTATTCTCTCACCTCGGACAAGATCCTGTTACAGGTTCAACTAATTTAATACATGTTGCCCAGTCACAGGTATATCTATATTTCATCAAGCAGTGTTAGGGAAAAGAATTTCAGACTCTTAGTACTGACTCAATCTGCTATGGATCCATGGATTCCGCAAGGTTGAAAAGAATACGTTCCTACTTCTTTTAGTAACTTCCACTTAACAGTGTCTAGCATGATACAAGGCACACAGCATGCGCTTAACAAATACTTCCTAAACTACTGAGGAAAACTGAAGTCCTCTCTACATCGCACAGACACCAAGACTCCCAAGGGAAAAGGACTGGGCCTATGAATTCCTTTTCCTTCCCTTGCTCTCACATAAACTCTCTCTTCTTTCTTTCCTCTACTTCCAAAACAATCACAGAAATAAAATAAAATTGGGCCAGGCGAAACAATAAAATCAACTTCCAATTATCTGAGTGTGGCTTAGCCACAGCTAATTTTTTTTGTCGGGGGAGAGGTTTTTGCTATAGGGCACATGTGCTCACCAGAAAGACAGAGAAAGACAGAGAGATAGAAAGCGAGAAGTCACCCCTCGGGGGGGATGGCCATGCTGCAATCCCTTCTCCTCCATTCTCCTCTCGGGATCTTGGGCACGCACACTCACGCACCCGGCATGGTAAACCCACCGGGTCTGGGACTCGAACCTCAGTCGACTACATGGGAGTCCAGTGACATAGCCATTACACCAACTGCTGGTCCCAGCCACAGCTAATTTTTAAACCCAAACAACATGGACTGCCTTCTGCCACTGTCAGTAGATGTGTGCTCAGGGAGCAACTCATTTTAATATCTGCCTAAACAGAATATAAATAGAAAGGTAAATCTGCTGGGGAGGGGGTCAGGTAGAGAATAATAATGTATTTCCAAAGTCAAACAAAAATTATTAATTTGTTAACCAATCTACTGTTTTAGATTGGCCTGTCATCGCTTTTGCCCTATATTGGCATAGCTAACAGAGAGCTGACTGTTGGCACCGAAGTCCACTCCAGCTGCAGAGAGGAGATCTATTTTATAGGCCATCATTTTTCTCTGCTCAAAAGTTTGGTTTGGGGAATCCAGAGCTATTGGAGGTATTATTCTCTCATTCAGTCGTTGACGAACATCCTTGTCATAGGGCTATACCAGACCTGTACTCTATCTACCAGCTTTTGTAGAATTTCCAGATGTCAGAGACAGCTGGAAAGCTCAACCAGTCATAATTAAACACAGCAGCCCTTTTCAGAAAGCAATGATTTTTTAAAATGTCACCCATGACCCAAAATGTCCCCTCAAGTTTCAACTGGATATAAACTCTTCAGTTCCTGCCCTGAAATAATGAGCAGAGCTATAGCACTGCTGTCTGAGAAGCTGCTGCTGGGCCGGCCCCATAGCCTAGTGGTTATGAGAGTTGGATCCCATATAGCTGACCACAGTTGGAATCCTGGCCCCCAGCAGCTTGACAAACACACTGGCTGTATGTGCACGAATGCCTAGGATCCTGCCAGGGTGGAGAAATAGAAAAAGGATTGTAGCATGACCACGCCCCACTGGGGTTGCTTTTTCCCTCTCCCTGTCTCTCTCTGGCATGCACATGTGCCCTCTGGCAATTAAAAAAAGAGAAAGAAAGAAAGAAAGAAAGAAAGAAAGAAAGAAAGAAAGAAAGAAAGAAAGACAGAGAGAGAGAGAGAAAGAAAGAAAGGAGGGAGGGAGGGAGGAAGGGAGGAGGGAGGGAAAGGAAAGAAAGGAAGGAAGGAAGGAGGGAGGGAGGGAAGGAAAGGAAGAAAAGGAAGGAAAGGAAGGAAGGAAGGAAAAAAGTAAAAGATCAGTCCCATGGCCTGGTGTTTAAGGGAGCAGGATTCCAAATGGCCATGTGGTTCAAATTCCAGCCCTGGTAGTTGGAGAGAAATGGTGGGCCTATGGGTGAGTACCCCAAGTTCTGACAGGATGGAGAAATGGAAGAGAAGGAATTATAGAGTGAGCATGGGGTGGGGGTGGGGTTTTCTCCCTCTACCCTTCTCTCTTTCTCCTAGCAATTCAAAAAGAAAAAGCTGCTGCTCCTTCTACCTCAAAGGTGGATATATTGATCAGTCCAGTTATTTCTTCCTATGGCGCTGTAAATGCCAAGTGTGCACTGATGCCACAGGAGTACAGAGAAAGAGGACAGAGTCAAGGTACACAGGGAGTACTCAGAAGCCACTGAGAGTTTTCGCTCTGCCACCACGTAATATACTATAATGTAGTATAAAAGCTAGTGCCATAGATCGCAACGGAATAAGACCCCGTTTATTGGGTATCTACTTTGGGCCTGAAGCTATATTTACGTCATCCTCATAGCCCTAAGAGATTGACATTATTGACTGCATTGTATAGGTGAGAAAACCGAGGCTCGGGAAAGCTAACTAACATGCTTCCTGCCACACAGCCAGAAAGGAGGAGGTCAAGGACTCTAACTGAAGGCTGCATGGCTCCCAGTCAGGTGATTCTGATGTACCCTACTGACAGCCACTGCACTACACTAACCTGGGCGTGGTACAACCAAGTCAAACTTAAGTCGGCCTTATCAGAAGAATATACTTAATCATCTCAGGTACAGAGTGCATCAACTCACCCCAGGATCAGAGAGTCATATATAAGGCACTGTTCCGCAGAACTTGGAAAAACGAACATCTGCTGGTTTTCCTTGTCCTCAGACGCCAGCATTGTAACAAAATTCAACTGTACCCTTAAATGGCACGAACACTGCGATTTCTAGGCATACCTTAGTAATGAGGTAACCAAATTTTGCTTCTTAGCAGACAGTTGGTAAAGCTGCCCAACACATAAAGCTTTATCTGTTCTTTCCCACTCTCAATTTCGGAACCTTAGCTTAGGGTCTTCTTGTCTTCTTAAAATTCAAATAAACACCCTGTCTCACATTATGACATTTGACAAATAATAAATCATCTCTTCAAATTCATCACAATTCACTGACCAGAGGAAATAAGACTTTGACATGAGACCTATATTTTTTAAAGTGATCCATTTTTTAAAGTTTTATGAGGAAAGAGAGATTTCTGCTTTAAAAAAGTGGGGGGCAGGGAAGGCCTGTGGTATGGAGGTTAAGGTGGCTGGATCCCACATTGCCAACCTCCTGGTTTGAGTCCTGGGTCTGGCAGCTTGAGAAACACAGCAGGCACATATGTATGCATGCCCAAAATCCTGAAAAGAGAAATGCAGAAGGGACTGCAGCATGACCATCCCCATGGGGTGTGCCTTCTCTTTCTCTCTCTCCAGCAAGTACACATGCTCTCTGGCAAATTAGGAAAAAAAAAAAAAAAAAAAAAAAAAAAAAAAAAAAAAAAAAAAAAAGAGGGAAGTAGAACATATTTGAATTACAGTGATAGAAACAAAGATAAATTTTACTCTTGACAAAAATGCAACTTCAGGGAACCAGCAGTTAGCGTAATGGCTATGTCGCTGGACTCCCACGTAGTCGACCGCGGTTCGCGTCTCGGACCCGGTGGCTTACAACTCACGCTGGGCGCGTGTGCGTGCGTGCCCAAGATCCCGAGAGGAGAATGGAGGAGAAGGGATTGCGGCGTGACCATCCCCCCCCTGGGGGGTGATTTCTCGCTTTCTGTCTCTATGTCTCTCTCTGTCTGTCTGGCGAGCGCACGCGCCCTATAGCGAAAAACCTCTCCAAAAAAAAAAAAAAAAAGTAAAAATGCAACTTCAGTTCACCAAAGAAAGTTTTCATCATAAAAGACTGTTTCTAGGGGCTGGCAGATGGTGTGGTTGTTAGGGGCGCTGGACTCCCACATGGCCGACCACGGTTCGAATTCCAGACCTGGAGGCTTGCTTTCTCACTTTCTCTCTCTCTCTCTCACCCTGTCCCTCTCTGGTCAAATTAAAAAATAAATAAATAGGGACCAACAGTTGGCATAATGACTATGTCGCTGGACTCTCATGTACAGTCGACCGCAGTTCAAGTCCCGAACCTGGTGGCTTAAACATCATGCTGCACACGTGTGTGTGCATGCCCAAGATCCCGAGAGGAGAATGGAGAAGGGATTGTGGCATGGCCATCCCTCCTGGGGGTTGATTCCTCACTTTCTGTTTCTGTCTCTCTCTGTCTTTCTGGTGAGTGCACATACCCTATAGCAAAAAGAAACCTCTCCAAGAAAATAAATAAAGTTAAATAGTTCTTCCCCCAAAAAAGATTTTTTTTTAATTTATGAACAGTGACAAAGGGCACAGTGTAGAAGGAGAACAGTTTCTACATTATTATAAGGATGACCATTCGAAAACTGGCATTAATGAGGTCTAATTCAGGGGCCAGCAGGTAGCATGGTGTTAAGGCACTGGACTTCCACATAGCTTACCACGGTTCTGGACCCAGAAACTTGAAACTCACACCAAACGTGTGTGAATGTCTGCCTGAGAGGAGAATGGAGCGTGGCTATCCCTCCCAGGGGGTGACCTCTCTTTCCCTCTCCGGCAAGCACACGCATCCTAAAGCAAAAACTTAACACAAATAAATAAATAATAAAAGAAAGTCTAGTTCACTGGGGCCAGATGGTGGTGTGGTGATTAAGGCAGCCAAATCTCACATGGCCAACTGCGTGCTTTGAGTACCTGATCAGATGGCTTGAAAACACGCCGGGTGTATGTGCACGCATGCATCCATGCCCAAAATCCAGAGAGGAGAATGGAGACGGGATTGCAGCATGGCCATGCCCCCACTTTCCCTCTCTCTTCCTGTCTGTCTCTCTCTGGCAAGCAGTCACCCTGCAGCAAAAAGTAAGAAGAAGAAGAAGGACGACGATGATAAAGTATAGTTCACATGTGAGAGTACATAAACTACTGTACCTGCATCCTAGTGACCAAAAGGTCGATTGCTTATTATCTCCTTCCTTCCCAATCTGAATGCTAAACATTCTGACAAGCATGGACTCACACCTAATCCGAACTCCAGCATTACCACATTTCCTTTTTGGGCTGGCCCCATAGCCAGATCCCATATGGTCAATCACGGTTTGAATTCTGGCCCTAGTGGCTCAAAAAACAAGCTAGGTGCATGTGCACGCATGCCCCGAATCTCAACAGGATGGAGAAATTGAGAAGGATTGTGATGTGACCACGCCCCATGGGAGGTGCTTTCTCCCTCTCTCTCTCAAGCACATGCACACTCTGGCAATTAAAAAGCAAGAAAAGAAATTTGCTTTGTTTTTGAAAAATCAAAGGTCTAGGGTCTTCCTAAGTGGCTTCTCCCCTTTCCTGTCTATTTGATCCCAACGATTTCTACTTTCCCCAGGGTCCTCTCTATTCCACTCCAGTGTTCACTTTCCCACCCAAATTCAACCTCGAATTCCTTCTCTCTGAATCTCAGAGACTGGTTAGCTCTAGAAAACATCTCTCTACTTCCTAGGTCCTCTACTATTGCATGCCAAACTTAGCTCAGGCTAGAATCAATGAACTACACTCTGTGGCGTCCAGTCCAACTCCTGGCTCAGGCCGCTCCTCCATGCCCCTACCCCACCCTCCAATTCTGGCCCAAGGCTTTCATGCCACTGTTCGTTATCCTGTTTGGCTCTGGAATTTCCATCATTCACCTCCATGTATCTAGAATCCCTCCCACTTGCAGACTGGAAAAACTGGTGTATTCTCACTTTCTCCTTCTCTCAAGGCCATTCTATTTAGGACAGTGAGTCCCTTCCGCCATTCAGTATCGTTACTGTAGTCTAGATTTTCTAATTACGCTGACACTTGTAAGCCCTGAGTCCTGCTCACCTCTGCTTCCTGGGCCCTCCCATAGCAGTGGTTATCAAAGGCAAGTTTTTGCATTCCCCAGCGCCAGCTCCAAATGACATCTGAATAGTCTTCCTCTTTTGGTCCTTTATTCCTCTCTTTTTCTCTCACAATTCTCAGCTTTTTAAAACCTGTGTACAGTCTCTGGGGAACCAGCAGTTAGCGTAATGGCTATGTCGCTGGACTCCCACGTAGTCGACCGCGGTTCGCGTCTCGGACCCGGTGGCTTACAACTCATGCCGGGCACGTGTGCGTGCGTGCCCAAGATCCCGAGAGGAGAATGGAAGAAAAGGGATTGCGGCGTGACCATCCCCCCTGGGGGGTGATTTCTCGCTTTCTGTCTCTATGTCTCTCTCTGTCTGTCTGGCGAGCGCACGTGCCCTATAGCGAAAAACCTCTCAAAAAAAAAAAAAAATTAAAAAAAAAAAAAAAACCTGTGTACAGTCTCTAAGTTCTCTATATCCTTATGGTAAACAAGGATAATAAAACCCTTATAGTACGTCCTAAATGCCAATTTCTCCTCAACTTAAACCTAAGATCACCCCTCTCTCTTGCCCCAACCTTAGTGTTTCTAGCATGCGAGTGTAAAGAGCTTAAGGGTTCTTCAAACTTTACTTTGAAAAACATCTTGCGTGGGTTTTACTTCTTTAAGAGGTTTTTGCTATAGGGCGCTCACCAGAAAGACAGAGAAAGACAGAGAGAAAGAGAGAAATCACCCCCCAGGGGGGATGGCCACGCTGCAATCCCTGCTACATTCTCCTCTCAGGATCTTGGGCACACACGCACATGCGCCTGGCGTGAGTTTAAGCCACCAGGTCCAGGACTCGAACCATGGTGGACTACATGGGAGTCCAGTGACATAGCCATTACACCAACTGCTGGTCCCATAGCCACCATTACCTCTTGGAACTCCCCTCCAACCCAGACTTCAGGAGCAGAGCGTGCCAGGGCCTTAGCTTTCGGCCTTAGCTTTCCTCTGCCCTATCCCAACCATGCACTGTCCCTTCCTCACTCGCCTGTTGTAAAGAACTAGTCCTCCATAACCCAAGCATAGCGTCCCCTTCCCCCATCAATAACTTACTGAGTCCTGGTCTTCTCAGATCCAGAACAAAGAGAAATCTCCGTACCTTTGCTGCTAAGCTGGTAATAGGGTAAGCCCCCTTAAAGTTGACGTTAGCAAGAATCTGTAGTCCAAGGCCTAGTCCTCTCTGACTGCTCACATCCACCACAGGGACAGTTGCCCTATCAGAAAAAGTCTGCAGGCCAGTTCATGGCCTAGTAGTTAAGGCGGCTGGATCCCACTCAGTCAACCCTGAGGGTTGAGTCTAAGACCAGCAGCTTAAAAAGCAGTCCAGGGACCAGCAGGTGGCATGGTGGTTAAAGACGCTGGATTCCCACGTAGCCGACCATAGTTCGAGTCCTGAACCTGGCAGCTTACTTTCTCACTTTCCCTTTCTCCCTGTCTGGTCAAAAATTTTAAAATAATAACAAATTGAAATAAATAAATAAATCTTAAAAAAAGAAGAGGGGGAAAAAAGGCATTCCAGTCCCAGGACCAGCAGATGGTAGAATGGTTACACTGCCGGACTCCCACGTAGTCGACCACAGTTTGCATCCCAGACCTGGTGGCTTAAACTCACACTGGGTGTGTGTGCATGTGTGCCCAAAATCCCAAGAAGAGAATGGAGGAGAGGGGATTGCGGCCTGGCCATCCCTCTGGGGGGCTGATTTCTCGCTTTCTATCTCTTTTTGACTTTCTGGTGAGTGCACACACCCTAGAGCAAAAATCTCTCTCTCAAAAAAAAAAAAAAAAAAATCTGGTCCCTGTGCATGCAAGCTGAAAACCCCAAAAGGAGAGAGAAAAAGAAGGTATTTTGGCATGACTATGCCCCCATAGGAAGGAATGCCTGCTTGCTCTCTAGCTCGCTGTCTCTGGCTAGCATACACATCCTCTGGCAAATTAAAAAAAGAGGTCCTATCAAAATCCTCATGACTTACTCAAGATGGCCATTTCTCTGCTAAACTCTACCCATCTTCAGAATCTTTTTATTCCTTTTTTTAATGTTACAGAGCATGAGAGATAGAAAGATACACGGAGAGAAAGAGAATGGGAACTGTCCAACGGGGCTAGTCACGTTGCAATTCTTTTCCCGCCAATTCTTCCCGCCAGGATTCTGAGCGCGCATGCTGCGCATGCGCACTCAGCGAGCAGCGTAACCGTTAGTCGCTCGGTCGTTGGTAATTCAAACCCCAGTCCGCCATTTGGAACCCCAGTCCGCCATTTGGAACCCCAGTCCGCCATTTGGGATCCGGCTTCCTCTGCACTATGCCTACTGGTCTGCACTACTGGCAGGTCCCAGATTTCCTAACACGTGCTCACAAGCGCCCCAATCTTCCCAGTTTCCATAGTTTTTCCTAACTTTGCTTCTCCATGCAAATGTTACAGGTTCCTCCCCAAACTTTTGCTTCTATATGGAGCTCCTCAGTGAATCTTGGAATCACTTATCACACTTAATTCCCAGCAGAACTCCCCAAATTCTCTCCTACATAATCATATTCAGGACCTCCTGGTGACGTTGCCATCCAATTTGAGTACGCTAAACTCTGCCACAAACATCTTCCACTGTGCCACCTACGATCTCCCCCATAATAAAGTTCCCTCAATCCCAAAATCCAAAGGCAGGTCGGATAAACAGAACCAGATGACCTTTAAAGTCCGTTCCAACCTTGGAATTTTATCACAGCCTAAACCACTCCCAGCCCCAGATGCATCCCCCCTATATTTCCACACAAAAACGTTTCAGCAGCGTGGTTTTGAGAAATAGACTCCTAAGCTGAAAGAACCACGGGGCTAAGCTACAACTGCACCCCTAAAGTCTTACCAAAGGTTTTTATCACTACTCCACCTCCGTGCCACGGGACGACCTCCCAACTGCCTTGAGAGTGTTCAGCTGTGGCACGAAGTTACGGGGCCCCCTTTCCACACTCTAGGGTAAAAGGACTGAAAAGCCTGGCTAGACGCATGCTCGCCAAGGGACTCCTGTCCTTACTGTCTACTCCAAGAGGAGACACCAGGAATGAGTAAGTATCACCACCTCGACTGTTTCGACCCACCAACATTGAAAATTTCAAAACAATAAAACAAAACACAGTGCTTCCACTGGCGGAGGGGGAAGGTGCGAGCGAAGCAGAAAGACACCCCCACCGGCCTGTGCTGCTGGCCTCCTGGATTTGCAGTGAGCTACCCTCCCGCCTTTCCCCTCCACACATCTTTCCCTTCGACAACCTCCTGCACCTCCACAACGCGAAATCCCCGGCCGAGGTGCGGCCGGCTCCTCCCAGCCTTGCCCCGGACGTCCCTCTGGCCCTGCCTTCCTCTCGGCGGGACCCCGGCGAGGAGGGCCCCCCTCCACCGTCCAGCTCACCTCCCTATCCCTTCCCGGGCCTCTGGGCGCCCCTGCAGGGCTCTGTCCCAAAGCCGAACCTCGAGGAGCCAAGCCCACGAGGCCCGTCGCGGGACCCACCCCCCCTTCCTTCTCCCAGCACCTCGTCCTCCATGCACCCGGCCCCCGGGGCTCCTTGTCGTCGTCGTCCGGGCTCGTACCGCCCCCCGTCGGGGGCTCCACCCCCCCGCCTGCCCCCGCCCCCAGGACGGCCCCCTCCCCACTGCGCGCCGCCTGCGCCCTCTGCCCCGGCACGGGACTCTCTTTGGCCTCCGTTCCCCGCCCAGAAGCGGCGGCGGCGGCGGCGGCAACGGCTGCGGCGGCCCCAGCAGGAGCAGCAGCGGCGGCGGCAGCAGCGCCGCCCCGGCCCCGCCCCGCCGCCCGCCGGAGCCCCACGCCCCGCCCGCCCGCCCCGCCGCGGGACTGCTCCCCCCGAAGCCCACCACTAAGCCCCCCCACTTCCCGGCCGCGATCCGCTCGAATCTAGCTCCGCTGGGCCTGCTGTCCGTTCCTCACGCCCCTTAGGACCCGAGGTGGGGGAGCCCTGGGGTTCGCGGCCATCCCTCTCCCTTCTTCTCCAAGGGCCAGGGGATTGCCCCTGATCCCGAAACCCGGCCCCGTAACCGGAGCCTCCCTCCTTGCAGCCCTGGGCTTCGCTCTCAGACCCCTTGCCTCCAGGCCTGGCGCAAAGCGGGTGGAGGGCTTGCACGCTGGCTCTCCCCCCCCCGGGCTTGGTGGGGCGAGTATGAATTGCCCCCATCTCATCCTGCTTCAATTTAAGCCCCCTCCCCGCCGCGCCCGGCCCGGCGGCCCCCGCCCCTAGAGCGAGGGCAGCGGAGCCAGGGCGCTCCGAAGTCATCCCCCGCCTTTTTTCCAGGGACTCGGATAATTGCCCCTGCCCCCATCACAGCACTCCCACTCCCGAACCCAGGCCCCGCCGCCACCTAGGGGTACCCCTTACCCTACGGTTCCCGCACCCCAGCACTGGGGAAAAAGCAGCCCTGAAGAGCACCCGTCGCACCTCCCCTCAGGTTGGAGGGTATTTTCTCCCAGTCTCTCCAAGACTTCATCACGGACAACCCCCCCCCCCCAAAAAAAAAACAAGCCTTTTCTCGCCCTGCCCTGCTGGCCAGCTTCCCTTCAGATCGTCAGATCCTCGGATCGGGGTTGGGGCCAGGTAGTTAACAAGACGGTAGCCTCACCTCCCTTTCTGAGGAGTGGGGTAATTCCTATGGTTTCCCCCCCAGGATCAACCGACCCCCGTTTCCATGGAGACCCCCGCCCAGCCGAGAAGAAGACTCTCTTGGATGGTGGTGAACAAGTCTCACCTGGCTAAGAGAGAAGGGGGGTCGAAGAAGGGGTAGGGCAGGGCAGGGATGGGGTACGAAGGTGGGAAGTGGAGGGGAGCTGTCCCGAAGGGAGGGGCGAGAACAGTGCGAGCTCCAGGGAGCGCTACGTCCGGGGACACGAAGAGGACGGCGCCCCCGGGGGGCAAGCAGAGCGGCCGCGGGGCGAAGAAGGGACAGGGTTGAGGAAAGGCTTAAGATAGAAGAAGCGGGTGGGGGGGATATGAAAAAGCCGGGGAGTCAAAAGGGGTGGAGGGGTTGGGGGAGAGAAAAAAAGACGCACCTGTTCCCGGGTCGGCTCCGCGGGGAGGCTCAGGCCGCCACCCGGGTTCCCTCTCACCCCCTCGGAACCGCCACCCGCCTCCTACTGCCCCGATCCGATGCCCCCCTACGCCCCTTATCGCCACCGACCTCCTTCTCCTCTCTCTCGGCGGCGGCGGCGGTCGGACTCTAGGAACTGAGAGGAAGAAGGGAGGGCTCAGCAAAGCGGAGGAGAGACAGAGCCACACACTGGCAGCAGCCGCGGCGAGCGAAAGAGTGAGGGGGAGAGCGGTGTGTGAGTGTGTCTGTGTGCGAGCGAAGCCTGGTGGAGTGGGTGCCGGTCGCAGTGCTCGACGGGAAGTGGAGTCCGGCTCGGTTCGCGGGCGGCGCCAACCCTCGCCACCCGGAACTACAACTCCCAGAATGCCGCCTACGCGGGGGGGGAGATGGGGAGGAGGAGGTGAAGGGAGGGAGCGAGCGAGAGAGGGAGGGACGAAAGCAGGGAGCAAGCGGCGGCGAAGGGGGCAGAGCCAAGCAGCCCCGGTGACACTGGGAGGGGAGGGGAGGGGAGGAGGAGGGGATCGCTGCGAGGACCAAGCGGATTCCGGAGAGGGAGGCAGCAGTGGCTGCAGCAAGCAGGGCAAAAAGCTAGACTCCTGGGAGAGGCAGAGCCGCTCAATCCGCTGGGCTGCAAGAGCCCCGCGCCCCCCCCCCACCTCGACGCCCCTCAAAGGGGGAGGTTGAGGAAGGGAGATCAGTACGCTGTGGCCAGGGGATTCTCGCCCTTTCTTCCAACGCTCTCCACCTTTAGCCCCGACCTGACTTTCTCAGGCCACTAGTGCCCGATCCAGTGTGCAAATCCGGAGACCCCAGATCTCCCCTGCTGGGCAGCACACGGCCAACGCATTCAGTCCCCTTCTCCCGGGGGCCGGAGGGAGGATCCCTTTGCAGGCAGGGCGTGACTCCCCCTTCTTCCCGCTCCCCCCACCCCGCGTCGTCGCCATCCCCCTATCTCCCTCTGTGGAACCCCTCCCCTGAAGCCAGGGCTCGCCTTTCCCCACGCCAAGAAACGGGCCCCCTGTAGGGGCGACTACCCAGACCCCTCCCTCATACTGGTGCCCCCTACCAACCAGTGTCCCCTTCTTAGCGTTGCCTCTCTCACCGAAGTAATAGTGGGGGCGACCCAAGTTGGATTGATGGCTACTTTCCCTTGGAGACTAGCCCTCCTTCACCTTGCCGACCCTGTGGAGAGAGAGAGAAGCACATTAATACCCCCGTCCCCCTCCCCCAGGTTCGGATCCCCATGGAAGTGCCTTACAGGAAAGAGGTTGGTAGAAGTGAGCTGGGGTGCATCCCAATCCTCTAACCTCATCCCAGCCAAGGAAATCCAGGGATTCGCCCCTTTCCTTAAAAGCCATCAAATCTTTGGGAGGGTGGGGTAAATCTAAACCCAAATGTGCACGCGACTGCAAGCAACACTACCTTGTAGAAATAAGATACGAACTAGGCTGCCGCCCGGCCGCATAAAAAAAAAAAAGTATACCCCCCCGTCGCCATCCACCCCCCAGCACAGACCCTAGGAGGGTCAGACGACCAAGGAAGGGGCTGGGGGCGGCGGTGAGAGGGCTAGAGAGTGAAAGGCTTGTGGTGGGGAGGGTCCGCGGCCCCCGGGGAGCTGAATCCAGATGCTAAGAAGTGGGTGGGGGGTGCGGCATAATCGCAGTCGGTGTCTTTCCTCGGTTTTCCCGGAATCGCCGCCCAGCACCGTCTAACACTGGGAGTTGCTTACCAGTCGGTCCCCTCGCCCCATTTGTGCGCGTGAGGCGGCCGGAGCCCGGGAAGCCCGGGCACAAACTCCGCGGAAGCTGGCCTTCGCCGCCGCCGCGCTGCCGCGGGCCTCCCTCCCTCCGCTCGCGGCCCCGCCAATCTACCTTCGCCCCCGGCCGAGGCCAGACCCCGCTCGTAACTCCACGCCCCTACTCCACCCCCGTCTCCCCCTCCCCTCGCCCTCTCCCCGCCGGTCGGGCCCAGCCCCTAGCGCCGCCCCGCCCTACCGCTGGGTCCAGAGCCCAGCAAGTGCCCCGAACTCGCCCCCCGCCCCCACGCCCAGGCCAGTCCGGCCCGGCCTGGTTCACCCCTCCTGCCGCGCCCCGCCCCCGAATCCACGTCCTACTTCGCCACCCAACTCGGTCCTGTCCGGGTTCGGCCCGCGCCCACGCCACCGGAGTCCTCGGTTCGGTCCGGTGTACGGCCACACACCCCGCCCTTGCCCGGGTGCCGGCCTGGCCCGCTGCCTGCGCCCGCCAAGCCAGCCCGAGCGCGCGGTCCGGGTCCGGGTCCTGGTGCCGGCCTCGGTCCCCGCGGCGTTACAGCGTCTCGCCACGAGGACTCGGTCCACGCAAGATCCGAACCCGCGCGGGGTGGGGGCCGCAGAAAGCAAGTTTCTTTATCCTCCCCCCGCCCCCGCCGCAGGGCCGCGCCGTGCCCCCCCCCCTCGCGGCGCCCCCTTCACCTGAGCAGAGCCCCCAGGCTGCTGTCGCAACTTTGCTCTTCTCCACGCCGCCGGGAAAGCGGGCGAAGAGGGAGGAGGAGGGAGGTGGCGGGGGGTGCTGGGATCAGGCCGCTGGGCTCCGGGAGGACACGTGGGGGAGGAGGGGAAGAAGGAGGAGGAAGGGGGGGCGGGCCTGCAGTTCTCGGGGCTCCCCCTGCCAGCCTCGGGGAAGCCGGAACCTCGCCCGGCAGCCGCAGACCCCGCACTGGCCACGGGGGAAGAATGGAGCCACCTTCCCCAGCCAGCCCTCGGCTCCAGGAAGGGGGGGCAGCAACGCCGTACGGGGTCGGAGAGCGAGCGTTTTCGCTGGTGCTTTATATGTGACTCTCTCTCCCTGTTTAGTCTCAATGTACACGGGGGGGGGGGGGGAGGGGGCAGCGAGTCTTGCACGCGGTAGGGGGGGCGCCCCCGCCGGACGCCTAGCCCCTCCCCCGGTCCCCCACTTCCCCACCCTGGGCGACCTCGGTGCGTGGTTCTGGCGCTTGGGCACAGGCCGCCCACGGGCGCAGCCCCAGCCCCAGCCGAAGTGGGACAGGTGCTGGGGAAGAGAAAATGCTGGGACTCGCCCCTCGCCTCGCGTCTCCAGGGCTGCCCACCTTACGTGTCAACCTCCTGGGCTGGGCTGCAAACGCACTGGGCCACCCTCGGTAGGAAGCCCCCGCCTAGGCAGGGAGGCATCTGAGGATGGGGGGGCGGGGGGGGGGGGCGTGTGCAGAGAGGGGAGACCCGAGGGTGGAAGGAGGAGGAGGGATACGTACGAAAGGTCTGTAAAGGGGTAAGCCTGACCGACTCGACTCAGCCAAGAACCCAGCCCAAAAAGGACTAGGCTTCTGCCTGCTTTTCCGGCTCCTCGGTCACCATTCAGAGCCCCACGACCCTTACCCTTTACCCTAAAGACTCTGAGCCTGGCCGAAGGAATAAATCCTCATAGATGTTTACATCCCAGGCCATCCCCGCGGCTAAAGGGCTCAGGAGCTTGTGGTCCACATTGGAACTCTGATGACTTTACATTCACTCCGAGGACAGCAGCTTTCCAAGGAGCCTAAGCTGCCGGCCCAGCCGACTTGCTTTCACTCTTAGTATGTTTCCCAGTAACTCTGACCCTGAGCCGGTGCTGGGGACTTCAAAGGCATCGCCTCAGCCTAGAGAGTATTAGGGGAGGTGCCCAGCAGTTCCTGGAGGATTCGGTGCTTTGTAAACGGAACATGAATAAGAGGAATTTGGGGGGAAAATTTTCATGTGCAGATATATTGATAATATGTATTATATATTTATCTATACTGAGAAAGCCAGAGGGGCACTTGGGCTAGAAGGAAGCCCTGCTGGATGAATGTCTTTCTCCTCCTCCCCGCCTCCCTCTTCTCCTGGTTTCCTCTCTAAGCAATGGGATGTCTCCTCTCCCTTGAAAGGACTAGAGATGGCAGTTGAGACTTGCCTAGCACGCCTTCCTCACCTGGTTTGAAGGATGTCCATGAGTATTGGAGGAAGTTACCTAAAACCTGCATTGGCTGTGGTGTCGCCTGAGGCCTGGTGTTCTGTGATCTCTCTGACTTGTCCTCACCAACCTCAAAACCTATTGCCAGCAGTGTGGACATAGCCCTGGCCATTTTATTTTGCTTTGGGAACCTCTTCCCTAGGAGTTTTATTACGTTCCCATTCACTCTCCCACCACTCACACCTTACGGTGTTCAGCCTAAGTTGGACCGAGGGAAAGTGAAGATGTAGAAATAATTTGTTTAAGCTAATCAACATATGAGCTCAAAATACATTGTTAAGGGGGAAATTGCCTCTATGGGGCCTTTTTATGCAAACCCCACCAAGTCTACTTTGATTTAAGTTGGCTGTCTTCACTGATTTTAATTGATCTAGGAATTACTAAGTCTCCACTTCTCTTAAGGCCCTTAGGGCCTCGGGGCTACTTTGCTCCTTGATTTGAGGCTGAAATGGATTCTGGACACCTCAGTTCCTGCTAGTCCCTGTCTCACCATTTGGGTGCATCATTTATCTGGCGAAACGAAGGTTGGGGCAAGATGGTTATTTCCTGGCTGAAGCTCTAGCTTCTCTGAGCCCCTTCCTGTTGGGGGCCAGGCTTCCTGCCCTACAGGAGATGATGGGAAACCAAGGAGCTGGGTGGGGAGAGCTGTGGGGAACCTTGTAAAGAATGTAGATATTAATGATTATTTGAGGCCAGAGCCACAACATAACCATAATAATAATACCTTACCTTTGTACGGTATTGGAGTGCTCACAAAGTCTTTTCACTTACGTTATTTCGTTCGTTTCTCACTACAATTCTCAATTTTGTAATTGAGGAAACTGAGTCTATGGGTGCCTGTGAGTGGCTTGTTCAAGGTCACATGGCTAGTGAGCTCCCGAGCAGAACAGCCCCAGCAGTCCTGACTCTATATCCAGAGTTCTTTTCAGTATGGTGCAGGTTCTCCATTGAATGCCAAAATAGTCTTTTCAAGCAGATTGGTTTTTCTTTTGTTTTTAAGGTTTTGCAATAGGGTGGGTGTGCTCATGGAGAGAGATGGTGAAAGGGAAAGTGAAAAATCACTCTCTGGGGGGGATGGCCATGCTGCAATCCCCTCTCCTCCATTCTCCTCTTGAGATTTTGTGCATGCACACACACACACACCCCCAGTGTGATTTTTAAGCCACCAGATCCGGAACTTGAACCATGGTCAGCCATGTGGGAGTCCAGCACCTTAACCACCATGCCACCTACTGGCCTCCAGATTGGTTTTCTTAATTATTTTTTCCATCAATAACAGCTACAGGCTCAGGCCTGGACTTTAGGAGAGGCAGCTCTTATAATGGAGAGAAGATTGTTGTGGGGGAAGGGGATTCTGAGAACTAGGTGCTAGTCCTGTCTTGTCAATAGCTAGCAGTGGGACCTCACTACCAGAAAGCGAACCCTAATATATGACTGAGTAGTGTCAGGCTGATGCCAGGTACTATGTTTTGGATCTCTCTCCCAACTTCTACATATGAAAATCAGTGTTCCTGCCCTATCTCCTTCACAGGGCCACCCATGAGCATCAGATAAAGTATGGATGAAAAGGCCTTTTTTTTTAAAAGATTTATTTTATTTATTCATTCATTTATTTTAATTTGACCAGAGAGAGAGAGAGTGAGAAAGCAAGCTACCAGGTCCAGGACTTGAACCGTGGTCAGCCATGTGGGAGTGTCCAGCACCTTAACCACCACACCACCTGCTGATCCCGAAAAGGCCTTTTTTAAAAAAATAATTATTTAATTTTATTTATTATTTTAATCATTATTTATTTAATTTTTATTTATTTATTATTATTTTTTACTTTGACCAGGGAGAGAGAGGGAAAGTAAGAAAGCAAGTCACCAGGTCTAAGACTTGAACCACAGTGAGCCATGCAGGAGTCCAGCACCTGAACAACCATGCCACCTGCTGGCCCACATTATTATTATTTTTAAATTTGCTATAGGGCATGTGTGCTCACCAGAGAGAGACACAGAGAGAGAGTGAGAGTGAGAAAGCAAGACGCCAGGTCTGGGACTTGACCACTGACCAACATGTGGGAATCTAGGGCCTCAAATACTACAGCTGCTAGCCTGTTTTGTTTTTTGTTTTTTTTGCTTGTTTGTTTTTGTTTTTGTTTTGTTTTCATTTTCTAGAGGACATCTGCATTCACCAGAGAGAGAAAGTGGGAAAGTATTTCCCATAGGGAATGGTCACACTGCAATCTCTACTCTTCCATTTTTTTTTTAAGAATTATCTTATTGGGACCAGCAGATGGCATAATGGCTACATTGCTGGACTCCCATCTAGTCAACCACAGTTCGAGTCCCGGACCTGGTGGCTTAAACTCACACCGGGCGCGTGTGCATGCATGCCTAAGATCCCTGGAGGAGAAGGGATTGCGGCGTGGCCATCCCTCCTGGGGGATGATTTCTTGCTTTCTGTCTCTCTGTCTCTCTCTTTCTGGTGAGCACACGTGCCCTATAGCAAAAACCTCTCAAAAAAAAAGAATTATTTTTATTTACCTTTATTTATTTATTATTATTGTTTTCCTATTCGACCAGAGAGGGACAGAGAGAGAGAGAGAGAGAAAGTGAGAAAGCAAACCACCAGGTCCAAGACTTGAACCATGGTTGGCCATGTGGGAGTCCGGTGCATTTAACCACCACACCACCTGCCAGGCCCCCTCTCTCTTCCGTTTATTTTTTCGAGAATTTGGACACACGTGCAAAACTTGCCTGCTGGGTGTGTTTTTCAGGCCACCAGGTCTGAGACTCAAACTGCAGTGAGCTTTGTGGGATCCAGCCACCTTAAGCACCACACCACTGGCTGGCTCCAGAAAAGAGTTTCATACACTGTAAACTACTGGACTGACACAAGAGCTATTACTATCGGCATCAGCATCACCATCACCATCCTCCTGGGCTGTAGCACAGAAACCCAGGGGTGACACCAACCTGGGTCCTGCCCTCCTGAAGCTTACCAGACCAAGCAGGACACTTAGGGGTCCCAGGGTGATTTAGGCCTCAAATCAACCTCTGACTAAATCCATTGGATAATTTAAGTCTCTGGTCTGTCCTGCGGTTAGAGGCCTTGTCTCATTGGTAAAATAGCCCATTCTGGCCCAAACAATTAAAGAAAAAAGAAAGAAAATTCCAGTGCTTTAGATCTCTAGCGTTATAGGAATGAGCACATTTGAAGTCACCCCTACATTCCCTGTACCGCAGTTGAAAATGAACTTAGATTTGGAATTCAGGATCCCAGGACTGCCAAAGGGCACATCTTTCGCCCCAGGTGAAAGGAGACCAGGGTAAGGTGGCGTATAGGGAGAGCCTTGCAAACTCCAGGAACAGTGTGACCATGCGTTACACTTGGTCCTCTAGTATTTCACGTTCTGTTCCAGGAGACAGGTAGTGATGGGGAAGATTCCTTGCCCTTCCGTTGCAAGCAGCTCACTGCTGAAGATGCTTTCTAGCTGCCCACCCAGTGCTGGGAACTAAGTCCTGGCTCCCTGAGAACACATGGCTGAGAAAGGCCTGGTCTCTGCCGGCTCTGAGTCCTGGTCTAGACGGGAGACAGCATGTCTGGTTAAACTTAACTCTGTAAACAACCAACAGCCTTTCTGGATTTTATAGCCAAAGGGGGCAAAATGAGGAAGGGAGCCGAAATCACCCCAGAGGTCTTGCCGGGTCATGCCCCTCAGCTCCCTGACCACTCCCCTCTTCCCGAAGAGGCCTAGGCTCTTAAGAACATTCTTAATCAAACATGCAGTCAGTGTTGGAGGTGGAAGGGATTTGAAGAGAATCTCTGCTCTCCTGACCAACGGTGCCTGCTCACTGCTGACCATCTGCAATCCTTTACCTGGCTTTTAGGGCCCGCCTTGACCTGGTTCCAGCCTCCTTTCATGGTTCATGCCCCTTGCAAATCCTCTGTTCTGACCAAACCTGCCCCTTTGTCATTCCTTGGACAAGATACGCACTTTCTCTGCTCTGCTCCCTCAGCTTTTTGTCTTATTTGTCAGAGGGGCGCCTGTACTCACCAGAGAGAAACAGGGAGGAGTGGGGGGGATAAGAAAGCACCCCCCATAGAGGATGGCCATGCTGCAATCCCTTCTCATTTCTCCCTTCTCTCAGGATTTTGGGCACACATGTACATGTGCCACAGGGTCTGAGACTCAAACCCTGTAGTCAGCCATGTGAGATCTAGCCACCTTAACTTCCACACCACTGTCTGCACCCCTCCTCAGCATTATTTTTTAGATTTTTTTTTTTTACATAGGGCACTTGCACTTGCCTGGGAGAGACAGAGAGAGAGATAGAGAGAGAGTAAGAAATCATCCCCCAGGGGAGATGGCCACAGTATAATCCCTTCTCCTCCATGCTCTTCTCAGGATTTGGGGCATACACACACGCTTCTGGAGTGATTTTCAAGCCGTGGGGTCGGAGACTCAAACTGAAGTTGGCCATGTGGGAGTCCAGCGCCTTAACCTCCACACCACCTGCTGGTCCCCCAGTCAGCTTTTCATATGTCCTTCTCAGCTTATGGAAACCTCACTGAAGCACTCCTCCAGCAGGCTCTTTCATTCATGACGCCTTCCCTGAGCCGCACGCCCTTCCCATGGACGTTGACTGCTCCTCTGGACTTCCCACAGTACTTAGTTTGTCCCTTCACTTAGTACCTGGGCACGCTAATAACTAACTCTCCAGCTAGATCTCACATTCGTTGGATAAATGGACCCGGTGGTATTTCTCATCTGTGTATCACAGCCTCCGTCCTCTCTCCTCAATATCCCCTGCTTTGGCACTGGGTAGGACCTCTACAAACGTTTGTGTTAAATGAATGAATGAATGAATAGTCCAATTCATTCCTTTTATTTTATAGTGGCAAAGCTGATACCCTGACCTGTCTTCCCTTCTTTCCAAGACTCATTTGTAAATTTTTTGTCTGTTTGTTTGTTTGTTTGTTTTTTAGAGGTTTTTGCTATAGGGCGCACGCACTCGCCAGAAAGACAGAGAGACAGAAAGTAAGAAATCACCCCCCAGGGGGATGGCCATGCCACAATCCCTTCTCCTCCATTCTCCTCTCAGGATGCATATGCATGCACCCAGTGTGGGTTTGAAGCTGTTGGGTCCGGGGCTCGAACAGTGGTGGACCATGTGGGAGTCCAGTGACATAACCATTACACCATCTGCTGGGTCCAATCTTAGGTTCTTTTAATCTTTCTGTTCACCATTAGTGGTTACACACATAGTCTCTGGAGTTAGGAAAATGTGGCCTGAGTCCTGGCTCTGTCACTTCCTAGTAATAACTTGAACACTTAACTTTTCTCTGCACCTGAACTTCTTCATTTATAAAGTGGAGGCTATTAAGTACCTCCTGAAAATGATATACGGGCCAAGTGAGTTCTTGTAAGTTAAACACTTATAACAGTGTCTCGTACCTAGTAAATGCTCCCTAGTTTGTCTGTTTTAAGAAATGTGAGAAAATTTTAAAGAGTTCAGAACTGGAGAGCACCATTCAAGCCCAGGAATACAAGTCAAAACCTTAACGTAAAGAAAAAGAGAAGTGTATTTTTGGCAAAAGGAATGGAATAAAATTTAGCAAGACCTTTCAACAAAACTATTTTTTAAGAGAGATTTTTGCTATAAGGCGCACGTGCTTGCAGGAGCGATAGGGGGAGAGAAAGCAAGAAATCACCCTCAGGAGGGTGGCCATGCTGCAGTCCCTTCTGCATTCTCTTAGAGTCCTGGGCATGCACGCACATGTGCCCAGAGTGATTTGCAAGCTGCCAGATCTGAGACTCAAAACAGCCATGTGGGAGTCCAGCACCTTAACCACCACGCCACCTGCTGGCCTCTCAATAAAACTATTATCTTTTCCACCAAGGAGGCTAAAGAATATTGAGAACTGCGCCCAGTTCAGTAGCCCATGTTAGTGAGTGCTCACCAAATTTCACTGAATGTGGAGCAACAGCATTCCTCTTGTGGTGATCATTTTATTTAGGCTCAGGGATGCTGGCATGGACTGAGGTGCCCCAGTGAACCTACATGCACCTTATTATTTTTTTGTTCTGTTTTGTTTGTTTTTGTTTTTGCTGTAAGGTACCTGCATTCTCTGGGGAGCAGTAGGGGGGCCAGGGAAGATGGCCACGCCACGATCCCTTCTCCTCTGTGCTCCTCTCGATATTTTGGGCATGCATGCCCACGTGCCCAGCATGCTTATCAAGCCACCGAGTCTGGATCTCCAGTCGCGAAGGCAGCCTTGTGGGATCCAGTCACTTTTAACTGTCACACCACCAGCTGGCCCTCATATACCATTCTCGAGCCTAGCCATGTGCCTACACTGAGCTCCCCTCCACCTGGCCAGATCCTTTGACCCCCACCTCCATGAGGCTTTCTCCTAATGCTTTTGCCTCTGAGAAGCTCTCGCATCCAAAAAGGCTTAGCCCTGGAGGTAAGCACTATACAGGTCAGCACTTAGTACTTTTCTATGCTCTGTGCCTGCGCTCACCCCATCTGAGAGCAGGAGCCCCCACGGTGCCTGGCAGCGTCTGCGCAGACAGCTTTCCATGAATACTCTGGCACTCATGGGGAGCGATGGAGACATGAGTCCTGTAAGTCCTGCCCGTTGTGCCTTCTGCCAGCCCTCATTCTCCCCACACACCGTGCTTTGCGAACCAGCCACCCACGCGAGACTCAGTCTTTTAAGGAACCATTTTGACTCTTAAAATTGAGAAGTATCTAGGGACCAGCAGTTAGCATAATGGCTATGTCGCTGGACTCCCACATAGTCGACCGCGGTTCGAGTCCTGGACCCGGTGGCTTAAACTCACGCCGGGCGTGTGTGCATGCGTGTCCAAGATCCCGAGAGGAGAACGAAGGAGAAGGGATTGCGGCATGGCCATCCCCCCTGGGGGGTGATTTCTCGCTTTCTGTCTCTCTGTCTCTCTCTGTCTGTCTGGCGAGCGCACGCGCCCTATAGCGAAACCCTCTCCAAAAAGAAAAAATTGAGAAGTATCTGGCCCAGTCATGGTGGTACAGGCACTGGGAACACTGCTGTGTGATGCTAGAGGCCATATGGAGAGGCTCTGGGTTCAAGTCCTGGGTCTGCCTTCCACACTAGGTGTACCTGTGACCCTGGTTGGTTGCAGGGTTGGGGGGAGGATTGCAGTGTGGCTCTCTTTCTCCCCAGTAAATAAAATAAACTTTCAAAAAGAATGTATAAATATCTGCATGACAAGGACCATGTTTTGCTCTGGCCTCCACACAGCTCAACATAGAACTTCCAGCATTAACAGCCCAGAGTAAGCACATAGTTTTGCTGCTATAGATAACTTGGTAAAGATACCATTCTTATTTTGGGTTTGTGTATGTTTATATGTATTTTTGTGTGTCTGTTCTTGATCCAGAGGAGGGATTGTTCATTTTGTGAAGAAAGTCAGAAGATGATTTTAAAAACAAGTGATAACCCGGCGTTTGGACGTTTAAAAATCCAGGGAGTGAATGTTCTGCCTTTAATACACATTTGGCCTTTTGTTTCGTTTTGTTTTGTTTTTGGCTATAGGGCACACATGCTTGCTGGGGAGATGGGTATAGGGGGGCCGGGAAGAGAGGAGAGGAGAGGAGAAGAGAGGAGAGGAGAGGAGAGGAGAGGAGAGGAGAGGAGAGGAGAGGAGAGAGGAGAGAAAGAAGGGAAGGGAAGAAAAAGAGAAAGAGAAAGAGAAATCATCTCCTGTGGGGGATGGACATGCCACAATCCCTTTTCCTCCATTCTCCTCTCAGGATTTTGGGCACATGCACACACACACACACACACACACACACACACATGTATCCAGCATGATTTTTTTTCTTTTTCTTTTCTTTTTGCCATAGAGTGTGTGTGTTTACCAGAGAGACAGAGAGAGAGGGAAAGTGAGAAATCAACCTATACCACAACCCCTTCGCCTCCATTCTCTTCTCGGGATTTTGGGCATGCATACACACGTGCCTGGCATGATTCTCAAGCCACCTAGCCCAGGACTCGAATGGCAGTCCAGTGCCTTCACCACCATGCCACCTGGTGACCCCTACCCTGTGATTTTTAGCTAGGGGTCCAGGACTCAAACACACAGTTGTTCATGTGGGATCCAGCCTCAACCTCCATACCATCTGCTGGCCCTTGGTCTATACTTTCACATCCAATTTCCTCAAACTTTAATGTATGTCAGAGTCATCTAAGGTGAACTTGTTAAGGTTCAGAGTCTGGGCCAGCAGGTGGCATGGTGGTTAAGGAGCTGGATTTCCACATGATCATCAGCAGTTCAAGTTCTGGACCTGCCTGGCGGCTTGAAAATCACAACAAATAAATAGATAAATTTTTAAAAATATATTTTTGAAAAAAAGATTCCGATGCCAAGGCACCCTCTCACCCAGGTCCTTTTTTTGAAGAGGGTTTTTTTGCTATAGGGCACATGCGCTCGCCAGATAGACAGAGAGAGACAGCGAGACAGAAAGCAAGAAATCACCCCCCAGGGGGGATGGCCATGCTGCAATCCCTTCTCCTCCGTTCTCCTCTCGGGATCTTGGGCACACACGCACACGCGCCTGGCGTGAATTTTAAGCCACCAGGTCCAGGATGCGAACTGCGGTCGACTACGTGGGAGTCCAGGGACATAGCCATTGCACTAATTGCTGGTCCCTCACCCAGGTTCTTTTTCAAAGTTTATTTATTTATTTTTTCCATGAGTGAAAGAGAGAGACAAAGAGACAGAGACATCCCCCATAGCATTGTGATGCAGCAGTCCACCCCCAGTCTCAGCTAGCCTCAGACCATGGGCACAAGCATGCGTAGCTGAGTATTCAGGGAGGTCTCCAGCCACAGTTACCCAGGGCTTTACGGAATAGGTCTGGGGTGGTGCCTTGTACTCTGTATCTCTAAAAATCGCTACAGCAAATTCTGAACCAGTGGTTTCTCGGACTACATCTCGAAAGACATTGAGCATTTTCTCCATTGTTTTTTTTAAAGGTTTCTGCTATAGGGTGATTGCACTTGCCAGAGAGAGAGAGAAGGAAAGCAATAAATCCCCTCCAGGGTGGGGGGGCACACGACAGTCCCTTCTCTGCCACCCTTCTCTCAGTATTTTGGGCATGCACATACACATGCTCTGCCCATAGTGATTTTCAAGCCGTGGGCTCCCAGACTCGAACTGTGAAGTCGGCCATGCGGGATCCAGTTCACCAACCTCCATGCCACCTGCTGGCCCACTTTTACCATTTTCCTTTGCACCGAAGAACCCCAACTTTTCACTGCCTAGAGTTTTATTATTTCTTTCCTCTCAGAGGTTCCATTTAACACACAGTTATATATCACTTAATATGTGCCAGCTACTGTTTTAAAGATTTTGACAAATATGAGCATTTAATACTCATAGCAACCCCATTACACAGATAACTATTATTTCCCCTTTGACAGATGATGACACTGAGATACAGAGAAATTCAACAACTTGCCCAAGGTTGTTCAGCTACTAAGTTTTCAACTGAAGTCAAATTTATATCATGTAAAATTATATAAAATTATATAATTTTTAAGTTGCCAGAAGGCATATATGAGAGAGAGAGAGAGAGAGAGAGAGAGAGAGAGAGAGAAAGCACCCCTCATCAGGTCATGATCACACTGCAAATCCTGTTTCCTTCATTCCTCTGTTCCTTCCCATCAGGGTTTTGGGCACACAGGCACACACGCCCGGTGTGTTTTTCAAGCTACCAGGGCCAGGGCTCAAGCGGTGGTTAAGCATGTGGGATCCAGTTCCCTATACACAGGACTTACCCATTGCATAATAGGGCCAACCATAGCCATTTATTTTTTTCTTTTTTTTTCTTTTCTTTTTTTGGCCAGAGACTATGTACTCACCAGAGACAGAGAGAGAGAGGGAAAGTGAAAAAAAATCCCCCATGGGGGGGGGGGAATCATGCTGCCATCTCTCTCCTCCATTTCTCTCTCGTTTTTTTGGGATTTGGGGCAAGCATGCACACATGCCCAGCATATTTCTTAAGATGAGAGGTCTGGGACTCAAAGTGCGTAGTCAGCCATGTGAGATCCAGCCACCTTAACCACCATGGTTGGGTTTTTTACATTTTACATTTTAAAGATTTGACTTCAGTTGAAAACTTTGTAGCTGAACAACCTTGGGCAAATTGCTGAATTTCTTTGTATTCAATTTCACTGTCGATAAAAGGGGACATAGGGGCCAGCAAGTGTCATGGTGGTTAAGGGCACTGGACTCCCACATAGCCAACCATGGTGCAAGTCCTAGGCTTGGCGGCTTGCTTTCTCACTTTCCCTCTCTCTCTCTCTTTCTCATTCTGTCTCTCTCTGGTCAAATTAAACTAAATAAATAAAGCTAAAGGAAATAATTCTTTAAAAAAAAGGAGGGGAAATAAAAGTATCTGTGTAATGGGGTTTTTATGAGTAGTAAGTGTTTATATTTGTCAAAATCCTTAGAACAGTATCTGGCACATAATAAGTGACATATAACATATAAGGCCTGGGGACCAGCAGCTGGAGTAATGGCTATGTTACTGGACTCCCATGTAGTCGACTACAATTTGAGTCCTGGACCCAGTGGCTTAAACTCAAGCCAGGCGCGTGTGCGTGCGTGCCCAAGATCCTGAGAGGAGAATGGAAGAGAACGGATTGTGGTGTGGCCATCCCCTCTGGGGGGTGATTTCTCGTTTTCTGTCTCTCTGTCTCTCTCTGTCTTTCTGGCAAGCGCATGCTCCTTATAGCAAAAACCTCTCAAGAAAAAAAAAAAACATACAAGGCCTGGCCCTAGCCATGTTACAGTGTATAATCCAGTGGCTGTTAGTACATTCACAATGGTGTCCAATCACCTCCTCTGTCTAGTTTCAAAACATTTTCATCACCCCAAAATGAAACTGTACCTGCTAAGCCTTTGCTTGTCATTCATGCCTTTCCCTGAACCTCTAGCAAACTCTGCTTTCTGTTTCTGTGGATATACTGGATATTTCAGTCAAATGAAGATATACAATATATGGACTTTGTATCAGACTTTTTTTTTTGATTAGTGTAATGTTTTTGAGGTTCCTCCATGTTATAGTATGTGTTAGTATTTCATTCCTTTTTATGGTTGAATAATAGTTCATTGAATGGATATACCACAATTTGTTGATCCAGTCCCAGCTGGTAAGCTTTGAAGTCAAGTTTCAAAGCTAGGCAGTCTGGCTCCAGAGTTTGTGTTCTTAAACTCCTGTGTTCGATATATTTAGCTATGGCCTGGCCAAGGTGGCACAAGTAGGGCACTGCTGCTCAAGGCTGGGGCCACATGAGAAGCCCAGGTTTGAAACCTAGACTCACCTGAACAGGCCAAGCATAATATCATAAACTTCTAATCTTAGCAACTTGGAGGCTGGAGTAGAGGATCACTTTTGATCTTGTCAAAAATACCTCTCTCAGCCTGCCCCTTCCTTTCCAGCCTCTGCCCTGGGTCCTGAAACCACCACGATGTTGATGCCCAAGAAGAACTGGATTGCCATGTAAGAACTCCTTTTTTAAGGAGGAAGTGATGGAGGCCAAAAACGATGTTCATATGCCCAAGCACCCAGAGCAGGTTGACAAGGATGTGCTCAACCTTCACGTCATGAAGGCCATGCAGTCTCTGAAGTCTCAAGGCGATGTGAAGGAGCAGTTTGCCTGGAGACATTTCTGCTGGTACCTTACCAATGAGGGTATCCAGTATCTGCACAATTACCTCCACCTGCGCCCTAGATCGTGCCTGCCACCCTCTTGTGAAGCCATCCTGAGACTGGCAAACCCCAATCCAAAGGTCTGGAGGGAGAGCAACTTGCAGGACTCCAGAAGAGAAGCTGACAGAAACACTGACACACACAGTGTAGTGCTCCTTGGTGCAGACACGAAAGCTGAGGCTGAGGCCGATCAGCAACTGAATTCCAGTTTAGAGGTAGATTTGGTCATGGACGTGGCCGGCCACCTCAATAAAGTTGGAGGAGATTATTTTGTGTCAAATAAACTTGTAACCAGTAAAAAAAAAAAAAAAAAAAAAAAACCACAAAAAAAAACACCTCTCTGGAGGCCAGCAGGTGGAGTGGTGGTTAAGGTGCTGGACTCTCATATGGCTGACTACGGTTCGAGTCCTGGACCTGATAGCTTGCTTTCTCACTCTCTGTGTCTCTCTCTATCTCTCTCTGGTGAGTGCACATGCCCTACAGCAAATTTTAAAACAGGAATATTAATAATAAATAAATAATTCTATTTTAAAAATATCCTTTCTGTCTCTGCCTATCATCTATCTAAATCTCTATCTCATTTTTAAAAAGCAAAATACTGAGCCAACCACTGCGCCACGGTGGTTAAGGTGGCTGGATCTCACATGGCCAACTGTGCAGTTCTAGTCCCAGAACCAATGGCTTAAAAAATATGGGAGACCAGCAGTTGGCATAATGGCTATGTCTCTGGACTCCCATGTAGTCAACCGCGGTTCGCATCCCGGACCTGGTGGCTTAAAACTCACGCCGGGTGTGTGTGCGTGCGTGCCCAAGATCCCGAGAGGAGAAAGGAGGAGAAAGAATTGCGGTGTGGCCATCCCCCCCCCCGGGGGGTGATTTCTCGCTTTCTGTCTCTCTGTCTCTCTCTGTCTTTCCTGCGAGTACACATGCCCTATAGCAAAAAGACTCTCAAAAAAAAAAGAAAAGAAAAGAAAAAGAAAAATATGCCAGGTGTGTGTGTGTGTGTGCATGCCTAAAATCCTAAAAGAAGAAACAAAAGAGAAGGGATTATGGTGTGATCAATCCCCCTTGAGGGGATGCTTTCTCACCTTCCCTCTCTCTCCCCCACTCCATCTCTCTGGCAAGAGCATGTGCCCTTTGGAAAATTTAACAAAAAGAAAAATACTGGACCAGCCCTGTGGCCTACTGGTTATGGGAGCTGAATTCCACATGGCCAAATGCATGGTTCTAATCCCAGCCTTGACAACTTGGAAAACACGCCAGATGTGTGTGTGTGTGTGTGTGTGTGTGTGTGTATGCACATGCACATGCCCCAAATCCTGATAGGATGGAAAAATGAAGGAGGAGGAATTGTGGTGGGGACCATGCTCCATTGGGGATATTTTCTCCCTCTCCTTCTCTGTCTCTCTGGCAAGTGCGCATGCCTTTGACAATTAAAAAATTAAAACACAAACAAAAAAAGGAACTTCAGGAGACCAGTAGTGGGCGTAATGGCTATGTCACTGGACTCACATGTAGTCGACCGTGGTTCAAGTCCTGGACTCGGCGGCTTAAACTCACACCAGGCGTGTGTGTGTGCGTGCCCAAGAAGATCCCAAGAAGAGAATAGAGGAGAAGGGATTGCGGCATGGCCATCCCCTCTGCGGGGTGATTTATTGCTTTCTGTCTCTCAGTCTCTCTCCGTCTTTCTGGCGAGTGCACGTGCCCTAGAGCAAAACCCTCTCAAAAACAAACAAACAAACAAACAAAAACAAACAGAACTTCAGGTCAACCTGAGACAGACACACTGAGGTTGTTTCATTCTAGCCAAAGCCAAAAATCACTTGATGCTGCTGTTAACCTCCGCAGCCTGGTGCAGGCTCTTGTATAGGTTCATGAGACTTTACGAAATATAGGCAAAATCTGTAGACTCTCCTACAGATATGCATATGCATTGGGGGACCCCAGTTTGAGACCCATTGATGGCAAATCCCTGCAAGACACCCCGTCAACAGAGAGATTCCATCAGTTGATTTCATCAAGTTGCTCAGTAGTCTATTGATAATCCAGAAAGTGGGCTCATGCACGTTGAAATGATTTTCCACACCCAGCAGCTAAATGAAGAAGGAGCAGGAAGTTAATGTTCAATAAGTTAGAAAATTCCAAAATCCAGTAAGTTATCCTGCCCGGTGTTTTAATTAACTAGTGTTGCATCGTGAAGGATGCACATGGCCATATCCCAGGGGCCAATAAGACAGCCCCTTCGCTGCCCCCCGGAAGGAGACAGCCTAAGCTGGACTTACCAGAGAGGCCTTCTAGACCCAAAGCGTCTGCTCTGGCAGAACCCGAGGTGAGAATGCTATTCCAACACAATGCCGATCGCATGATTTTTCTCCTGACTTATCAAGGGTGTGGACAAAAAAAAAAAAAAAAAAAAAAAAAAAGACAGGCTTGCATCTCCTCTGGAGGTTTGTGATGCCCACGGCCCATGTCTGAGAGCCCCATTTGATGTTCTGAGCATTGCCCTCTCCAAAGGGGTCTCTTGTTACCCCGTCAGAGACTGAACAACCAGGCTGGATTCAAAACCATTAGCTCTGACTTCACTCAGCAGAATAAAATGAACATCAAGAGAGCCTTGAAGGAGGAAAAGATGCCACAAACCATGCCGTTTGAGAGGAGCCGGGGGAATGGCGAGTGGTGATGGCTTCCTGTCTCCGTAGCCACAGAGCCTGCGGAGGGCCCAGTACTGATGGGAAAGCCCTCAATCCATGTTCGTTGATTGAATGACTGACTGAAAGAGAGCCTTCTTCTTGGTCTGGAGGTCATTATGGAGGGATAGTAGAACTGCTCTGTGGGGACAGAGAATGGAGAGAAGTTGGTGTGGGTCTGGTGTGTCCTGCCAGGACCTGTTACACAGACCAGGTTTTTCTCTGCCTGAAAATTTCTCCCAAGTGAAGTTCTCAGAGCCTACAAGTCTCAAAAGTAGAGCCCTCTGAGCTCAGTGTGTACTTTATTGTACTGAATTCCATTCAGAGGACAGTGGCATAGTGTTGTGGGGGGAATCCAATGAGAGTACCTATATAAAAGCAGATGGGGGAACCAGCAGTTAGCGTAATGGCTATGTCGCTGGACTCCCACGTAGTCGATCGCGGTTCGCGTCCCGGACCCAGTGGCTTAGAACTCACGCCGGGCGCGTGTGCGTGCGTGCCCAAGATCCCGAGAGGAGAATGGAGGAGAAGGGATTGCAGTGTGACCATCCCCCCTGGGGGGTGATTTCTCGCTTTCTGTCTCTCTGTCTCTCTCTGTCTGTCTGGCGAGCGCACGCGCCCTATAGCGAGGACCTCTCCAAAAAAAAAAGCAGATGGGAAAAGGTAGAGGGGCAAGGAATTCTTGTTAACTCACCAGTATTGGCTTTGCATGACCTAAACGACCCTTCGCCTGTGCTGTTCGGCCAGGTAGGCTTCGATCTATGAGCCTTAACACTGAACACGCACATGCGCAGCAGACACCTCCACACATACACATTTTACAATGCACTATATTCTTGCTCGCCCAAATCCAAATAACCACAGTCCTGGGACCTGCAGATAGCGTAAGGGTTACATGGCTGGACTCTCACGTGGTTGACTATGGTTTAATCCTGGACCCAGGGCTTAAAACACACTGGACACATGTGTGTGCATGACCAAAATCCCGAAAGGAGAATGGAAGCGAAGGGACTGTGGCGTGCCAACACCTCCTGGGGGGTGATTTCTCACTTTTCCTCTCACTGTGTGTCTCTCTCTCTTCAGTGAGTGCACTCGCCCTATAGCAAAACTCTCTCTCAAAAAACAAAAACAAAAACAAAAACAAAAACAAAAAACAAACAAACAAACAAAAAACACTCAGGACCAGCAGATGGTGTAATAGTTACATCACTGGACTCCTATGTAGTAGACTGTGGTTTGAGTCCCAGACCCGGTGGCTTGAACTCACGCCAGGCGCGTGTGTGTGCGTGCCAAAGATCCTGAGAGGAGAATGGAGGAGAAGGGATTGCGGTGTTGCCATTCCCTCTAGGGGGTGATTTCTCACTTTCTATCTGTCTCTCTCTGTCTTTCTGGCAAGCTCACATGCCCTATAGCAAAAACCTCTTTTTGCAATACAGTGCAATAATCCCTAATCCCTTCTACCTGTACAGGGCTTTTCAGGTACAAGATGCTTCCCTATCCATGAACCTGTTTCTTTTCTTTTATTTTTTTTTAAAAAAATATTTATTTTATTTTATTTATTCATTCATTTATTTTAATTTGACTGGAGAGAGACACACACAGAGAGAGAGGGAAAGTGAGGAAGCAAGCCACCAGGTCTAGGACTTGAACCATGGTTGGCCATGTGGGAATGTCCAGCACCTTAACCACCACACCATCTGCTGGCCCCAGCCTGTTTATTTTCTTTCTTTCTTTCTTTCTTTCTTTCTTTCTTTCTTTCTTTCTTTCTTTCTTTCTTTCTTTTTTTTTTTTTTCTTATCAGAGGGCCATGCACTCATTAGAGAGCAACAGAGAGGAGAAGGAAAAGAGAAAGCACAACTCTAATGGGGTATAGTCACGCCACAGACCCTTCTCCTCCATGTCTCTCTTTTCTTGAGATTTTAGGCATGCACACACATAGGCCTGGTGTGTGGCTCAAGCCACTGGGTCTAGGACTCAATCCCCATGGTTAGCCATGTGGGATCTGGCTACTTTAACCACCATGCCACAGAGCCAGCACCCCTGACCCCATTTTTTAAAAAAAATTATTTAATTTTATTCATTCATTCATTTCTTTTAATTTGACCAGAGATAGAGGGAAAGTGAGAAAACAAGCCACCAGGTCTGGGACTCAAACCATGGTCAGTCACGTGGGAGTGTCCAGTGCCTTAACCACCACTCCACCTGCTGGTCCCAGACCCCATTTGTTTATTGATTGATGTTTAGAACTGTTGAGGCTTTGCAAGGTCCTGAAGGACCTTGCGAAGCATCAAATGGCAATGACACGTGTGGTGTGAGTGGCCTTAGCTGTTTGCAGGGCCCATGAACATCAGGCCTCTTATGCCAGAAAAATCCAGAGGTACGGTAACTTGCTGCCACATACTTACAGGGGCGCACCAGCACTTTGGGGACCAGGCTGGTAGGATCTGACTCTTGCAGCTGAAAGGGGATGAGACTCCTCTGCCCCAAATTAGAAGGTACTGTAGCAGCAGCCACGGACGAAGCAGAGCTAAAGGTAAAGCAGAGCTAAGGTTTAGAGTGCCCCTCACTGATTTCCTCCCATCCGTCATTCAACTGGCAGACACTGAGAGCTTGCACTCCTTTCCCCAGTGTATTCTGGGTATTGAGGGTACAGAGGCCCTTTTCTTCTTTCCTTTTTAATCTGCCAGAGTATGTGTGTGCTTGCCATGTGTGCGTGTGTGTGGGGGGGGGACACCTCTCAATGAGGTGTGGTCATGCTGCAATCCCTTCTCCTCCATTTCTCCATTCTATCATGAGTTTGGACATGCAGACATATGGATCCCGCATGTTTTTCAAGCCACCAGGGCCTGAATTTGAACCATGTGGTCTGCCAAGTGGGATCTGCCCTGCTTAACCACCAGGCCATGGGGCCAGTCCAGAGATGTTTTGAGACCTCTCTGGGCATTCCGTTTGTGAGGCCTTCTCTCTTTCTGGTCTGTCTTTGTTCACTGTAATCCCATTTACAAGAGTACAGGTGTGGAAGGAAGGGGTTCCACCCAATCACTTCCCTCCCATCTCTCCCTCACATACATAAATGCACTCTCTCTCTCTGCTTCACCAGGGCCCCCAAACCCCTAGGGGTAACCTGGCTTTGTCGTGCTATGTGTGTGTGTTTTTTTGTTTAGTTTTTACTATAGGGCACATGTGCTTGCCAATGAGAGAGAGACATCATCACCCAGGGCAGATGGTCATGTTGCCACGCCTTCTCCTCCATTCTCCTCTCAGGATCTTGGGCACATACACACACATGCTCGGTGTGATTTTTCAAGCTGACAGGTCCAGGATTCAAATCATAGAGCAGGCCATGTGGGATCCAGCACCTTAACCTCCACGCCACCTGCTGGCTCATGTTACTATTATTTTTAAGTTTATTTTTTTCTTCCGTGAGAGAGAGACAGAAACACACACACACACACACACACACACACACACACACACACGGAGAGAGAGAGTGACAGGCATCCCCAACAGGGAAGTCACACCACAATCCGCTCCCAGCCTCAGCCAGCCAGGATCACAGGCACTTGCATTCACTCAGCGGGTATAGGGAGACTTCAGTACACAAACCCGGGACACTTCCATGTGTGTACAGTTCTGTTACTGCTTTTTCACCATCTGGCCTTGTGCTCCTGTGTTAAGGAAGGTATTGAATAGTCCAGATCCATGAGGGAAAAAAGGAAAGCTTGCAATGTATAATAATAATAGCAATCCCTCTCATCTGTATAGAACCTAAGAGTTTCCTAAACCCTTCCATCCCTACCCCCGTATATGACCCTGTGTCCTGTCATAGCCCTTCCTATTGGAAGACAATCTTTGATTGCGATCACCATCTGTGAGTGAAGCAAGACTACAACAGGGCCTCTAGCAGTGGTGTTTTCTGTGGAGCCTGAAGTTGTCTATGACTCAGCTTCCCAGCCCCTGGGGAGCCTTGAACCCTGAGGAAAAGGGCTGCTAGCCAGCTAGTCCCCCAAACTGGGATGCAAAGCCTTTGGTTCCTGCCGAGATGGGTGTGATGGAGAGAGGAGACCCTTCTTTACAGGAAGCCCCCAAATGAGGCCTAAGCCATCTCAGCAAATCGGGCAGGCCTGGACTGGGCAAAGGGGAGCAATTTTCATTGAAAAAAGAAAGGAGGAAATCTTGATGCTTTGGGAGGGTGTGAGATGGGGCTCAAAAGCTGAGGAGGCAACCGCTAAGTTCAAGCTCTGCAGGGTGTAGACTTACCCCCAGGAACCTAGGCTTGCAGGGAAAGATGTCAGTCAAGGACAAAGAGGAGTCCCCTTGAATCCACTGGATGGTTTTTGTTGTTTTTTGACTTCGCTCATCCCCATTCTCTCTCATACCCCTATATGGTCTTTCTTCACTGAGCACCCCTCAACCTCCATTCCTCTAATATAGCCCTGATTTTCTGAGCTAAGGATGCTTTCAATGAGAGCATCTCCCCCACGCCAGAATTCTGAAGCCATCCCAGCCAAACATTCTCAACCCTTCCCTCTCTCTATGTGACTCTTAAACCATGTGGCTGTGGCCAATCACACCCTCTATCTAGCCCAGTGCGGGGGGCCGGGGTGGGGGGCGCCCAGGCAAGAATGCCCAAGAAACCCGGGAAGACTAGGAGTATGTAAAGTCACTGCGGTGCGTGGTGGTTTGCGGTAGCAGAGGATCAAAGCCTGTCCTCTCCCGGTAGGAGGGATCAGAGCTGTCTGTCTTGGCAGTTGCGAGCAGGGGGCCCAAACAACAGGGGAAAGCTGCGTTTAGCTAGTGACTTGGTTAAAAAGGAATGGCGGTGCGGGTGTGGAGTAGCTGCCATGCTGGGGTGGGGACGGAGACCCACGACCCCCTCTCCGGATCCCTGGATGTGAGGAGCAGTCGACCGAGGCTTCTAGACTCGCCTAGCCTTAGAAATTCCCTTCCCTCAGGAAAGGCGCTTCGTTCCAGCTCTGGAGCTCCCTGGCCGAGCCTCCCTCCAGCCCCTATCCTGACGTTTGGGGCCGGCGGAGTTCGCATTGTCGCTCTGGCGGTGGCAGCCAGTGCGGGGCGGGAGTGTGTAATTGCAACCACTTCCTGCCCCAGCTTGCCCTAGGGCTGGCCCCGCCCCTGAGGACAGTCGGGGCGGGGCCCAGGTACAGTGAGGGAGTCCGGTGGGGGTTGCAGGGCGCTGCCTAGTGGGGCCGCCCTCAAGGGAAATCAGATGCGCCTCGTAAAAGGGGGGGGGGGGGTGAGTGGGTGGAGCTCTCAGCTAGAGCCAGCCAGCACGAAAGGGTTGGGGCCTCGGGGCATTCTATTGGCACAGTCCATCCCTGCCAGGAAGGATCTGGACTACAGTCCCCCTCTGACTAGGGTACGACTAGTTCCAATATTAGGTTTATTCATGAGCTCTGAACACTCTGAAGCCCCAGAAGAGAGGGGGAGGGGAGAGCCGGGGTCTCCACTCAGGGATTCTCTCCTCTCTGACCTTGGCACAGTTCTCTCCCTGAGCAACTCAGGGCAGCGGAAAGAGAGAGAGGCAGTGGGGGCTGCTGAAAAGACTCTGGTGAGGCACCAGGACACCATTAGTCTGCCCGAGCCTCTTCCTACCTGGAGTTTGCAAAATTCACTGGCAGGTTGTGTCGTCCATCTGTCCCGCTATCCAGGTCTCAGAGTGCCCAGCGTGGATAGAGCCAACCCTTCATCAGGTTACCCTGAAGGCAGAAGAGAAGTCGACGATGGCTCCCTCCTTTTGGGGAGCCGGACATCAACTGGGGCTAGGGTAGCAAAGTGGATGAGGCTTGCACTTTGTGGGCAAAGATGGGGAGTGCAGCCCTGTCCCACCCCCTGTATTGGCTGTGTGACCTTGGGCAGCTTGCTTATCTTCCCTGAGCTTCTGGACCCTGGTGTGCAAAATGAAGCTACTAGGCTTGCCTTACAAGGTTGTGGTAAGGATGAAAGAAGACATGTATGGGAAAGTGCTTTGAAAGCTGTAAAGGCAGGGAAGGGATGATCATATGAAGTGGAGTGGAGGTGGGAAAGTGGGCCCTCTCAGGGGAAATATGAGCGGCACCCATGACCACGGTGCAAACTACCCAGTAGCATGGT
The DNA here is from genome assembly GCA_026018925.1 of Tupaia tana. NCBI lineage: Eukaryota > Metazoa > Chordata > Mammalia > Scandentia > Tupaiidae > Tupaia > Tupaia tana. The sequence goes on from JAKSZU010000009.1 coordinate 23,525,049, forward strand.
AAAGGAGTGCCCATAATGGGGCTATCAGAGGCAGGTGGGGGGTTAACCTTGCACCGGCTTCCAGCTGGAGGTGGGGCTGAGAGAGGGAATCCCCCTAGGAGAAGGCCAGTGGGGCAAGGTGGAGAAAAGCCATACTTTCCCTTCTTTTAAGAGAGGCTTGCTAAGGTCCTGCTTTGGCTTAACCATGGCCATGTGAAAAGAGGCCAGTGGTGGGTGAGGGCGGCCCCACTAAGGCAGTTTGGTTTGGGGGGAGGGGGTGGCCTGTCAGCCCTGGAAGTGTAAGGCAGCAGCTGGAAGCGCGCCGCTTACACACAGACCACGCCTGCAGCAAGCACAGGGCTCACTGGAATGAGCCCGGAATGTCTCCTCTCCTCGCCCTCTGCAGACCGAGGAGAGGAGAGTAGAGAGCCCAGAGCCCAGAGCCCAGAGCCCAGGGGATCTGGGCAAGTCGAGCACAGTAAATGACAGCTGCAAACCTGTGAGCTTCTCTGTCCCCTCTGCATTCTGGCAAGGGCTGCCAGAGCCTGGGTGACCTCTGCCCTCCCTTCCCAGACCAGCAGCAGCCCTGCCTCCTCCCACGTGGGGATGAGGCCATCCTCACTTGCTTGGTGGGCACGGGGAGGGGTGTGCCCATGGGCAGTCGTGGCTGAATGCCCCTACATCTATGCGTGTCAACAGCCATGCGTGGAGGTCCAGGCAGGTGTCTGTCTGCGTGCAAACGTGTCACACGTGTGTGTTCTGAGTGTCGAGAATACCCGGGTGACATTTCTGCTCTTGTCTGACTTTGGACTAGCCACCTTCTCATGTATAAAATGAAGAGACTTGTACCAGAGCATCCCAGAGGGCCCTGGCAGCTCACATGTTCCCTGTTCCTACACGGAGAGCTCTGGCTGCTTAAAAAGTCAGAGCAGTGAGAAAAAAAATCAGCCAAACCAGTTGTGACGTTAGCTGTCGACACTTCGGATGTTTAGGTTTGGAGATTCAACTTTCAAAAGGCCAGTTATCTGGCATCATGTAACATCTGTTCACTTTCCGAGGAGTGGTCTGGTAATGACACCGGGACCGTGGCACGGAGGCTATGTGTGCATTTGCTCTGCTGGTGAGTTGACATGAATGTAAGTGCATTCTTGGGTGCACGTTTAAGCTGCATCACAGAATATCAGAGCTGAACGAGATCCTGGAGGCTATGGAATTGAATCCCTTCCATTTCTAGTTCATTAATTCAACAGTCCTTTGGTGAGCTTGCATCTGTGCAGGGGGCTGCAGAGATAAATAAGGCATAGTTTCTGCCCTCCAGGAGCTCACCGTCTGTGGGGGAGGGAAGCACAGAAACAAATAATTACAACACAATGTGATAATAGAGGTATAAATTGTATGCCACCATAGCGCAGAGGAAAGACCAATTAATTCTGCTTGGGGGTGCCCGGGACAGAAACTATGCCTGAGACAGTCTCACTTTACCATCATTCTACAGTTCCTGAGTTCTTAACCTTCTTTTTCCTACTTCCAAAACATCCATCCTGGTTCTTCGCCCCGCCCCTCCTCTCCGCATATCTGGGAAGACGCACTGTGAAAGAAGGCATTTAGGAGAGCTTGGAAAGCCCTAGTGAGCTAGGAAGGGAGGGATCCCTGGCTGGAAGTGTGAAGCTATGGCAAGAGGCAAGTGTGCCCACACAAAGGGCCACTCTGGATTGGCCAAATGGCATACTGGGATCAAAACGGATCTGGGGCTCAGCCGTGACCCATAGCCCTCAGCTGTAGGCCAACGAGAGACTCAAGTTGAGGTTGCCAGTGTCACTGGTTGAGCTAACTTTGTGAAATAGGGGTGGGACTGGGGTGGGAGGAAGAAGGGAACTGACAATCCAGTCTTTCTTGCCTAGCCCAAGGGCCATGAGGATGGATGGAGACCACCTTTAACGAGCACAGCACACCCTTTGTGCTTTCCTACCAGGAATGGAGCTACTTGAGGTATTCCCCCCTCCCTTGCCCTGTGCCCCTGACAGTGCAAGTTGGTAAGATGGTCTGTGAGGATAACGGGAGAGCCTAAGTCAGTGCAGAGGGCAGATGACAGGAAGTGGACTGGCAGGGGAAGGGAGGCACAATGGCACAATACCCTGGACTCTGCACCAGGTTCTTTTTATTTTTGGGGGGAGGTTTTTTTTTTTTTTTGCTATAGGGCGCGGGCAATCGCCAGACAGACAGAGAGAGACAGAAAGCGAAAAATCACCCCCCAGGGGGGATGGCCGCAGTCCTTTCTCTTCTGTTCTCCTCTTGGGATCTTGGGCACGCACGCACACGCGCCCGCCGTGACTTTCAAGTCACCGGGTCCGGGACGCGAACCGCGGTCGACTACATGGGAGTCCAGCGACATAACCATTACGCTAACTGCTGGTCCCCCTTCTGTACCAGGTTGTAACCACTGCCCTAACCAGCCCAAGAGATGACGGTGAGAAACGAAGCTCCAGCGCCCCCACGCACCTCGATCTACAGTCTTTTTCGATCTCTGCGGGAGAAGACAAACCACCCTCGGGAATAACACCCCACCGGGGCCAGGGCACTCCTGCCTCCCACCCCTAGATCCATAAAGCCAAGAGATGCTATGGCGGGCGAAGGGAACCCTGGGAGTGTGCCTTGAATGACCCCCAAGCACATCTGGATTTTTGGAGTTCAGGCCAGCCCCCAAAACGGACCCCAGGGAAGTACGCCAGAGGGAGGGAGCGCGGGTAGGGAGAGGCAGCGGCGAGTTAAGGGCCTGCCATTTAGGACTCCCGGCCCCACGACTAGGACTGTCCCAAACTTCCTGTTTCTTCCGGCCGCTCTGACCCCGGGGCTGCGGCTCCGAGATAGCTCAGGGCCTGGAAGTGCATGCTGGGTAAGCGCAGACGGACGGAGTAGGCGAGCTGCTCGCTGTCGCTGTCGCCGCGGCGCAGGGCCGGTGTGGGCGCGCGCTCGGCTTCCTTCCCTGGCGGTCACGCTTTGCATGTGGGATGGGCAGCGGGCAGGTGGCAGGGAGGCCCCCAAGCCGAAGGCTCGGGGAGGAGCCGCCGCCTGGGCGGGGGCGGAGGGGAAGGGGGAGGAGGCGGCCCGTGGGCGGGGGTGTGGGCCGGGAGTTTCTGCATTTTAAAGGGAAGCGGAGTTGCCTTCTACCGAGGCTGAAGTTCGAGCCGACCTCGCCGCCCCGACTGCAGGAAATCCTGGAGGGGCTGCGCAGCCTGCTCGGCCCTGGCCCAGACCCGAGCCCTTGCGCACCCCCCTGAAGCCCTAAGAGGGTAATTTTAGGAGTAGGAAAAGGAAGTTCTTTACCAAGCGAGGAGAAAACTTAACGGAACTGGCACGTACCCGCCCTCCCACTCCCCGCCCCTGCAAAGGTGGGCCAGATTTAGGATTAAAAAAAAAAAAAAAAAAGAAAGTCAGGCAAAAGCTCAACTCCAGGGAGAAACTGAGACGATCCCTGGTATCGAGGGGGAGAGGTCGAAAAGGGTAGCCGAGCCCTCGGTGCCTCCGTGATCGAGGTAGACTGCTCCCGGTAGGGGAGCCCGTGGCTGGTACTCAGCTCCCGTTTCCACAGTGGGGGACAGGCGGGGCTTTGGAAAGAAGGCTAAGAGGGCTAAAGACGGTTTGATGACAACAGAAGTTCAACCCCGCCTCTACTCTCACCTTCCACTGGGGCCACACCCCCTGCGTGCCACCGCGGCTCACTTTCACTCTCATGGCCTGTCCTCTCCAGCTCGGCCACACGTTTGCGTGGTACCCCAAGGAAACGGGTGCGATGCCCTCACTCGGGGCCATGTCAGCTATAGCACCGACGAGGGGAGAGATGGGGCCCGCAGGACATTCAGGGGCCCACCTCAGAGATTATTGCCCCCATTTAGAAGATGAAGAAACTGAGGCCACCTGAGAACTCATTCAGTTGTTGAGCTCTGTGAGCTCAGCAAATGGAGATTAAAACGCAGCCCGGGAATGGGAGAGGGATCTGATGCTCCGATTGAACCACACCCTGCAGTAAGTTTCCCTAGACTGGCGCTGGGCGAGCTGCGAGCTACTTCAAGCAGTCCTCTTTTACTCTCTCTCTCTCTCTCTCTCTCATGGCACGCTGCACCAGGGCTGTCGGTGCACCTCAGTGGTGGAGACAGGGTCCTGGTGTTTATTATCTCATGCACTGCCCAGTGAAGTGCCTGGCACATAGAAGACTCTCCGTGAAGGCTGCTTTATTGAATGATAGGAACGAGGAGTCCAGACTCCCAGTCGTTTTCAAGTCAGAAGGTTGCCTTATCTACTCAGCCACCTACACATCTGGTGTAGAAGTAGCCCCTGAGGAACAAGATCTTTCTATGGTCCTATCTCTCTGGTGCTGGGCTTTGCACTTAAAGGGACTTTCAAAAACAGGCACAGAGGGTGAGGGGCATCTTTGGCTACCTGATTACTCACCTAGCCAGGGGCACGATCAAGATGCCCAGTTACAAATCTGTTAGGTATATTCTGAACCCTGGTGCCCTTCTCCTGAAGGAAAATATAGCAGGCAGTGCAAACATTTATGCAAATAAGCCCAGAGCCCTGCTGCTTTCAAAAATAAATGAGGGAGCCCCGTATCAGTAGTTGCAGTGTGTCTTGGCAGGGTTCAGAAGGGGCCCTGTTGGCCCTTGCTACTTCTCTCAGGAAGCCCTGTATAGTGAGAAGCAGTGTCCCCTGTCCCCTTTATTTCTCCCTCCCCTCCAAAACTACAAACAGCCACAAACCACATGGCCCACAAGCAACAGAGATTTGTGGCCTTTGGAACCTCCCAGGGCAGGGGTCAGTCAGGAGGTCAAAGGGGGTGTAGGCATCACACAGTCCAGAGTCATTACTCTAATGCCCTCTGGGAGAGTTTCGAATCAATGGGCCTATTTGTCCTCCCTCCAGGGAGGACTGGGGTAGGGCAGTGGGGGTCCATTATCAAGCCCACCCCCACAACACTGCCTCCAAGAAGCTCACCCTTGGTCTGGCATCCTCAATCCTCACCGCTCCCCAGAAGTCAGAAACCGGAAGTGGGGTGATTTCTGTGAGGATGGCCAGAGAGGATGTCCCCTTTGCATGTGAGGTTAGGAGTCCAGGAGGCTGAATCTTTATCTGGGAGTCCGTGGCATTTACAAAGCCAGCAGGATGACTTCGGGCCTCTGTTGACCCCTCCACATTTTCGTGAGCAGCCAGTGTCCAGAAAGATCATGCCTTGACCCATATTGGTCCCTGTTCCTTCAGGGAGATTTCTAGAATCACTCCATGTGGGAAAGCAGTGGGATAGTATGGTGGTTAAAGGCCTGGACTAGGGGCGTTGGCCAGACCTGCATTCCAAGCCCAGCGCTGCCATTAACCAGCTGTGTGACCTCTTCAAGTTACCTTCCCTGAGCCACAGTTTCCTTATCTGTTAAACCGGGATAATAATAGTACCTACCTCATGAGACTGTCATGAGGAGCAAATAGGATGTGTGCTATGTCGTTGGCACCTTGTAAGGGCTTGAGGAATAGTAGCTGTGGGGACTGTTCTCTATTGGTTTTGTTGTGAGTACTGTTACACCTGGTACCTATCAAGCCTGGGGCGTTTCTTAGCTCAGGTCCCTCCCCAAGGTCCTGGAGGGACGGAATTCCTCCGGACACCCACCCTCCCAGCATTTGGGTCATCTGTTACAGGACTGGCCAGGGCTGTGCAGAAGGTGCAGCACGTGTGGCTCTGGCCACAGGCAATATCCCCTGAGGGAACTTAACTTTATTGACTAAAATGGAATTAAGTGGTCAGCGGGGGAGGGGGGGAGGCAGGGGGCGGGCGGGCTCAGGAAGATCGTCCCGCCCGGGGCTCTAAAATGCGTTGGTCCGCGTGGTGTCCAGGGCCAGGTTAGCACGCGGGCTCTAGCCACCAGCGAAGAGTGCATTGACAGAGAGGTCGCTGTAAAAACGTTTTGTCGGATTTACTCGATAACTGCGATCTCGAATAGCCTTTGTTTACAATTTGACCCAGGTATGGCAGGAGAGGGAGTTCACTTTTCGTTCCAAATGTTGGCGGCGCGAGTCGGTTGGATGGGAGGCAGCAGCTCGCCTGGAGCTGGGCAAGACTTGCCGGGCAAGACTGCCAGGCAACAGCACAGTCTGCTCGGCCGGCCGGGAGCTCGCGTGGGCCCAGCTCTGCTTTTGCAGGGCGCGTTCAGCACACGCTGGAACCGTCCTTACGGATTGGCGACTGCGAAAGGGAGAGAGAGTGAGTGTCTCCCACCAGACTCGGGGCTCCCTGACCCTAGAGGTCTTGTCACCCCCGCAGAACTGGGGGCCTTCCGACGTCGGGGCCGAGTCTCCTCCCTTAGGCTGGCCCCTGTCCAGCCTGGGGATCGGCACGTCTCCCCCACCCGTGCCCGGTGCATTCCTTGGTACTGGAGGAGCCGGGAAGCTCAACACCCACAGCGGAGCGATTGGCGCGAACGAGACCCGAGATCCGGAAAGGAGGTCTCGGGCAGGACTCCCCAGTCCGCGAGCTGGGGAGGGGAGGGGGAGCTGCCGGAGGAGGGAGGAGCCACGTGGTGGGGAGCTACCGAGGGGAGCCCCGAGTCTGTCCAGGCCCTTTTGTCTGTCCCCGGCGCCGAAGCCCCCTCCCCAAAGAGGGCTGGCCGCGGGGGAGGAGGGAGGCCCGAGCTGGCGGGGAGGGGACCGTGAGCGAGCACTGTGGGGGCTGGGAGAGGCTGGAGGGGTGGAGGGCCCGAGGCCGTGCCGGGAGGAGCGGCCGGAGCTGCCCAAGGAGGCAAGGAGGAAAAAGCGGAGGAAGGAAACCCATCCTGCCCCCAGCACCGAGCGTCTGCTGCTAGCAACCGAAAGGTGCTGCTTCAGGAAGAGGTGATCGGGCCGTTGAGAGCGGGCGGTCACGTGAACCGAGGGGAGCGAGGAGAGAGAGTGCGAACGAGCGCCCAGAGCCAGCGCGAGAGAAAGCCGACCGACAGACAGACCGACAGACAAAGAGCCCTAGGGGGAGGCCGGTGTGGACCGCGAGAGAAAGGAGGAGCCGGAGGGAGGAGGAGAGCGCGGCTGCGGCCCGACCCCTCCCTTTCCTTCTCCTCCCCAGCCTCAACTCTCTGGTCTCACACTTGGGGGGCCCAGTGACCAAATGGAGGCCGGAGAGTCGGTCCTCTCCCCGAAGGAGCCCTTTACTCCCTGCTATCTCCCTCTGCCCAGGCCGCTTCTCCACTCCTGGGACGACAAAACCCGGTTGTCATTGGGCCTGGTAAATCCTTCTTTTTAGCTTGCAAAATACAGGCAATTCCCCGTTATCCGCAGGGGGCTGCCCCAGGGGCCCTGGAATCCAGAATCTCTGACCTTAGAGAACCCCACACACACCCCAAGTCTACTGGGAATTGGGGCCCTGGGGAGGCCAAGTACATTTCCCCTGGGCAAACAAATGGGGTTCGCAGGAGGAGTCCACTGTGCCAGGCAGTGTGCTAGGTCCCAAGGGCTGCAGAGATGGACAGAGCAACAGCCTGCCTTTAGAAGCCTTCACTGCGCGGCCACAGGAGGTCACAGGCCATCAGAAAAGACTGACTGGGAGACGGGCTATCCCCAGGGCTAGCAAAGTGGAGGAAGGACAAATGACAGACAGCAAGGCATCTTGGAGGAAGTGGGATTTGAGCCAGACCCTGAAGGGTGTGGACCGCTCTGGAGTCCAGGGGATGCCGGGGCAGGTGGAGGGATTTATTCTGAGCAGAAGGATGAGAGCACAGGGCAGCTCCTTCTAGCAGGAAACTGCACTGGTTCATAATTATAAAGGTAAATCTGCTGTTTTAAAACAAATTGGATCGTAAACATCGCTACTTTTCTTTATCTAATTGCAGGGTCCTGTTGCTGGCCCCTTGTTGGTGCTGATTACTGGGAATTGGCTATAATTTTCCAAAGTGCAACAGGTTCAATGACAATTTCCCTCAGCCTGCTTTTTCCATTGAGGAAGTGCGGGACAGGAGGAAATGAAGTCAATATCCTGTCCCCCTGCCCCACAAAGATAGGAGGTGGCCACCCACTCAATAAGTGTGGTCCAGGGGCACTGAGAGGTTTGCCTTGGCATTGGCCTTCTCTCTCACAGCACACATGGCCTCACCATTGGAGTCTGGGGTTGGACAGCAGGGGCTGAGGCGTGCCAGGAGTGCCTGAGGTTGGGCCACAAGAATAAGAGCTCCGGGACCAGCAGTTAGTGTAATGGCTATGTCACTGAACTCCCATGTAGTCCCGGACCCGGCGGCTTAAACTCACGCTGGGCGCGTGTGCATGCGTGTCCAAGATCCTGAGAGGACAATGGAGGAGAAGGGATTGCGGTGTGGCATCCCCCCTGGGGGGTGATTTCTCACTTTCTATCTCTTTGTCTGTCTTTCTGGCAGTACACGTGCCCTATAGCAAAAACCTCTTAAAAAAGAAAAAGAATAAGAGCTCAAAATCCAGATTTCAGGTCCCTGAGAGCAGGTCTGGTGTTCCTTGGAAGCCCAGGTTTTTTTTTTTTTTTTGGAGAAGTTTTTGCTATAGGGCGCGTACACTCGCGACAAAGACAGAGCAACAGAGAGACAGAAAGTGAGAAATCACCCTCAGGGGGGATGGCCACACCCCAATTCCTTCTCCTCCATTCTCATCTCAGGATCTTGGGCACACATGCACACATGCCTGGAGTGAGTTGAAGCCACCGGGTCCGGGACTCGAACCACAGATGACTACATGGGAGTCCAGCGACATAACCATTACACCAACTGCTGGTCCAGAAGTCCAGTCTTTTTATTGGCATCCTGTGAATTCTTTTATCTGCTACCCCTTTTAGTTTGCAAAATACAGTCAACTCCCAGTTATCCACAAGGGGCTACCCAAAGGCCTTGAGAATTTAGCATCTCCCTGATGCTAAATTTAGCATTTCCTCTACACTCTGGCTGTGGTTGCTAAGTTGAGGCCTGACAAATGCTGGGCATTTCAGCAAAGGGTGCTGGGAAGGGGAAAGACATGGCAGTTAGAAGTCTTGGGTTGCAGGCCCAGAACACTGGGTCGGTCCCCAAGGCTTAGGGAGGTCACTTGAGAAATGGCTGGGTGGATTGTTCGGGACAAGGAGGACCAAAGTCTCACAGGAAGGCTGTCGACCTAATGGCACCCTTTTCAACATTCTAGTGAGAAGGCTGTCCCCTCACGACGCGCCTTGCGACACTATCACGACTAGCCTTTTTGTGATTCATTTATTCCATCCTTCAGTCCTTTATTCCACAAACATCTATTCAACATCACTGTGTGCCCCTCTATGCTTAGGGCTCAGGACAGTCCCTCCCCACCAGGAGCTCCTGCTCTATTGAGAAAGAGATCACAAATTCTAAGAAGCAGGCAGCAGAGAATGCTTCCCTTTGCTCTTTTTTTTTTTTTTTTTTTTTTTGAGAGGTTTTTGTTTTCGCTATAGGGCGCGTGTGCTTACTAGACAGACAGAGAGAGACAGAGAGACAGAAAGCGAGAAATCACCCCCCAGGGAGGATGGCCATGCCGCAATCCCTTCTCCTCCATTCTCCTCTCGGGATCTTGGGCACGTACGCACACGCACCTGGCGCGAGTTTAAGCCACCCAGTCCGGAACTTGAACCGTGGTCGACTACGTGGGAGTCCAGCGACTTAGCCATTACGCCAACTGCTGGTCCCCCCTTTGCTGTTTTTAAAAATATTTATTTATTTCTTCCATGAACAAGAGAGACAGAGAAAGATAAGCTGCTCCAGCAGGATCTTCACGCAGTGATCCACCCCCAGCTTCAGCCAGCTCCGATCACAGGCATGGTCACCCGGTATGTTCAGGCAGGTCTCCAGACGCCAACTCAGAACCTTCCCATGTGGGTCAGAGCATTGCATTACTGCCCTGCCACTGTCTGGCCCCCCTTTGCTCCTCTTTTTTTTTAAAGCATTTTTTAAATTTAACTTTATTTATTATTATTATTTTCCAGTTTGATCAGAGAGGCACACACACACACACACACAGAGGGAAAGTGAGAAAGCAAGCCACCAGCCTTGGGACTCGAACCTTGGTCGGCCATATGGGAGAGTCCAGCACCTTTAAACACCACACCACCTTCCGACTCCCCCTTTACTCTTAATATAAGAAGGATTAACTAGATGAGGAAAGAAACAGTTAGGAAAAGGCAGAAAACACATACTCATTGTTCAAAATTTAGAAAATAGAGAAAAGCAGAAAAACATTTTATCTTATTTATTTTGTAGTTTTTGTTATTTGCTCTAGGGTGCATACACTCACTGGAGAGAGACAGAGAGACGGGGAAGGTGAGAAATCACCCGCCTGGGCAGAAGGCCACACCACAATCCTTTCTTCTCTATTCTCCTCTCAGAATTTTAGGCATGCATACACATGTGCCCGGCATGATTTTTAAGCCATTGGGGTCTGGGACTTCAGCTATGGAGTTAGCTATGTGGGATCCAGGTGCTTTAACCTCTGTGTCACTTTCTCCAGGAAAATAATTTTTAAAAAACTCTTTTTTTCTTTTCTTAGTTTCCTTGTCATAGGGCATGGGCACTTGCCCAAAAAAGACAGAGACAGAGAAAGGGAAAGGGAGAAAGCGGTGATTTTAGTCATGCCACTTAGGAGTTGTGTGGATTTTAGCTAGGCAGCCTCTGGGAACCTCAGTGTTCTCACCTGTAAGGTGGGAGGAATTGTCTCACATTATGCAAAGACGTGGTAATAACTTATGTGAGTAAAATGTCAAGCACAGCATCTGGTACTTACTAGGTCTTCACTAGTTTGCAGCTCTATAGTTAGGTAAGTTCCATCCAAAGACAGTCTACTGCTATTAACCTTTCAGTGCCTTTACTTCTAGTCTTTTTTCCCACATAGCTTGTGATTCAACTCGATACACGATTTTATAGCTTGCCTTTTTTTAAACTTAAAATTTAAACAAGAATTTCCTCATGTTATTATAAAAGGTCTTTGTAAACATTATTTTAGTGGCCACATAATAGCCCATTGTGTAGATTCCTGTTGCTTTTTATACCTACTGTCTCCTTTGTCCTTTACCAATAACTGCCTCAACAATACCCTTGACGACTGGGTCTTTGCATGACAGTTATGGAACCACCTGTCTCCCATCCCCCACATTCAGATCCAATGATTTCCCTAGACATTGATGGGGATCCTGCTTTCACTTAGGCATTTCCGGAAGTGACTAGGCTGACCCATAGCGGCAGTCACAGTCTCAGATCTTGTGGCACCATGTTGTAACTCAACACAACCCTTGCCACGGAGGACCTCCTCCTTCTTCCCCTCACCATCTTGGTCTCTCTGCACTTCCTGGCCTGCACCCTGAGCCTGGGTTGGGGGGATTCTTCAAAGATTCCTTGGAAGTTAGTCTTTTCTACCTTCCCAACCAGGCATGGTATTCTCACTGCTCTGCAAACTCAGTTGTGATGTCACGAAAAAAGTAGGCCTGAGCCAGACACAGTGGCACAGTGGTAATGCAGTGCTCTGTGATGATGGACCCACATGAGAAGGTCCCGGGTTCGTGTCTGAGGTCTTCTTGTACACCCTGGGCATGTACATGAGTACCTGTGATCCAGGCTAGCTCAGGATGGGGGTGGATCTCAGCATGGGGACCCTGTTGGGCTGTGCCTCTCTCTCTCTTTCTCTCTGGAAGATAATAAAGTTTTTAAACATGTTTAAAGTAGGCCAGGGGCAAGCAGTATATGCACTGGCAGGCCTTGGAGGGCCAGACCCAGCTCCCGTGTCTGGAGGAAGGTTAAGAGATTTCTTCTCTCCTGGGTGTTGGTGAGAATGAGAATGACATAACACGGAGCCAGTCCTTGAAGGCTTGGGGTGGGAGTGGGTGCTTTTCTTGGGCCATTTCTTTTTTTTTCATCAGGTAAACCCCTCTTCTTCCTTCGAATTTCTTCAAACTGGGGCTGGAACTGTCAGATAGGTGGTGTGCTGTGGGGAGACCTTACACTCATCAGACATGTTCCTGCATGCAGCCCTTCAGCTTCAAGACAGGGAAATCCTTAGATATCCAGAGGGTTCAGTATCAAGCATGGAGTTTGGGGTTCTAGAACATGAGACGTCCCTTGTGGAGAGAAGAATAAAAATCCCACTAGAGTTTTAAGAGTAGCAGCAGGTGGTGTGGTGGTTGGGGCACTGGACTCCCACATGGCTGACCACGGTTCAAGTCCTGCACTTGGTGGCTTGCTTTCTCACTTTTTTTCTCTCTGTGTCTCTCTCTGGTGAATTTGAAGATAATAAATAAATAAATAAATAAATAAATAAATTTATTTATTTTTTTTTTTTTTTTTTTTTTTTTTTTTTTTTTTTGGAGAGGTTTTTGCTATAGGGCGCGTGCGCTCGCCAGACAGACAGAGAGAGACAGAGAGATAGAAAGCAGGAAATCACCCCCCAGGGGGGATGGCCACGCCGCAATCCCTTCTCCTCCATTCTCCTCTCGGGATCTTGGGCACGCACGCACACGCGCCCGGCGTGAGTTTAAGCCGCCGGGTCCGGGACTCGAACCGCGGTCGACTACGTGGGAGTCCAGCGACATAGCCATTACGCTAACTGCTGGTCCCAATAAATTTATTTTAAGAAAAAAAGAGTGGCATGGGATTCTAGTCAATGGGACAATCCCAAGGGCAAGGGCTCCTTTCTTTCTTTCCTTTTTTTTTTTTTTTTTTTTTTTTTTTTGCTATAGGGCACATGTGAGTCAGAGAGACATGGAGAGCAGGGAGTGAAAAATCACCCTCACCCCGGGGAATGGCCACCTGCAATCCACAGTCCCTTCTTTTCCAGTCTCCTCTTTGGGTTTTGGGAATGCACGCACATGTGCCTGGCATGATTTTCAATCCACCATGTCTAAGACTCGAACTCCCAAGATGGCCATGTGGAATCTGGCACCTTAACCTCCATGCCATATGCTGGCCCTGATGAGGGACTCTTTCAATAGAAAATCTCTCCATTTCAAATAAGTAGGAAACAATGCATTATTTAAATTTATTTTTTGAATTTGCTAAAGGGAGGAGGCAAAAGGTGGCATGGTGGTTAAAGTGCTGGACTCCCACATAGCTGATCATGGTTCAAGTCTTGGACCTGGCAGCTTGCTTTCTCACTCTCCCTCTCTCTGGTCCTGGACCCTGTAGCTTAAACTCACGCCGGGCACGTGTGTGTGCATGCCCAGAATCCCAAGAGGAGAATGGAGGAGAAAGGATTGTGGCGTGGCCATCCCCCCGGGGGTGATTTCTCGCTTTCTGCCTCTCTGTCTCTCTCTGTCTTTCTGGCGAGTGCACGCACCCTATAGCAAACACCTCTCAAAAAAAAAAAAAAAAAGCAGTAAATAAAAATTAAATAAATAATTCCTTTAACATTTTTTGCTAAAGAGAGAGTGTGCTCACCAGAGACATAGAGAGAGAGAGACAGAGAGAGAGAGCACCTCCCCCCCCCATTCTCTTCTCAGGATTTTGGGCACACACACACATTTGCCCAGTACGTTTTTCAAGTCACTGAGTCTGGGACTTGAACCACACAGTTGGCCATGTGGGGTCCAGCCTCCTTAACCACCATGCCACTGGTTAGCCCAAGAACATGTTATTTAATGAATGGCTTTGGAATATCTGATTATTTGTGGAAAAAAGTTAGCAACTCATGCCATCCGCCAAGTTTACCTTGCATTTACCTAGCCTATAGGGCTCGTGTGCTCACTGGAGAGACAGAGAGAGACAAAGAAACAGAAAGTGAGAAATCACTTCCCAGCAGGAATGGCCACACCACTATCCCTTCTCCATTCTCCTCTCGGGATTTTGGGCATGCACGCACACGCACACGCACACGCACACGCACCTGGCATGAGTTTTAAAACCCCGGGTCTGGGACTCTAACCATGATCGAGCATGTGGGAGTCTAGCAATGTAACCGTAATACACTGTCTGCTGGTCCTGCAAACCACAGAATCTTCTAACACAAGCAGAAAAGGAGTTTGCTAGAAGGCTATCAGGGACCTTGCTGTGACTGGATCCGTGCAGAACCAGCCTCACGCAGGAACAGGGTAGGAATCAAGGGAAGCAGGCGGAGTCAGGATCACACCACACACCTGGCTTGCTTAGGACACACACCGCCTCCCCCACCTCCCCCCCACTCAGATTTGCTGCTGCAAATCTGGATCCTGGCTGCCGAGATCTTCAGGATTAATAGCTGCTCTCCCTGAAATACTGAAATGCTCAAGTTCCAAAATCCAGAGGAAGGCCAGTTCCACGGTGCAGCGGTAATACACTGCTCCAGTGAAATGAATCCTACGTGGTGACTGTGGTTTGAATCCCTGGCCCAGTCAGCCCAAGACATGCCAGGCACACGTCTGAATGCCCAGGGTCTGACGGGCTGGAGGACTGGGGGAAGGAGAGATCAGAGCGTGACCAGACCTTGTGGAGGGTGCTCCTGTTTCTCATGTGTGCGTTCACACATTCTCTCATGAATAAGGAAAAAAAGTCAAGCGGAAGAAATAGCAACTGGCTAGGAGACTCCGGATCCCATCACTGCCACCTAGATGCCATTGCAGAGGGAGAGGGACTATCTGCCTTCCATGTTTTTTGGGGATTGGCTTCAAACCATCTGGGTGTTAGGGTACTGAGCACCCAGAACCAAAAATGTCAATTATGATTGTTGATGTGTGTGTGTGTGTGTGTTTTAATTTTACATTTTTACTAATTCTTTTAATTTGACCAAAGAGAGACACAGAGAGAGAGAGAGGAAAAGTGAGAACGCAAGCCACCAGGTCCGGGACTAGAATCACACTCAGTCATGTCCAGCGCCTCAACCACCGTGCCACCTGCCAGCCCCCTGATTGTTGATGTTCTTTGAACACTAGCTATGTGCTGGGTGCCTGGCCAACTGCTCTACATATATTAATTCATTTAATCCTTATGACAATCCTGTAGAGCTCAGCTCTGGTGGCACAGGCAGTAGGGGAGCTGCTACCAGATGCTGGAAATGCTAGAGACCATGAGAAAGGCTCTGAGTTCATATCCTGGGTCTACTTTGACATGCCTGGTGGGCTTCCGGGCATGCCCATAGTCACAGCTGACTGCAAGGCTGAGGGGAGGATCGCAGAATGAAGATGCTATTGAGGATATTGAGAGACAGCTCTCCCTCTCTCTCAATAAATGAATGAACTTTAGAAAGAAGAAAAAACAATTAGTAAGTTGGAAACTATTACAATTCTAATTTTTTTGAGAGAGAGATATTTTTGCTGTAGGGTTCTTGTGCTCGGCAGAGAGACAGAGAGACAGAAAATGAGAAATTACCCCCCTGGGAAGATGGTCATGCTACAATCCCTTCTCCTTCATTCTCCACTTGGGATTTTGGGTACGCACACACACATGCCTGGCATGAGTTTTAAGCTGCTGGATCCGGGACCCAAACCACAGTCAACTATGTGGGAGTCCAGCAATGTAATCATTATGCCATCTGATCCCACGATTCTAATTTTTTTTTAAAGTTTGCTATAGGGGCAGTTGCCACCTGGCAACCTGCCTGCCCAAGAGCCTTTTGGGTGTCCTTTCCTTTCTTTCCTATTAAACCTTCTTTTCTAGCAAAAAGAAAAAGTTTGCTATACGGTACATGCATTCACCAGAGAGAGTCAGTGAGAGAAAGAGAGAGAGCGGAAAAGTGAGAGACTGCCTCCAGAGGAGGTGGCCGTGCTGCAGTCCTTTCTCCTCCATTCTCTCCATGGGAGTTTGGGCATGCATACACACACACCCAGTGTGTTTTTCAAGCCACCAGGTCTGGGACTTGAACCACAAAGTTGGCCATGTGGGATCCAGCCTCCTTACCCTGCATGCCACCTGTCAGCCCCTGATTCTTATTTTATAGAGAAGGATGCTGAAGATGCTCTTGGTCACACAGCTAGTAAGTGGTGAAGCTGAGATTTGGTCCCAGCTTCAGCTGACTCCAGAGCCTGTGCATATGCTTACTTACTATGCTCCAAGTGGTCAGGCGTGGCCAAAAATAAAACCATAGTGGGGGCCAGCAGGTGGCGTAGTGGTTAAGATACTAGACTCCTACATGTACGATCTTGGTTCAAGTCCTGGACCTGGCAACTTGAAAACCATGCCGGGCTCATATGCGTGCATGCCCCAAATCCCAGGAGGAGAATGCATGAGAAGGGCTTGTGGTGTGGCCATCTCCCCAGGGGGTGATTTCTCACTTTCCCTCTCACTTCCTCTCTCTCTCTCTCCTGTAAGCACACATGTCCTATGGCAAAAATCTTAAAAATAATAATAGTATGGGCCAGCAGGTAGAGTGATGGTTAGGGTGCTGGACTCCCACATGCCCAACTGCAGTTAGCAACTTGCTTTCTCACTTATTTTTTAAAGAGAGATATTTTTGCTATAGGGCATGTGTACCAGCTGGAGAGACAGAGAGAGACAGAGACAGAAAGTGAGAAATCATCCCCCAGGGAGGATGGCCACACTGCAATCCCTTCTCCTCCATTCTCCTCTCAGGATCTTGGGCACGCATGCACACGTGTCTGATGTGAATTTAAGCCACCAGGTCCAGGACTCCATCAGCGCTCGACTACGTGGGAGTTCAGTAACGTAGCCATCATGCCGTCTGCTGGTCCCTCACTTATTTTAAGAGAGATTTTTGCTATAGCACATGTGCACTAGCCGGAAAGACAGAGAGAGACAGAGACAGAAAGCGAAAAATCACCACCCAGGGCGGATGGCCATGCCACAATCCCTTCTCCTCCATTCTCTTCTTGGGATGTTGAGCACACACACCCACACATGCCCAGCATGAGTTTTAAGCTACCGGGTCTGGGACTTGAAACACAGATGACCACATGGGAGTCTAATGACGTAATCATTGCTTCATCTGCTGGTCCCAATTTCTCACTTTTTTTCTCACTCTCTGGTAAGTGCACATGCCTTATAGCAAATTAAACAATAATAATAACAAATAAAATGAAATGAAAACAATAATAAAAATGAAAACACCAATGCCAACAAAAATAAAATAAAATCATAAGACCAGCCAGTGGCATGATGATTAAGGTGACTGGATCCTACATGGCCAACTGTATGGCTCAAGTCCTGGACCTGGTAGCTTGAGGAAGATGTTGGTGTGTGTGTGTGTGTGTGTGCGCCCCAAATCCCAAGAGGAGAATGGAGGAGAAGAAATTGAGTGTGACCATCCCCACAGGGGGTGCTTCCTCACTCCCCACCCTCTCTATCGCTCTCCAGTGAGTACACATGTCCTATTACAAATTAAAACAAAACATAAACAGACTAGAAGAGAACAGGTGACTAGCTCTCTGTTCTGGGAGTAGGGAAAATTTTTCTAGGCATAAAGGTAAAAGAAAAAACAATAAAGGACACAATAAATAGATTTGGTTATGTAAAAATACAGAACTTTTTTTTTGGAGAGTTTTTTTTTTTTTTTTTTTTTTTTTTTTTGCTATAGTGTGTGTGCGCTCACCAGAAAGACAGAGAGAGAGACAAAGAGACAGAAAGCAAGAAATCACCCCCCAGAGGGCATGGCCACGCCACAATCCCTTCTCCTCCATTCTCCTCTCGGGATCTTGGGCACGCATGCACACGCACTGGGCGTGAGTTTAAGCCACCGGGTCCAGGACTCGAACCGCGGTCGACTACATGGGAGTTCAGCAACATAGCCATTATGCTAACTGCTGGTCCCAAAATGCAGAACTTATTTATTATTTTAAAAATTTGTTGTAGGGTGTACGTGCTTGCCAAAGAGAGACAGATGTGTGTTGAGAGAGAAAGCAAAGTCACCCCCCCCCCCCAAAGGGGATGGCCACTCCACAATTCTTTCTCCTCCATTCTCCTCTCAGGATTTTGGGCACACATGCACACACTCCTGGTGTGTCTTATGAGCCACAGGTAGGACTGTAACCCCACAGTTGGCCATGTGGGATCCAGCGCCTTAACCTCCGTTCTACTGGCTGGCCCTGTAAAATAATTTTTTTAGGGACCAGCAGGTGGCATGGTGGTTAAGGCGCTGGACACTCCCACATGACTGACCAGGGTTCGAGTCCTGAATCTGATGGCTTGCTTTCTCACTTCCTCTCTCTCTCTCACTCTCAATCTCTGTCTCTCTCTGGTCAAATTAAAAAATAAATGAATGAAGGGAACCAGCAGTTGGCGTAATGGCTATGTCGCTGGACTCCCACGTAGTCAACCGCGGTTCGCGTCCCGGACCCGGTGGCTTAAAACTCACGCCCGGCGCGTGTGCGTGCGTGCCCAAGATCCCGAGAGGAGAATAGAGGAGAGGGGATTGCAGCGTGACCATCCCCCCTGGGGGGTGATTTCTCGCTTTCTGTTTCTATGTTCCTCTCTGTCTGTCTGGTGAGCACACGTGCCCTATAGCGAAAATCTTTCCAAATAAATAAATAAATAAATAAAAATTAAAATAAATAATTCTTCAAAAATACAAGTTTTTTAAAATAATTATTTTATTTTAATTTTTATTCATTCATTTATGTTTTTTAATTTGACCAGAAGGTCACACACACACACACACACACACACACACACGGAGAGAGAAAGTGGAGAAAGCATGCCACCAGGTCCAGTACTCAAACCATGGTTGGCCATGTGGGAGTGTCCAGCGCCTTAAGCTCCACACCACCTGCTGGCCCCTGTAAAACTTATTTTAAAGATAATAATACTACAGGCAAAAACAAAAGCCAAATGGCAAGGAGTATTTGCAATATGTGACATAGTTTTAGTATCCTTAATATATAAAGAAGTCTTAGAAATCCACAAGGGAAAAAAAAAAAAAAAAACACCTCATAAGAAAACTAAGCAAAGAGTATGAATTGGCAGTTCACAAAACAATAATGACTAATAGTCAATAAACTAGAGCAAATATTCAATATTGCTAAAGAAATGCAAATTCAAATATTAAGATACTGACATACAAGTTTTTACCCATCTAATTAGAAAAATATATTTATATTTTTAAATTCATTTTTTAAAATAATTATTTATTTAATTTTATTTATTCATTCATTTATTTTAATTTGACCAGAGAGAGATACACAGAGAGAGAGAGGGAAAGTGAGAAAGCAAGCCACCAGGTCCGGTACTCGAACCGCGGTTGGCCATGTGGGAGTGTCCAGCACCTTAACCACCATGCCACCTGCTGGTCCCCTTTAAATTCATTTTAATAATACTCAGTGTCAATAAGAGTTTAGAGTAGCAAGTCTTTTTTTTTTTTTTTTGAGAGATTTTCGCTATAGGGTGCGTGCGCTCGCCAGACAGACAGAGACAGACAGAGACAGACAGAGAGACAGAAAGCGAGAAATCACCCCCCAGGGGGGATGGCCATGCCGCAATCCCTTCGCCTCCATTCTCCTCTCGGGATCTTGGGCACGCACACACACGTGCCCGGCGTGAGTTTTAAGCCACCGGGTCCGGGATGCGAACCGCGGTAGACTACATGGGAGTCCAGTGACATAGCCATTACACTAACTGATGGTTCCCATAGGGTAGCAAGTCTTATAAATCAGCTTTAGGGGGGGCCAGCAGGTAGCATAGTGGTTGTGGTGCTGGACTCCCACACAGTTGACCACAGTTTGAGTCCTGGGCCCAGTAACTTGAAACTCACACCAGCACATGTGCGTGCATGCCCAAAATCCCGAGAGGAGAATGGAGGAGAAGGGATTGCGGTGTGGCCATCCCCCCTGGGGGGTAATTTCTCACTTTCTGTCTCTGTCTCTCAGTCTTTCTGGCGAGCCCACGTGCTCTATAGCAAAAACCTCTCCCCCCAAAAAAGGAAAAAAAATCTCATCATGTGTGTGTGTGTGTATGTGTGTGTGTGCATGCCCCAAATCCCAGGAGGAGTGGAGGAGAAGGCATTGCAGCATGGTCATTCACCTAGGGAATGATTTCTCACTTTCTCTCTCTGTCCCTCTGCTATAGTGTGTGGGCGCTCACCAGAGAGACAGAGACAGAGAGACAGAAAGTGAGAAATCACCTCTCAGGGAGGATGGCCATGCCAAATACCTTCTCCATTCTCCTCTTGGGATCTTGGGCACACACGCACATGAGCCCAGTGTGAGTTTTAAGTTGTTGGGTCCAGGACTCAAACTGTGGTCGACTATGTGGGATTCCAGTGACATAACCACTCCGCCATCTGCTGGTCCCTCTCTCTCTCTGTCCCTTTGGAGAGTGCATGTACCCTCATAGCAAAAATCTCTCAAAAAAAATTTTTTTAAGAATCATTTAATTATAGGAACCAGCAGTTAGCGTAACGGCTATGTCGCTGGACTCCCACGTAGTTGACCGCGGTTCACGTCCTGGACCCGGTGGCTTAAACTCACGCCGGGCGCATGTGAGTGCGTGCCCAAGATCCCGAGAGGAGAATGGAGGAGAAGGGATTGCGGCATGGCCATCTCCCCTGGGGGGTGATTTCTCGCTTTCTATCTCTATGTCTCTCTCTGTCTGTCTGGTGAGCGCATGCGCCCTATAGCGAAAAAAACCTCTCCAAAAAAAAAAAAAAAAGAATCATTTTGTTATTATTATTTATTTAAATAGTTAGTTAGTTAGTTAGTTGCATTTGTTATTATTATTTTTCAATTTTGTCCTGACAGAGAGTGAAAGGGAAAGCAAGAAAGCACGCCGCCAGGTCTGGGACTTGAGCTGTGGTCGGCCATGTTGGAGTTCAGTGCCTTTACTCACCACGTCACCTGCTGGCCCCTATTACTAGTATTTTTAATTTGACAAGAGAGAGTCAGAGAGAGAGGAAATGGAAAGTGAGAAAACAAGCCCCCAGGTCCAGGACTCAAACCGTGCTTGGCCATGTGGGAGTCCAGTGTCTCAATCACCATGCCACCTGCTGGCCCCTCTCAAAAACTTGAAAAAAAAATCCACTTAATGAGGGATACTTTAGCTACAATTAGGTCCATTTGTTTATTTTACTTTAAAAATCTTTTCAAAAAATAATTATTTATTGGGACTGGCAGGTGGCGTGGTGCTTAAAAGTGCTGGATTCCCATATGGTTGACCACAGTTCGAGTCCTAGACCTGGTGGTTTGCTTTCTTGCTTTCCCTTTCTTTCTCTCTCTGTCTCTGTCTGGTCAAATGAAAAAATAATAATAATGAATGGAATTAAATAAATAGATAGATATTTTTAAAAGATTTACTTTTATTTATTCTTACCACCATCTTGTAATTTTTTAAAAATTATTTTATTAAATCTTATTTATCATTATTATTATTGTTTAATTTGCTACAGGGCATGTGCACTCACCAGAGAGAGACAGAGAGAGACAGAGAGAAAGTGAGAAAACAAGTTACCAGGTTCAGGACTTGAACCACGTTCAACCATGTGGGAGTCCAGCGCGTCAACCACATCACCTGCTGGCCCCCGCACCATCTTTTAATTTGACCAGGGAGAGACACAGAGAGAAAGTGAGAAAGCAAGTCGCCAGGTCCAGGATCGGAAGTGCAGTTGGCCACGTGGGAGACCAGCGCCTTAATCACCACGGCGCCATCTGCTGGCCCCAGCTGCATCTGTTTAAATTGTAAGACTCAATGGGTTTTGACATATGTATCCACCCATGAAACCGCTGGCACAATCAAGACACAGAACATATCCATTACCCTCAAAACTTTGCTCATGTCCCTTTATAATTTCTCTCTCCCTCCACCTCTGTCCCCAGGCAACCATTGATCTGCTTTCTGTCACTATAGTTTTGTTTGCATTTTCTAGAATTAAAAAAATAAATTGCCAGAGGGTCATGCACTTGCCAGAAAGGAACAAAGAGGAAGAGATAGGAGGGGAGGGAAAAACACTCTCCATGAGGAATGGCGATTGTGGGCACATGTATCTATGTGCCTGGCATGTTTCTCAAACTGCAGGTCTAGAACTTGAACTGCAGGTCTGCCATGTGGGATCTGGTTGCCCCAACCAGTAGGCCAAGGAGTCAGCCCCTCTAGAATTTTATATAATGAGATTATTTATGTTAAAAATATGCAACGCAAAATTAAATGATGTCTACAATTTGCTTTAAAAACAATCCATTGGGGACCAGCATGTGGCATAGTGGTTGAGGTGTTGGACTCCTACCTACATGGTTGACTGGGGTTCAAGTCTTGGACCTGGTGGCTTGCTTTCTCACTTTCTCTCTCTCTCTCTCTCATCAAATTAAAATAAAATAAATAAAATAAAATAAAATAAATAATTCTTAAAAAAAAAAGTCCATTGGCATGGGGAAATGGATGAGGATGTAGATTAATTAAGACTGGGGTTTATTTTATATACTTTTGTATATGTTTGAAAATTTCCACCAAAAAATTTAATATGCATACCTCTTGATCCAGTCGTTTTTAAAATCAGATATGCATAAAGGATGTTCATAAGAAATTATAAAATAGCGGGAAAAGGGTAAATAATATAAGTGCCAACAAAAGATTGGATAAAGAAATTATGGCTTGGGGGCCAGCAGGTAGTGTGGTGATTAGGGCACTGGACTCCGACATAGCCAAATGTAGTTTGAGTCCCAGACCTGGTGGCTTGCTTTCTCACTTTCTCTCTCTTTCTCTCTCTCAGTCTCTCTCTTGTGAGCACACGTGCTCTATAGCAAATTAATAATAATAATAAAATTAAATAAAAAATTCTAAAATACTAGGGCCAACAGGTGGCATAACGGGATGCTGGACTCCCACATGGATGACTGGTTCAAGTCCCAGACCAAGCAGCTTGCG
This sequence comes from Tupaia tana, assembly GCA_026018925.1. NCBI lineage: Eukaryota > Metazoa > Chordata > Mammalia > Scandentia > Tupaiidae > Tupaia > Tupaia tana. The sequence continues at coordinate 23,547,770 of JAKSZU010000009.1, forward strand.
TTCTCACTTTCCCTCTCTCTTTCTGTGTCTTTCTCTGGTCAAATTTGAAAATAAATAAATAAGAAAACAATGATGGGACCAGCAGATGGCATAATGGTTATGTCGCTGGACTCCCATGTAGTTGACCGTTTTTTGAGTCCCAGACTAGGCAACTTAAAACTCATGTCAGGTATGTATACCCAAAATCCTGAGAGGAGAATGGAGAAGGGATTGCAGCGTGGCCATTCCCCCGGGGGGTGATTTTTCACTTTCTGTGTCTCTTTGTCTCTCCAGTGGGTGCACATGCCCTATAGCAAAAATCTCTCTAAAAAATAAATAATAATGATAAATAAAATAAAATAATTATTTTTTAAAAATTCTAAAATAGGGACCAGCAGATGGCATAATGATTATGTCACTGGACTCCCACGTAGTCGACTGTGATTCGAGTCCTGGACTAGGCAGCTTAAAACACACCAGGTATGCAGGACCAGCAGGTGACATGGTGGTTAAAGGTGTTGGACTCCCACATGATGTACCACAGTTCAAGTCCTGGATTTGGCGGCTTGCTTTCTAACTTTTCTTCTCTCTCTTGCTCTGTCCCTCTCTGGTCAAATTAAAATAAATAAATGGATAAATAAAGCTAAATAAAATAATTCTTAAAAAATTAAATAAATAATTCTTAAAAGAAAAATAATAGTGGCTGGCAGGTGGTTTGGTTGTTAAGAGCGCAGGACTCCCACATGACTGGCTGCAGTTCAAGTCCCAGACCTGGTGGCCTGCCTTCTCACTTTCTTGCTCTCATTCTGTCCCTCTCCGTTCAAATTAAAATATAATAAATTAATTAATGAACAAAAAATAATAAATTAATAAAATTAAAAAAAAAAAACATGCCAGGCCTGTGTGTATGTGTGCCCAAAATTCTAAGTAGGGATTGCAGCGTGGCCATTCCCCCTGGGGGTGATTTCTCGCTTTCTGTCTCTCTGTCTCTCCAGTGAGCACATATATGCCCTACAGCAAAAATCTCTAAAAAAAAATTTCTAGGGACCAGCAGTTGGCGTAATGGCTATGTCACTGACTCCCACGTAGTTGACCACAGTTCGCGTCCCGGACCCGGTGGCTAAAAACTCACGCCGGATGCGTGTGTGTGCGTGCCCAAGATCCCGAGAGGAGAATGAAGGAGAAGGGATTGTGGTGTGGCCATCGCCCCGGGGGGTGATTTCTCGCTTTCTGTCTCTCTGTCTCTGTCTGTCTGGCGAGCACACACGCCCTATAGCAAAAACCTCTCAAAAAAATTTCTAAAATAAATTAAAAAAATAAAGAATGGCACATTCATTGAACGGAACATGTGGAGTCTTAAAAAAATCATGTTTTCAGGGTCAGCAGATGGTGTAGTGGTGATGTTGCTGGACTTCCTCATGGCTTACCGGGGTTTGAGTCCCAGACCTGGTGGCTTGAAACTCACGCAGGGCAGGTGTGCATTCATGCCCAAGGTCCTGGGAGGAGAATGGAGGAGAAGGGATTGCGGCGTGGCCATGATCTCAAGATGGGAGGGGGGTGATTTCTCACTTTCCCTTTCACTGTCTCTGTCTCTTTCTCTGGTGAGCACATGCTCCCTAAGACAAAAAAAAACTCTATAAAAAATTTTTAAAACTAAAAAATCATGTTTTCAAAAGATAGTGACACTGAAAAGCACAACATATGTTTCATATGAAAAATGCTGGTTACAAAGCAGTTCTATATGGTATGATTCCATTTTCATTTCGAATATGTAATAAATGTAAATAAAAAACTGGAACATGAATGGTGGTGACTTCTATTTTGTAGAGTACAAGTGAGTTTTATGACCTTTATAGTTTCTTGTATTTTCAAAACTTCTAAAATGAGCATGTAATACTTTCATAATATTTAATGGAGGAAAATAGTCTTTCATCCCTCTTTATTACTTTGCATTTTTTCAGATTCTTTTCTCTTATATTATCTTCTTTTTAACCCTGCGAGACCTATAGAACAGCTTTTATTATATTTTCATAGAGCTGAAATACTGTATTTTCAGAACTAGATGGGGCCTTAGAGATTCACACTCATTCCCCCATCGTCTAGATGAGAAAACTGAAGATCAGACAAGGAGTGCTTTTCTTAAAGCCATGCAGAAAAATTAGTGTCAGAGCCAGGTCTAGAAGTCAGGGCCCGCGTGGCTGACTTCAAGGACCCTTCACTGCCTCATAGAAAAAATGACCCAAACCAATTGGTGGCATGCATGGTAGTTAAAGAGGCTGGGTCCCACATGCTGCACTGCATTGTTCAAATCCTGGTGGCTTGAGCTATGCGTCATAAGTGTGCGCGTGCATTTCCAAAATCCCGACAGGAGGGAGACCTGGAGGAGAAGGGATTGCAGCATGACCATCCTCCTTGGGGGCTCTCTCTCTCTTTTTCCAGTGAGCATGCACACCGTATAGCAAAATTAAAGAAAGAGAACATAACTAAGTGGGCCAGTGAAATGGTATGATGGTTAAGGCCAATGAATTCCACGTGGCTGACTCAGTGGTTCAAGTCCTGGACCCTGTGGCTTGAAACACATGTTGGGCATGTGTGGCTGAAAAGCTGAGAGGAGAATGGAGCAGAAGGGATTGTGGTCTGTGGTCATCCCCCTGGGATTTGCTTTCTCACCCCACACCCCTGTCTCTCTCTAGCAAGTGCCCATGCACTATAGCAAATTAAAAAAAAAAAAAAAAGATGAAGGGATTCTAGTTAAACCCAGTTCTTGACTAGGACTATGACTAAACTTTTTATTTATGTTTTTGAGAGTTTTTTGTTTGTTTTTGTTTGTTTTTTCTTTTTTTCTTTTTCTTTCTTTTTTCTTTTTTTTTTTTTTTTTTTTTTTTTTTTTTTTTTTTTTTTTTTTTTTTTTTTTTTGCTATAGGGCGTGTGCACTGTCCAGAAAGACAGAGACAGAGAGACAGAAAGCGAGAAGTCATCCCCCAGGGGGGATGGCCATGCCGCAATCCCTTCTCCTCCATTCTCCTCTCGGGATCTTGGGCACACATGCACACGCGCCCGGTGTGAGTTTAAGCCACCGGGTCCGGGACCTGAACCACGGTCGACTACATGGGAGTCCAGCAACATAGCCATTACACCAACTGCTGATCCCTTTATTTTATTTTTTAATTTTGTCAGAGAGTGCATGTACCCTCCAGAGAGAGAAAGACAGAGAGAGAGAGGAAATGTGAGAAAGAACCGCCCCACGGGGGATGGGCACAACACAGTCCCTTCTCCTCCATCTGTCCTTTTCAAGACTTGGGGCATGCACATGAACCTGGCATGGTTTCAACTTGTTGGGTCCAGGACTCGAACCATACTATCAGCCAGGTGGGATCCAGCAGCTCTAACCACCACTCCACAGACTGGTCCTATGTTTATACATTCTTGAATAGAATACCCCAAAGACAGCCGCCCTGTCTTCTAATCCTGGCCCTACTGCATCCTCATCTTCATCCGCACCACAATGGAGCCCTAACTCCATATAGAGACCAATGTCCGCAACCCCAGCGAGTCTGAATCCTGATCCAATGTGTACGATGAGTCTTTTCCCCACCACCCGACCCCCATGATACAAATCTCTGTGGGTGAAAGGGGTATGAGGCAGAAGGTGGGTGAATCAATGCAGGCTCCTCCTTTCAAGGGTCAAGGGGTGCACTTTCATATAGGTAGGGAGACAGAGGCCTTTTAACTAGGGCCAGGGCTAGTCCAGAGCTCCGGCAGCAGCAGCTCGGGCCAGCGTTGGAACTTAGCGAGATTCTGGCTTCTCCGGAGAAAGCCTCCCTTAGCAGCCCGTGTGGACAGTCCTGGCTTTCGGCCTTCCTGGATCGGAAGGGCCAGGCCTAAGAACTCTTCCCTGTCCCGGAGTTAGTTCAGGGAAGACAGCAGCCCAGCCCAGGGCGCGTCTCCAAAGGCCTTTGGGGAAGCAGGGCGGGGCGCAGGGGCGGGGCGCAGGGGCGGGGCGTGTGGGAGCCGCGGGCCCTCAGCCAGAAGAAGCGGAGGGAAAGGAAGATGCCACCCGTGAAGCCTCGGTGAGAGCAGCTGGAGGGACAGAAAGGATCGGCCCTTTCTAACTTGGCCTCCATTCTCAGAAGCTCTGTTGGAACCCCTCAGTGCTGGGAATCCCAGCAGAGGGAACTGGGACACGCTCAGGGCTCAGGAGGTCCTCAGATCTGGAAAGGAATGTCTCTTCCTGCAGGCACGTTGGGCAAGTTAGGGCATCCCTCGAGGCCTCTGCTCTTCCGTCTGAACAGTGGACCACAGTAGCCGTCCTGCCGCTGCCTCCGTGGCTGGGGCGTGAGAACACAAGATACAGTTAGGGCCGAGCTGGAAGCATGTGTAGCTCTGTTCAGCCCCAGTTGGAGGGTCCTGTAGCACTAAGAGGGTTACAGTGCCAGGGACCAGCAGTTAGCGTAATGGCTATGTCGCTGGACTCCCATGTAGTCGACCACGGTTTGCGTCTCGGACCTGGTGGCTTAAACTCACGCCAGGCGGCCCCGGACCTGGTGGCTTAAACTCACGCCAGGCACGTGTGTGTGCGTGCCCAAGATCCCAAGAGGAGGGATTGCAGCGTGGCCATCCTCCCTTCGGGGGTGATTTCTTGCTTTCTGTCTCTCTGTCTGTCTGGCAAAACACACGTGCCCTATAGCAAAAAAACAAAAAACAAAAAACAAAAAACAAAAAAAAAAACCTCTTCCAAAAAAAAGAGTTACAGTGCAATTTTGGTTCCTTTACCAACAGTCTCTGGAAGGGCATTTGACCTAGGCCTTTTTTTTTTTTTTTTTTTTTTTTTTGGAGAGGTTTTTCGCTATAGGGCGCGTGCACTCGCCAGACAGACAAGAGAGAGACAGAGAGACAGAAAGCGAGAAATCACCCCCCAGGGGGGGATGACCATGCCGCAATCCCTTCTCCTCCATTCTCCTCTCGGGATCCTGGGCACGCACGCACACGCACCCGGCGTGAGTTTTAAGCCACCGGGTCCAGGACTCAAACCACAGTCGACTACGTGGGAGTCCAGCGACATAGCCATTACGCTAACTGCTGGTCCCAAATTCCTTTTTTTCCCCCCCAAATTCCTTTTAATTTGACTAGAGAGAGACAGAGATAGAGAGGGGGAAAATGAGAAAGCAAGCCACCAGGTCCAGGATTCGAACCATGGTCAGCCATGAGGGAGTGTGCAGCACCTCAACCACCATACCACCTGCTGTCCCCACCGGTGGATTTTGTTTCTCCTGCCACAAATGCTTAGGGAAAACAAACAAACAAAAAAGCCTGGGAGTAGCTTCAGGGTGAATTTTCTGTGGGTGAAGGTTTTTCAGACCCTAGTAAGGCCGCTGCCTACCCGGCTAAATGAAACACAAGAACAAAACAACAAAAAAAGAGACATCGAGGTAACCATATGCATCTCCTTTTCACCTCCTGGTCTTCGTAGCAATGCCGTCACTGGCAGCATAGTCAGAAACCTGAGTGACAACATGAAGCAAGAGGACCGTGGGAAGAAAAAGGAAGCTGACCACATGGCTTTCCTGAAAGACTTTCCTTTATTTCTCTGTAGCTGCCACTGTGAGTTCAAGGGACTTACAGTGTGGTCAAGGAAACAGCTTACAAGAAACAACTAGAGTCCATGGAGAAAGAGCAGAGCATCAAGATTCAGGTAAAAAATAATAATAATAATAATCAAACCAGATCCCAGCTGAGATGTGATAGGAATCAAGGAAGACTTCTGGGAGGAGGTGAGACTTGAACCTTCACTTGGAGAATTTAGGTACTGAGCGTGGTGGGGAGGGCATCTCAGGCTAGAGGAACATCAGAAGACCTAGTGGGGGGTGGGGCGGGGGAGCTGGTGGGGTACAGAACAAAGGCTGCAAAGAGCCATGTGTGTTGAGAGAAGCAGCCAGCAGGGCTGAAGAGGAGGATGCCGGTTGGGAGGTCATTGAGCTGGGAAGAGAATGTACTGTACTGGCGGGAGTGAGGAGAGACTTTGTTTCCCTTTCAAGAACTACACAATCCCAGGAGACCAGGACAGGCCTTCCCTCTTCCCTCCACCGGGGCTCAGCCCTCTGTCCCTGCACCCCCTCCCTTCCATGCTTCCAGGGCTAAGCGGACTTTTTTTTTTTTTTTTTTTTTTTTAAGATTTCTTTTTTAGACTTATTTATTTAATTTTATTTATTTAATTTTATTTATTCATTTGTTTATTTAAATTTGACCAGAGAGAGAGAAAAAGAGAGAGAGGGAAAGTGAGAAGGCAAGCCACCAGGTCCAGGACTCAGACTGTGGTCAGCCATGTGGGAGTGGTCAGTGACTTAGCTACCATGGTACCTGCCCACACGACCTGCTGGCCCCCCGAGGGAACTTTTTTTTTTTTCTTTTTTGAGAGATTTTTGCTATGGGGCGTGTGCACTTGCCAAAAAGACAGAAAGAGACAGAGAGACAGAAAGTGAGAAATCACCCCCCCAGGGGGGTGGCGACACTGAAATCCCTTCTCCTCCATTCTCCTCTCGGGATCTTGGGCACACACGCACACGTGCCTGGCATGAGTTTAAGCCACCGGGTCCGGGACTCAAACCGTGGTCGACTACATGGGAGTCCAGAGACATAGCCATTACGCTAACTGCTGGTCCCCCGAGAGAACTTTTAAGATGAGAAGACCAATCTCACAGACAAAGATCAGTGTGATCATTTTATGATCATATGTGCACTTGCAGGTCAGTGCACGAGTGTGCACGTGAGCGCCCGTGTGCATACCGCTTTACAAGGGCACACACGAAGCACGTCTTGTACGCTGGGGAATGGGAGCTGAGCAGGTGGCCGGCTGTTTGGCATCCTTTGAGGTGAGGCAGGCTGCAGGGCAGAGTGAGAAGGCCACAGGACCTGTGCCTCTGAGTCTCATTTCCTCATCTGTAAAACGGGAATAACTGTACCTACCCCATAAAGTTGCAATGAGGGTGAAATGAAATATCCTATAAAGCTTCTCAAACATGACAACTTTTTTTAAAGAGAATTATCTATTTTATTTTATTTATTATCATATTTAAATTTGACCAGAGAGAGACAGAGAGTGGGAGAGGGAAAGTGAGAAAGCAAGCCACCCGGTCCAGGACTTGAACCGAGATCGACCACGTGACAGTCCAGTGCCTCAACCTCCATGCCACCTGCTGGCCCCATGGACAACTTTGTACATCAGTGACCCGCTCCCCTATCCCACGCCTGCCCTGCACAACTGGCCCACCAAGTCCTGGCTGATTGGTTCAGAAGTGCAGTTCAAGGCAGTGCTTGGCACTCCTTGGGATAGGAGGGTGCGCACCTGAAGCAGAAGCAAAGGCGACAGCATCTTGACATTGTGGAAGCTAGGCGATCCCGAGGCATAGTACTAGCTCCTTATGTGTATAGGTTGGAAACGAATTACACAAAGAAGCAGAAGCACGTGTTGTCTTAGAGAAAGTTACATCTCATAGCAGAAAAGCCAGCGACTAATTGTCACCATGTGCAGAGATCGCCAAAGAGGGATACAGGGCTGTCCCACAAGGAAGGAGAGATGACTTCTCTTGGGGGACATGGAAGGAAGGGGCAGTTCAGATGTCTTTTGAAGAAGCACATTTGATTGGCAGAGAAAGGGGGGGGGGCGTGACAATGGTCCGGGCTTGGAACACTGTCGCCAACAGGGCAGACTCTGGAACAGAAGTGCCTGGTGAGCTTGAGAACTGCCGCTCAGCCGGGGCGTGGCAGGAGAGAGACCACATTAACCCCTTAGCTCTTGATAACACAGTTGTGGAGAGGGCTTAGTGGCTGTTAACTTGCTGCTGGCTAGTTAAGTGCAGAGCCAGGAAGGGCCTAGTCCAGGGCTGCTCCAGGACAGGTGGGTGAAGGAGCATGGAGTGTGAGGACTGACCTGCTTGCTGGGAAGGAGGGCACGCCACCTGTAGAACTGGCCAGGACAGTGCTGGGTGGGTCGGTGCGGGCTTGCTCAGGGCCCTGAGTTCAGGGCAGCATTTGCAAGGAGGTCAAACAGAGCATGTCCTCTCCACTCCTGCCTCCTGCACATACACATACACATACACATACACATACACATACACATACACATACACATACCAGCCCAGGGGTAAAATTTCTCTCCTGGAAATCTTCTCTCCCATATCTGTTTTCATTCCTCTGTAGGCACCTTCAGTACTTTTTTTCTAGACACCTTGGAGCCAGTGGCATCCTAAGCCATTATCAGCTTAACTCCTTACCTGTGCAGAAGGAATCCTCCAAGCTTACCACCCTTCCAGATAAAGAGCAAGACTCTCCCGCAGCAGGTAGGCAGGAGGGCGGCGGGCTAGGAGAGTGTCCATGAGGGCACAGGGCTGGCACGTGAAGAGGTGGGCTCCATTTGCTGGAGGACAGGCCTTCTTGCCGGATGGCTGGGAAGAGAGTGGGCTTCAGCAGGAGAGGGTAGGGCAAGGCAGCAGAACCCAACAACTTGTTTAGGTCACAGTTATCTGTCTTGGGGGTCCTGTGTGCTTCTCCCTCCTCCTCCCCAAACTACTGTAACTAGCACCAGTCTCTCCACACATGACAGGAAAGAGCCAACCAAAACAGCCAAGAATACTCTCAACAAGATGGGCCTGGGTGTCTGGGAGAGGACGCCCAGGATACTGCTTGGCTGGTCCCTGCCTGGAGGGCTAGCTTAATCCAAGTTCTTAGATAGGGGCCAGGAGAGGAGACCCCAGGTCTGGCAACCTTGGGACAGCATGGCCAATACTTAAGGGCTGCAGTGAATTCCAGATTAAAAGGATGGCCTTAAGAAGTTGGAATTAACCAACCAAAAGCATCGCTTTGCCCATTGTATTTAGGGACTCTCAGGACATCAGAGGTCCATACCTGGGGACCAAGTTTGTTTTTGATGGTGAGTATCTAGCAACCATAGTCAATTCTTTTTTGTCTTTTTAGTTGAGTGTCTACTTCATGCAAGATACTTTATTATTACCCAGAATGCCCAACAGATATGAAACAGTTATGATGTGGCAGGCTCAGTACCAAGAACTTTACTCATATTATCCCAGTTCATCTCCATAAATCTCCATAACAACACTGTGATGCAGGTACTAGGATTGTCCCCATTTCACAGAAAGGGAAACAGGCTCAGAGAGATGACATAACTTACTGAAGGCCACATAGCTAACAACTAGTAGAGGCAGGATTCGAACTCAGGTCTTGTTGGCTTCAAACCCTACATGCTATGTGCTTAGGCGGTCCACTACACAGCCTCCAGCATGCTCTGCTGCCTCACTCTTCACTCACGGTGCCTTCTCCCAATTAGTAGATTAGTCATGTGTTGACACTTCTAGTCTCAGTCTAATGGCTTGTTTATTTAACTGATGGATGCTGCTCCCCATTTGAGGCCATTAGCATTTAAACAAAACAAAACAAAACAAAACTGTTGAGCCTGGCAAAGTGACACTGTGTTTACTGTTTTTCTCCCAGTGTTAATTGTAAGCATTTTCCAAATATGTATTTTGATGTGCTAACAGTCCCTAAAGAGAACCACGGAGCAGTTTAGTAATCTTCCCTTGCAGCTAGCTCCAGCCCAACTCCCCTTAATCTCCTTGGTGAGGAGAAGTCTTGGCTAGGATGCTAGGACAGGGAAGAGGTATGGTGACAGTGTCAGGGTGAACTATTAGGGGACAGAGGAACTGGGCTGGGCAGGCAACTCTGTCCTTGGGGGGCAAAGTGCCAGAGTATCCCCCCCCACATCACGCATGGGGAGGGAATTTGGTATTTCTTTCCAGGACAATAAGCACATCTGTGCCAAGGCAGAGGAGGAGGCCGGGCGCTCCGAGGCATCTCTGCCGGAGTCTCTTGACACTGTCCGATTGTTACTGTTTCGGTTTCTGCTTGGATCACTGACCATGTCCATTTCGAGCAGGCTGGCTTGTTTGAAGATAGTGTAGGGCTAAGGACAGAGAGGACCAGTCTGGCTGGGGCTGAGGGGGTGCGGTGGGGAGGGAACAGGTTGCAGATGAGCTGCTGCACGGAATAGGGTGACTCTTGCATTCACAAACGGGAGGAAGGAACACTTCCACTGCCCCCTAATTGCTGTTGATGGAGTCCAGTCTGCAGCCTCCCTCTTCTGACAGATTGGGTTCAGCCTGACTTGGGGTAAATAAAGAGCTACAGGCTTGATCTTCATAGGGGACAGTGGCTCACACTGAGAAACACCTGGCTGTTCCCTCCCGCCAGGGCTAGTTGCAAAGTGGGATTCAAGTGGAGTTTGTGGCTCTCAGCAAAGTCATCCCCAGTGCCAGGAAGCCACATCGCTGCAGCGTGTGATGCTAACGACATCCAGAGCTGGCCCGAGCCATGTGGCCTCCATGGGGGTTGAGCTAAGGCAGCTCCTTAGTTTCTTCCTTACTCAGGACTTGCAACCCTGGAACTGGGGGTTCTTAGGGGACCAAGAGGTAGGCATCAGCCTGCTGCATAATGAGTTACATCAGTCTCAAAAAGCGCTGATGGCCCAGCCCTTTGGGCATCATGCTGTGCCTGGCACGAGCTAGTAATCCGGACCCGGTCCTGGCCCTCCCGAGTTTACAACCTAAAGTCACACAATAATGACATAGATCCCAAAGGCAGTTAACAAATACGTCTACTTGTCTGCCAATCACAAGGGGTCCATTGAGCGAGCCACAGCGACAAACAGGCCCCCCTTCAAAGAGCTTCCAGTCTGGCGGGGAAAGAGGGAAGACTGAGGAAGGCCGTGGGAAAGATGGCTCAGGTGAGAAAACAGGGTGAACTCGGCATCATGGAACACGTTTGCTTTTTCTGGGTGCCTACTGGCGTGTGGCTGGTTTTTCTGTCCACGCGGGCCACGTCCCTCACCCCGGGTCGAGGGTTCAGTTCCAATCGTCCGCGCGCGGGGGAACTCCGGGCCGCGGCGCGCCGCGTGGGCTCGCCCTGTCCCCCGGTGGCCGGGGCGTGTCACTGGCCGCGGCCTCCCGGGTCCTGACGGCTGGCAGCTAAGGTCCCAGACCGCTCGGACATTATCGGGACAGCCCCCCGCCCCTCGTCCACTAGCCGAGAACCCCAGCCGCGCTGCGCTCTGGCACAGGTTCGGGGCGCGAGCCGGGAGGAGGCTCCGGGGAAAGTCATCCCCGGCGGTCCCGGGCGGGCCGGGCCTGCGCTGCGGGAGGAGCCGCGGCCGGCGCGTCCTCGAAACACTTCCGACGGGCGCCTACGCCCCGGGCGGCTGGGAGGGCCGGGCCGGGCGGGGGCCACGCAGCCCGGCGCGGCCCGTGTGAGCTCCCCGAGGGCTGACTGCGCTGCGCCGCGCCGGGCCGGGCCGCTGCAGGGCCTGGGCGGCGGGGCGGGTGCGTGTGCGGGGCGAGCGCGCGGGAGCGCGAGCCGCTGGCCCGGGAAGGGTGGGTCGGGGAGCGGCGGGCGGCTGCGGCGCCGGGCGGAGCGAGCCGGGACGAGAGAGGCCGGCAGGGCGGGCGGGCCCGAGCCGCGAGGCGGAGGGCGGAGCGCGGAGGGCGGAGACGGGGCCGCGGGAGGGAGGGGGCCGGCGGGGCGCGGCCGGGGGCGGGGCGCCGGGCCCGGGTAGATAAGAGTGTGCTCGCGGGGAGCGAGGGCGGGAGCGAGGGAGGGGCGGGGGACTTAGAGACCAAAGAGGAGACAAAAGGACGGGCTGGGTGGGAGGGGCGTAGACAAGCGGGGGTAGGGGAGGGGCGCCGGGGGACGCCTGGGAGGGAGGGGTAGCTGTGTACGGGCGGGGGGGGGGGGCATGCTGTGGGAGGGGCTTAGAGAGGGACGTGAAGGGACAACATAAGGGAGCGCGGGGGTACGGAGGAAGGGGGGGCGGGAGTGCTCCACCACGCTGGCCACGAAGGGAAGGGGAGGCCGCTGGGAGGACCGGCCGCACACAGAGAAGGGGTCCTGGGGACGGACAGTCCGCGGGGAAGGGGGGCCGGGGCTCGGGCGGGCTCCGCAGGGAAGGGTGAGCCGACACGGGGACAGGGAGTGCGGCGAGAAACCGGGTGGAGGCGGTGGGCGTGTGTGCCGCGCTGAGGGCAGGGATTTAACGCTGCTGTTCGGGACCAGCTGAAGACCGCGGCGGGAGCTGCACAGACGGGACGGGGCTGCTGGGGCAGGACGCGAACTGTCCAGGGGAAAGTGGGACCTGCGAGGGCTGGAGAAGGGTGGCGGGGACAGCCTCGAGCTCGGCAGGAAGGCGCCACCACCGCCCTCTGCCCGTCCCCGGCGTGCCCCGCCCCGTCCGGGGGCCCTAAGGGCAGCGGCCTGGGCCGTGGGGGAGCCGAGCCAGGGCGGTACCATTCGGAACAGAGAGGGGGGCTTGGGGGGAAGGGAGGAGCCAGGGGTCAGAACCCTGTTGGGGGCGGGGGGGGCGCCACACCCTGGGAAAAAGGCTTGGGCACATCCAGAATGGACCAATCAGCGAGCAAAGCCAGGGTGGCGTCAAGGGGCAGCTTCGGCCAATGGGAAGGGAGAACACTTCGGAGGTTCGGAGGAAGAAAAGAAAAAAAAAGCCCCACGAAACAACAATCGAATCCGTTTGGGGGCTCGGAGAGCTGGGAGTGGGCGTCGTTTGTAGTACAGTCTGGCGCCTGCACTCTCCTCTGAAGGTTGAGGTCGCTCGCATCACTTCGGGGACACGGGGAACAAACGGAGCTAAGGAGGGTCCCGCGAAAGTAGACGGGGATTGGCCATTTATTGGGGGCACTTGATTGGGTGCTTTAATTTGGGGGGTCGGTGGGACAGAGGTGGCAGCTTTGTGCTCAAAAGGTGAGAATGTTGTGGTCTCTTAAACGGAGGCAGGAGTGGGCAGGGGTTCCCCCATTACCCACCACTGGCTGCTGTCTTAAGTGTTAACCAGCAAGTGGCTGCTGGATTATCTCAAGCCAACTGATCATTTAAAAGTGCCCTTTGGGCAGTGAACATTTACGGAACCGTATTCATGTCCCTTCCTCGCGCTTATGTCTTGGGAGGATGAGTGATGGTGGGGGACCACAGGTACCGCTGGGACGTTCACAGAAATGTGTTGGATAGCTTTTGGCTTTAGAGTTAGGCTAAGGTCCTAGTTCAGTTTCACACGGGATACCTCACACTTCTCTAACATCTTTTGCCTGGAAAAGATAGGTATTGGGGTGAGCTACCCTTGAGGGCTAAACATTTTGGACCAGATTTAGAGAGGTGTGCTCGGGAAAGAGGGTCATATCCGTGAAGGGGGTTGCAAAAGAAAACTTGGGAGTCACAGAGCGACCGGCTCATGGATTTTAAATGTCTCCAAAGCTTCTGAAGTGGGTAAAACGGTCTACATGTCTGTGCATTTTTCTAGGGAGGGCTCATAACTTCCAACAAATCCTCGGAGGGGCGGTAACGCTCAAAACCCAGCCCGGTTTGGTCTAAAAAGGGTAGAGGTAGAGGGTGGGCTGAGTCTTCAAGGTAGACGTGCTTTCCCTCTCATCCAAAGGCAGGCAAGTTTCGTAGAGCTGAGAAGCCCACATGAACTGCCATGTAGCGTTAAGTAATGCTAGAATAAACTGCAGCTGGAATTAGACTTGGAATTGACGGTGGAGTTGGCCCTGGGTTAGGAGTAGCGGGGAATAGCGGTTCACTTCGGAAACGGCATCTCCTTCACCTGTAAATTAAGGGCAAAATCTGTCCTGTGAAGAGAAAAATAAGTGCTAGATACTCTACACGGCAAGTTGTACAAGCTGGGAAGCTCACACATGCAGATGGTTTCCTACATCCTGCTGCTGAGGTCAGAGGCTAAAATACAATGTTGGACCATTATCCCCGACTCTTCAAATCGGCAGTTATGTACGATGAAGGGTTTGTGATGTGATGTAGTTTAGATCACAGACTAGGGGACATTTTCTGCACCCTGATTTAGGACCAGCTATACAAGCCTTGGTAGGGAAACAAGGTTCTCCTGACAGATGCCACTAGAGAAATGCAAAGTTGGAGCATTCAAAGGTGTCTCAGATGAAAAAAAATGATTCACATGTGGGACGACGCAGAATACACTACAGTTAAATAGATTAAAAATTCCTTTATTGTTAAAATGTGGCATACCCTACAGCGTGCTCAGCTAGTTTGAAAATTGATCCTGTGGCACAGCATAAAAGTAGGCCAAAGAGGGCGCACTGAGCGCTCTAGTCCTGGACATCTGGACGTCACTCCTCCAGCAACTTATTCTACGGAGTTTTTCTTCAGCTGTTTTTTGTGACGCAGGGAGAGCTGTTTTGGCATCCTCTGTACGATAGAGAGGTCCGACCTTGAGGAAGACCGGTAGCCCACATCCTCTGCTTTTATGGGCTTAATGATATGGCCTGGCTTGGTGACAACCTTGGGGGTAGTCAGCTTTTGGAAGGCCCTCTGGGTGTTCCATGTGGTTCCTATAGGGGTCTGCATGGTCCTTTCAAATTGCTGATGGTGGGTGAATGGATACGGAAGCACTCGCACCTGGAAAGGAAAGGGGATGAGAGCTGGCGTGAGCCAGGCCTGGGGTGCAGTTGTATACGCTACTGGCAGCTCATCAGGTAGTTTTGGTGCAGACCACAGTTCTATATGACAATTGCAAGTGAGGGACACTCCCAAGTGGACCAAGGCAGCCCAGTGCTCCCATCTAACCGTAGGGTTCCCAACCTTCTGAGGACATCTGGGAGTACAGGAGTCTAAGTTGGATCAGGATCCTCCTAAGTAAACACTCTGGGTGTTGAAAACCTACTCCAACACCACCCTTGTGTGGCTACAGCTCCAAGGCTGCTGTGCCAGAGTAGGTTTTCCTCCCTAGCACTGTCACTGCAAGAAGCACCCAGGCATCTGGAGAGACCTGTGGGTTTTCTGACCCTTTGATTCTCTTTATGCTTGCAAGCTCTTCCTTCCCTCTCCTGGATCCACAGGGTTGGTGTCTTAGGAAACCCAAAGGCATACTCCTGAATCCTGAACGCTACCAGGCTGTCATGCTTCACTTCATTCTCTTCAGCATCACAGGATGTAGATGGAGCTGGAAGGCCTTAGATATTCAAGGCAGCCACTTTCCTTGGCCCTAAGCTTGGCTTAGACAGGGAAGTGATCGGGACAAGCAGATGGCATAATGGCTATGTTGCTGGACTCCCACATGGCCAACCACACTTTGAGTCCCAGACCCGGTGGCTTGAAACTCATGAGCCTCAAATCCTGAGGAAATTAGAAGCAGTATAGGAGAACAGAGCACAGGGTTCCTATTTCCTTGCCCGGTACTCATCCTTTTGTTTAAAGAAATATCTTAATTTTATTATTTTTAATTTGCTATAGGACATATGTACTCAACAGGGAAAGAAGGAAAGTGAGAAAGCAAGCTGCCAGGTCCAGGGTTCCAACCAAGGTCAGCCATATGGGAATCCAGCACCTTACCCACTACGCCACCTGCTGGCCCCAATACTTAAATAATCTTTAAATGCTTCTGCAGTGGCCAAAGGCAGAAAAAAACATAAAAGCAGAAAAAATGGGAAAATTAAAATCAGTAATCTTTGGAGATACTCAGGAAATACTCGAGAGAAGTTGAGTACCATGTGGTGGGCCTCATGGTAGTGAAGGAACTGTCCTTAGGTTAGGGGAATGTCTCATTTGGTTTCATGGCTAGATCTGTGCATGCCATCCAGGAGAAAAATAGAACACCTGGGCCAAATATTCAGTCTCAGGAGTTATTTTCTTCCTCCATCTTGAAGCACTTTATTTTACTGTATCTGGAACCCATAGTGTATAGCTCATTAAAAAGATAAGGAAAGGGGCTAGCAGGTGGCATGGTGGTTAAGGCACTGGACTCCCACATGGCCAACCATGGTTTGAGTTCCGGACCCAGCAGCTTGAGAAGCACACCAAGTGCATGTGCCCAAAATCCCGAGAGGAGAATGGAAGAGAAGGGCTTGCAGCATGGCCATTACACCCCTAGGGGGTGATTTCTCACTTTCTCTCTCTTTTCTCTCCCCTCCCTCTCCCCCCTTTTCTCTATCTCTCTTTCTCTCTGTCTCCAGCAAGTATATGCACCCTATGGAAAAAACCTCAAAAGCTTAAAAACAAAAAAAGGAAGAAAAAAAAGATGAGGGAAATCAAGAGATTCTTGGAAAACTACTTGTCAGTTTATTGTGATTATATTTAAAAAAGAAAAAAAACAAACAAAAATACCCCACCACAATAAGGGCCAGAGGACAGTGCTGAAGTAAATCACAAGGCTCTGCCAGGCAATCCCACACAGGAAGGTTGCAGGTTCAACTTTGGAAACCCCGGAGTATGCCAGACACATGTGTGCCATGATTCAAGGCTGGCTAAAGGCTGGTGGTGGATGGCACCATCAGGACCCTGCTGAGGGTGTTATAGTTCTCTCTCTCTTGCTCATGTGATCATGCTCAACTTTAAAAATTTTATTTCTTAAAATGATTAATTTTATTTATGCATTCATTTTAATTTGGTGAGAGAAAGTGAGAAAGCAAGCCACCATGTCTGGGACTTGAACCACGGTCGGTCATGTGTGAGTGTCCAGTGCCTTAACCACTATGCCACCTGCTGGCCCCCTGCTCAATTGTTTTTCTTTCTTGTAAATATCTCTAGCTTATTATCATATGACACTATTTAAAATCCTTTCACTGTCCTAAGCAGGTACTAGTTTGTCTTCATTTTTCTTCAGATGCACTTAAACCTTATAGCCTCTGACCATTACCTTGACTACAGACACAAACCTGTAGAATGGTAATTCTTTGTTTTTCTTCTTCTTCTTTTTTTTTTTTTTTTTTTTTCTGGTTTATTTCATTCATGATAGAGCACACATGTGTGAGCTCAAGATGGACAGAGACGATAGATAGAAAGAGAAGCATGCTTGACAGGTCTCATCACGCTGTGATCCCCTTTCCCCAGCCCTCCAGCTCTTCAGGACCTTGGGCACCCACGAACCTGGGGTATTTTCAGGCTGACCTGGGGATCCTAACCTGCAGTCAGCCATGTGGCATCCCTCACTGCAGTTCAGTTAGCTAGCGACTGTACCTCGGCTAGGTCTAATTCTTGGTTTGGGTAAGACCCATTCGTGCCAGTGATTAGCTCTAAATGCAGATTTGGGGACCTCACCACTGCTGCAAAGATTATCCTTTAGGTCTAAACCTTCCCAGTCCGTAATTAAACAGCGTAGCCAAGCTAAGGTTCATCTCACAGCCAGTTAATGCAACAATATATCTGACTCTGTGGTCAGGGTCACACACCGCTTTTTGACCCCAGATCACTAGGAACAAGTAAGCTTTCCCGAGCAGGAGAGCAGGGCAGTGAAGATTTCTCACTTCGCCTCTCTCTCTGAGGAGAGCAGGCAGCTAAAGAGCTCTCTAAGCCTCACCTGATGAGCTGCTGTGTGGATATTGCGCTTCTCATTGATAATCACATTGGGCAGGTTCCTGTCTTTTCGTGGAGGACCCTCAGGGGCTTTAATAAGAAACCTGGAAAGCAAAAGGACAGGACTTCAGACTAGGAGCATTAAGCACTTAGTCAGAAAGACAGGGAAAACACTTAAGGGCAAGGTGGGAGAACTCGGTGCCCTCCTGACAGACTTTCTTCTTTGTCCTTACCGGCGTCTTTTCCTGGCACTGGGCTTCAGGCCCACGCCACCCCACTCGCCCCAGCCAGGCAGCGTCAGGTCCAGGTCCTTTGGCTTACTCGCTTCCACAGCTTCCCTTTTTTCTTTCAAGAAGTCTCTGAGGACATCATCTCCAGCAAAAGCTTCCTTTATCATCTGCTTTTGGTTTCTCTCCTCTTCATCTTCCTGGGAAGAAGCAGCAGCAGTGAGAGCTATAGCCTGCCCTAAGAGCTAAGGCTCCTGGCAAGACCGGTTCAATGTTGGGTCGTGACATTTTAGCGCCCCCTAGGGGGAAGTGCTGAACAGTGATGGCCCTGCAATACAAACCAGGCGGTGGCCAACAGGGCTCCAACTTTCTTCTGTCTAGGCTAAATACCCCTAGCTCATTATCATATGACACAATTTTAAGCTGTCAGTGAGGAAGCTACAGGGTGGAGGAAGGAATGGCCTGGGTTAGCCCGCCTGGCCAGAATGTGGCTATCTCCAGCTCATGTCCTTGGATAGACAAGTGCCAGGGTTCTTGTTAGCTGTTTCATTGACTTAATCGGGGGAGCCCTGGACTACTTGAGATCCCACTGAGTAGAGTCAATCTTTGACAGCAGCCCAGCGACTCGCCTCTGAGCCGTGCTGCCTGGTATGCAGACAAAGCTTTGAATGAGTCTCTCCTTCCTCTGAGGGCAGTTTGAGTCATGCCAGGGAGGTTTTGGTGGTTCAGGATTTAGGGTATAAGGGTCTCAGCAGTACCCACATATCTGCATCTATTCGACAATTGCTGGGGATAGGCTGGCCCCACAGTACTTGGAACCCCTCAACTACTGGAATGCGCTCCAGGAAAACAAAGCTTCCCTGACTCCACATGCAAAGGCCACGTGCACTGCACCAGCTCTGACCCTTCACAATGACCCACGCCCCTGGCTCTGCTCACCGACTCCTCTATTGTTGTGGGAATTGCCAAAGACTTCACGGAAGGAGATTTTGTGGTGAGGAGGTTCTGTAGATCAATCATGTGTTCCTTTTTCTTCTTAGGGGCATTGGGCTGATTCTTCAGGGTCCCCTCTGACCGCTGCACTCCTGACACAGGTCTGGGAAGCTCCTTATCCAGAGAACATCCTTCCTTGCCCAGCTCTTCTAGCTCTTCCACCGTCTGTGCTCTCTCTGGCCTCTGCAGCAACAGGGGCTCCTCTTCTTCTGGGCCAGGTACCTCTTTCTGGAGCTGGAGAACAGTCTCTGCTGAACTCACTTTTGGCTTCCTGACCTTATGTTTTTGCTCGTTGAGTTTCTTAGACAGTGACTTCAATTCAGATAGCACCTCCTGGCTGCTAGAACCTGAGGTGGGGGTAGAGTGGGAATGAAAGCTGTCAGAAAAGGTGGCTGGGAAGTTCCCTTGTCAATGAGTATTTGTTGAGCACCCACTGGGTGCTAGCTGCTACATAAGACATTCTAACAAGGACAAATGGGGAAGAGAAGATCCTGCCCGCTGGATCACCTGGCACACTCACTAACCCTTACCTGTCAGGTAGCAGGGAATGGAGTGCAGGAGCTAAAAGCAGCATGCTGGGGAGGTGGACGTCCTGGGTCTTACTCCCCACTTTGCAAATAACTCACTGTACAACTGGGACCGTGGCTTAACTTCCCTGTGTGGCAAAGTCTGCTTGGGGAGATAGCCCGAAGTTCCAAAATTGAAAAAAGGGAACCACTTTAACAGGTGGTCTCTGAAAGCAGCTTCACTGTACTTTATGCTTTGCTCCTTCTAAAACCCTCAGCCAGGGGGCCGGCCCATAGCATAGCAGTTAAGGTAGCTGGATGCCACATGGCTGACCATGCAGCTCACATCTCAGACACGGTGGCTTGAGAAACACGCTGGGTATGTGTGAATGCGTGCCTGAACTCCTGAAAGGAGGGAGAAATGGAAAAGGAACTGTGCCGTGACCACACCCCATGGGGTGCTTTCTCCTCCCTCCCCCTCCTCTGGTGAGTACACACGCTCTCTGGCAAACTGGAGGGGGGGTGGAAAAAACCTCATCCAGGACTGTTTGATATTGCCTCAAAAATCTCCATTCTTGGGACCAGCAGTTAGTGTAATGGCTATGTCACTGGACTCCCATGTAGTCGACCACGGTTCGAGTCCCGGACCCAGTGACTTAAACTCACGCCGGGCGCGTGTGTGTGCGTGCCCACGATCCCGAGAGGAGAATGGAGGAGAAGGGATTGCGGCGTGGCCATCCTCCCTGGGGGGTGATTTCTTGCTTTCTCTCTCTCTGTCTCACTCTGTCTGTCTGGCGAGCATATGCGCCCTATAGCAAAACCCTCTCCAAAAAAAGAAAAAAAAGTCTAGCCTTCAGCCAGACCTAGATCATGGGCCTAAAGGTGACCAGTGTCCTTGGGGAGGCCTTCAGATTTGAACCAGCAACTGTCCCACATGTGACTGCCTTGCCGAGTATTGCCTTTTACCACTGCATCGCCATCTGGCCCACCTATTTCATACTTTAACTCACTACCTCATAATCTCTGTGGCTGGGTCAAAAAGAGGTGAATTAGCTACTCTCTAAAGTGGATGTAGCTTTCGCTTCCAATCACTGGCAACATGTTGAGCAAATACCACCAGTCGCAAGAGCCTTGTAGGAACATAAAACGCCGTTCTTTTAAAGCGTCCTCTGCACTACCTCAGGTTGCCTCCATTCCCAAGCCGATCCTGCTCTCTAGCTTTGGCTTGATGCCACTGCACCTCCTTAAATTTGGCCTTTGGATGTGTATATGTTTATTTCTGAACAATCAAGTTTCTTTGCTCATTTTGATTGGGGTTCATGATTTGCCACTATGTGAGGCCATTATTTTGCAGATTGAGAAATTCCTATTTATTATCCAAGGACATTCAAATCTATCTTTCATCAAAAACCTACTGCTGGGGGACCAGCAGTTAGCGTAATGGCTATGTCACTGGACTCCCACGTAGTTGACCGTGGTTCGAGTCCCGGACCCGGTGGCTTAAATTCATGCTGGGCGTGTGTGTGTGTGTGTGCCCAAGATCCTGAGAGGAGAATGGAGGAGAAGGGATTGTGGTGTGGTCATGCCCTTTGGGGGGTGATTTCTCATTTTCTGTGAGTGTGGCCATCCCCCCGGGGGGGGGGTGATTTCTCACTTTCTGTCTCTCTGTCTCTGTCTTTCTGGCGAGCGCACACGCCCTACAGCAAAAACCTCTCCAAAAAAAAAAAAAAAACCTGCTGTATACATTTAACTAGGTAATCAGTTTAAAAAAAAAAAGCTTTTTTTTTTTAAATTTACTTCTTCCAAGAGTGAGAGAGAGAGAGAGAGAGAGACACTCCCTAACAGGGTCCTGATGCTATGGCCTACCCCCCCCCAGCCTTCTACCAGTCCCAATCATGGACACATGCATGCTTGCTGTACTCAAGGAGGTCTCTAGACACGAACCTAGAACATTCTCAGGTGGGTTGGCCTTGCAGAGCATCATGTTTTCTTACTGTGCAACCATCCAGTGCTCTAGATGATCAGTTTTAAAGGAAGAAGATATTGCTAGAATTCTGTGGTCATATATAGACTGCCCCACAATCTTAGCCTGTAGCATTGCTTTCTAAAACTCTCTCAGACATGACCTAATTAGCAATCTCAGAAATCTCTAGCTGGAAACTGTTAATGAAAGGTCCCTCCAGTACATTCCAAATAACAGCTCTTGTAAAATAAATCTTTATGGAACCAGCAGAAGGTGTAATGGTTACATCGCTGGACTCCCACATAGTCAACTGCGGTTCGAGTCCTGGACCCAGCGGTTTAAACTCACACCGTGTGTCTGTGTGCTCAAGATCCTGAGAGGAGAAAGGAGAAGGGATTGCAGTGTGGCAGTACCCCCTGGAGGGTGATTTCTTACTTTCTCTCTGGTAAGCGCATTTGTCCTATAGCAGAAATCTCTTTAAACAACAACAACAACAACAACAACAAAATCTTTGCTGGGCCAACTCCATAGAGTACCATTAAGCCACCCAGAGGAAGCCAGATCCCACATGGCCAACCAGGGTTTGAGTTGCAAGCTGGGTTTGAGTTTCAGCCCCAGCAGCTCGAAACACTGCAGGGAGCATCTTAAAGCAGACACAGTCTTTGCGCTATTGCTGCAGGGCATGCAAAAGCTCTAAACAAAGACACACACACACACACACACAAAGAAAGAAACCATGAGGTGCTCCACTGTTGAAGCATGTGGCTTTGCCTATCCTATAAAAGAATGCTGGTCAGGTGACCCCGCTTTTGTCTGTTCTGTCTTTTCTCAATCCACAGCCCTTCCCCTTGGGGTACCCTATCTCTCTGCCCTCGGGCAGGGGCAAAACACATACTGAGTGTGTGTACATGCCCAGGATCCTGACAGGATGGAGACCCGGAGAAAAAAGGATTAGAGTGGCCAGGCCCTATTGGGGAGTGCTTCACTTCCCCCTCCCCCACACCTCATGTGCACATGCTCTCTGGCAAAATAAATAAATACCATTTTGCCATCCAAACACAGATTTTTGCTATCATCTAAATGCACTGTTCCTATGTGAAATCAAATCAAAATCATGAGGATCTGTTCAGACAGCCAGGTGATTTCTCAGTGTAGTTTCCTATGCAAGCTTCATAATGTCCTGGTTTACTCCAGAGCGGGAGCGCTCTGACCAGATTCTAGGGTGCTCACACTGTTAACATAAAATCTCTTCAAGATAACAGGTAGGAAGCATAACGCAAACATAGTCTGAGCATGGAGTCACAACTCTAATTCAGACACAGCCTGTAGAGTCCATCATTCCTGTCCGGTCTCGTCCTACACAGACATGCACGCTAACATGACGAAGCACTAAAAATGCCACTCCTATTTTAGAAATGGAACGAAAAACCCTAGCAATTTAAAACAAATTTCCTAATCGTCCCCAAACCCACTGATAGGCGTGAACGCATTTCCCATATGCCCCCCGCCGCGCGCACGTCTCTCTGGTTTGCAGGTCCCAGCAATGCTGCCCTGTGGCCTCATGTCCAGGATGATTTAGTTATGTCTTTTTGAGGGCTATAAACCCCAAGAAGAGAAAATGTGTCTGAACATACCACACAGCCATGCAGATTATTAAATACCTTTGAAGAAAAATTGTTATTATGAGTCTAATTCCTCTTCAGGGACCCAGTGCGCTCACTCTGGGGCGTCCCCAGAGCCCAGCCACTCTGCAGCGTGTGCGGGTGGATGCTCATGTTTCCTCTCAGAGTCCGTCCGCAGCACTAGGAAGTGCCCCCTCCATTTTCCCACAGCTCACCTTTTGTTTCTTGACTGCCCACCAGCTCTGCATCCTGGTGGAGCTCAGACTGTTTTCTAAGGGATCGCCTCTCCTCAAATTCCTTCAACAACATTTCTTCCTCTGCCACCGGCCTTTCATCTCCCTCACTTTCAGATGCCTCACTGGCCACAGGCTCTGGTAGTTGTTCGGGGTCCTCATGGAATTCTGCCTCTTTTGTATCACTGGTGCAGCTCCTGAGCATCCAGGGATTCGGCCCGTTGCCATTCATCTGCACTTCATTCACTACATCAGGGACAAGGAGTTCTTCCTCTTCCTGTCCTCCTTCCTCGCCCTCACTCTCCGAGGCTACCTGGAGTTTCTGCGTCAGTTCTTTGTTCTTGGCCAATTGTTCCTGCATAGCTTGACGAGCCTGGAGAGAAGAGTCAGCATGAGAGCTTTGATATTAGCGGCCACGGTAACACCTTTCCCAACCCATTTCTTTCTTTTTTAAAACATTTTAAACATAAATATTTATTAAATTTTATTTATTCATTCATTTATTTTTATTTTGACAGAGAGAGAGAGAAAGAGGGGAAATGAGAAAGTAAACCACCAGGTCCAGCACTCGAACCATGGTCAGCCATGTGGGAGCATCCAGCGCCTTAACCACCATACTACCTGCTGGTCCTCCCCCCCTTTTTTTTAAAGAGAGATTTTTTGCTATAGGGCGTGTGCACACACTGGAGAGGTAGAAAGAGACAGAGAGACAGAAAGTGAGAAATCACCCCTGGGGGTGGGGGGATGGCCATGCCACAATCCCTTCTCTTCCAGTCTCCTCTCAGGATTTTGGGCATGTACATACATGTATGCAGTGTGAGTTTTAAGCTGTTGGGTCCGGGACTCGAACCACAGTCAACTACATGGTTATGTCACTGGACATAACCATTACACTATCAGCTGGTTCCTTTTTTTCCCCCTTTCTTGAATTTTTTTTCTTTTTCTTTTTAAAATTAATTGATTTATTATCATAATCTTATTTATATTACATTGAATCACATAACTTTACAGTGTATTACATTTCTTTTACCAGAAGGAATACCATGCATATCTGTCAACAGAGACATTAAAATCCCCATCTTCATCATCCAATAGCTTTTCATTTTTTTCCCGATTATTATTATTCCAATTATGTTTTTAAACAGTCGATCACAATTTCTCATTTTGCTTGTAAAAAGACTTTACCCAACATGAAATGCTTCTCAGACCAAGGCAGTTGAGAATACTATACACGTCGTCAACAACAGGTAATAAACCATATCTGTCCTACTAATGTCATGCCTCTCTATTCTCTTGCTATCTTTCTCCATACTCTTCTCTTGTTCCGCCCCATTCCATACTGTCTTATCCTCGTTAACTATTTTCACTACTTTTATGCCCTCCAATATTTCTATCTCTACCATAGAGTGCAGATAGTCAGTATATATTAAGTGGATACAAACAATATCTTTCTTTCCTATCTTGGCTTACTTCACTCAGCAATAGATCCTCTATATCCAACCACTTTCTATCAAATGCCAGGGTCTTGTTATTTTTTATGGCTGAGTAGTATGCCATAGCCCTTTCTTTAAGGTTTTTGCCATGTGGTTCTTGTGCTTGCCTGAGAGAAAGTGAGAAATCACCTGCGTGGAGGGGTCCTCAATCCATTTGCCTCCACTCTTCTCTCGGGAGTTTGGGCACACATACACATATGCCTGGTATGATTTTCAAGCTGCCAGGTCTGGGACTCACATCACAGTCAGCCATGTATGAGTCCAGCACCATAACCAATACACCACCTGCTGACCCCTTCCTGATCCATTAATTTTTCTTTTCTTTTTTTTTTAAAGAATTACTTAATTTTATTTATTCATTTATTTAATTTGACCAGAGAGAGACACAGAGAAAGAGATGCAGAGAAGAGAGAGAGGGAAAGTGAGAAAGCAAGCCACCAGGTCCGGAACTTGAACCGTGGCCGGCCAAGTGGGAGTTTCCAGTGCCTTAACCACCACGCCACCTGCTGGCCCGACCTCCTGAGCCTTTCTTAAAGGTACCTTCTTCCGATGTGAGGCGATACATGTTTCTTACTGATAACTACTATTTAAACTGCACATACGACACTGTGTTAGTAGCTATGGAATAAAACAGAAGACAAAATCTTTGTCCTCAAGGAATCAACATGTAAAATGAAAATAAAATTTTTTTCTCCCCTTTACTGGACTTGCCTTCAATGCTGTTTCCCTTTCATCTCTCCTTTTCCACCTTGTTTCTGGTCATTTTCCTCTCTGCCTTAGAGATTTTTCTGATGCCTTTTTAGATTCCTGGTTTTCCATCCATCACTCATGGCTCTTCCCCAACTCTGCTTCTGCTAGCATCCTTATGGACTGATTTTCCTTTCTGTTCTCCTTCCATCTCTTCTCTGGCCCTGATGGTCTCTTACCTCCAGGTCATATTTGGCCATAATTGCCTTTGACTTGGCCCATTTCCCACTGTTCTGGTGCTTAAGGCTCATTCGTTCCTGGAAAGAAAGGAAAGCGAGATCCTTAGCATCTTCTCTGGCAGGCTGGTTCAAAGAGGTTGCGGGTAAGAGGCAGTCTCACCATCATCCTGGCCTTTTCAATTTTTTCCAGTTCTTCCAATGCCGCAGCTGGATTCATCTTCCGCAGCTGCTCAAACTCTTTCAGGGCTTTCTTGGCCTTTCCTTTCTTCACAGCTTTGTGATACCTACAGAGTAAGAGGGAAGAGTTTCGAGATTTGGCTCAAGCACTGATGCCACATACAAGAATATCCCGTGCTCCCCTTTGCACGGACTAGGCCGGACATCAGAGAGATAGCTGACAGCAGGGACTATATGGAGACCTTGCAGGACTCTTGGTCCCTGCAGCCCCCAGGGCAGACCTCTGCCAAGAGTCCCCTCTGCTTCCTCAGCCCAAGGGAGGAACAGAACAACATCCACAGAGACAGAAAGGCAGGAAGGCAGTCCTACTGGCCTCGGCAGAATTTGGAGTTCATTCTACAGAACTACCCTGTGATGTCCTGGAAGGGAGAGAAGATAATGGAACAGTCCCCTTCACAGCAAACCCAAGAATGGCAGCCAAGCCAGAAAAGGCATTACTGAAATAGGCACAACTGTATGAAGTTGGTCCGTGGGGAAAAGGCTAGCACTCCTGTTTGAGACATCTTCTACATGACCTTTGTTACCACGTCTCTCTCCAAAGAATTCACGACTAGCCACATCACTTTCTTCCACGAAACCCAAGGCCGACCCACAGGGGCCTCCTTACTTTTTGCTTTTGATTTTCTTCTCTCTTCGAGCCCTAGCCTCATAGTAGGACTGCAGAGCCCGGGCCCTCTGAAGCTCTGCTCGGCGCATCTTGGCCTACAACAAATGATATTTACAGTGACTTCCTGGCTCAATTGAGGAATGCTGGCTGAAGCATAGGATGCCTAGATGTATCCAAGGGCCTGGGGCACTTACCTCTTCCAGGCTCATGGCTTTCAGGGAGGCCTTTTCCACAGGAGTCAGTAAAGGGTCTGTTACTGGCTGCTTGTTCTTATTGAGGAGGTTGAAAATTTCCTGCTCCAGGGGGGTTTTTGCCTTAAGAGGGTAACAAAACATTCCAAAGACGTTTTAAGTTGTAAGCCGTGCCCATATAGCTCTCGTCTTACATTCCTATGACTGCCTACTACGTGACACCAGAACTGGAATCACTAACTGAGTAATATTAGCTGTTACAGGAAAGAGAAGGGAGTTCCAGTCCTGCTAGTCAGCTGTGTAAATACACCCTTGTTTTATTCTGACTTCAAACAACGTCAGCAAGAGGACTCAGTTACCCTCCACTATTCAGCTTACCAACATATATAAAACAGAATTCCATTCTCTTAAAAAACTAAGCAGGATGCTCCTGAAGAAAACTTTTTCAGGAGAGGGAAGAGCGGCACCAGGTTGTCAGTTTTAACAGTCAAAACCAGAATACTCCTTGTCCTGTTACGTGTATTTGATGTGCATAACTACTACCTTATAGTTTGGAATCTGAGATGCTTACCATAAGTCTCCTTTGAAGAATATTTCTAGAGGGAAGGGGAAGTTAGATTTTTTTAAAAGAATTATTTAATTTTGTTGTTATTATTTTAATTTGCTATAGGGCATGTGCACTCACCGGAGAGACATACAGAGAGAGGGAAAGTGAGAAAGCAAGGCATTAGGTCTGGGGCTCAAACTGTAGTCGGCCATGTGGGAGTCCAGCGTCCCAACCACCATGCCACCTGCTGGCCTCAGGAGGTTAGATCTTAAGACAGCATTATTGGCCACTTACAGCCTAACTATAGAAATAGATCAGCATATTGGCTCAGAGGGAAACTCCAACATTTTTTAAACCATAGCTAGCTGCTATGAGTCATATTATGTACGTATTTCTTGGTATCGTTAATTACTGATGAAAGGATGTAAGAAAAATTCAGTATTCCTTGGTCTGTTCTACAAATGTAGTTTTTTTAAAAAATGATTATTTATTTAATTTAATTTACCTTATCATTTTTTAGTTTGCTACAGGATTCATGCACTCACGAGGGGGGGGTGGAGTGAGAAAGCAAGCCACCAGGTCCGGGACTTGAACTGAACTATGGTTGGTCATGCAGGAGTCTAGCTCCTTAACTACCACGCCACCAGCTGGCCCCTCTACAAATGTAGTTTAAGGTGGGGTGTATGTTTTAATTTCCCGAGGTGGTGTCTATATGTATGAAAGGAACGGGCTATGAACTAGTCATTTCAGGTGTCGACAAGAGACCCTGTTTGTTGCTTGACTGACACTGTGAGGATGGCTAGAAGAATCAGGCCAATCATGCCATGGCCTACCGCAATGAGGCACAAAGACAGTCCTAGGCAATAGAGCCAGTTTCAAACTTCCCGCAAACATGTGTGGTTTCCTTCCATAGCCATATATGTCATGGTCAGCACTCAACTTACAAATGCCTGGACGGATGCATAAATACACACTGTCACACATTACCCAGTGCTACTGACTGAGCCATAAACCTATTCTGCCAAGCAGTAGAGGTGCAAGTTTTTCCATTTTCAGTGTTTGCAGTAGCAATCAATCACAGGCTACGAAGTGACTTATATTACAGCATTGTAACCTCCCTTCAATTCAAGTTACAAACATTTATTGATTACAGCTACATTCTGGGCACTTATGTGGGGTGCTAGGAATATACAATTGATTAAGGGACCAGTAGATAGATGGTGTAATGGTTATATCACTGGATTCCCATGTAAGTTGACTGTGGTTCGAGTACTGGATCCAGTGCTTAAAATTCACACAGGGCACACATACATGTGTACCGAAGAGAATGGTGAAGGGATTGCAGCGTGGCCATTTCCACTGGGAATTCCACAAGAAATCAGCTGATTTCTTGCTTTCTGTCTCTCTGGCGAGCACACGTGCCCTATAGCAACAATCTCTCTTTAAAATGTGGTATTATCTGTTTAAGATATTTTATAGTTCAATCAACTGGACTAGGGAGAAATGTTCACATATTGAAATATTCACTTTGTAAGCTAAAAAGCTAATTGAATGTATAAAAAAATGAAATTAAAAAAAGGAAAAAAAAATCTTTTTTTTTTTTGAGAGGTTTTGGCTATAGAGCGCATGCGCTCACCAGACAGAGACACACAGAGACAGAAAGCGAGAAATCACCCCCCAGGGGGGATGGTCACGCCGCAATCCCTTCTCCTCTATTCTCCTCTCGGGATCTTGGGCACGCACGCACACACGCCCGGCGTGAGTTTTAAGCCACCGGGTCTGGGACGCGAACCGCGGTCGACTATGTGGGAGTCCAGCGACATAGCCATTATGCTAACTGCTGGTTCCCGAAAAAACCTCTCTTAAAAAAAAAAAAAAAGACAGTTCCCGTCCTCATAGAGCTCGCAGCCATTCAGGGCTCAAAGTACGGGCACCACTTGCAATATAACATCAATGCTAGTTTCTAGGCGTAATCCCAGAGGGAGGAACCATTCATTCTGACTAGGAGGTGGGTCAGGCTTGGGAAAGGAAATGATTTTTTGAATTGAGCTTTGAGTATAATTCTGTCAGAAGGAAAAAATAAAATAAAATCCAGACAAGATCACAAGTAAAAACCCAGATACAAGGAAACAAGTGGTATTTAAGAATAACGTGTTGTCCAGCATAGCTGAAGTATTCAGTATCTTTACTTTATTCTACTGGGTTGGACAAGTCATGATGTATTTCTTTCTATGCAAAAATGTGTCATAATTTTTCCAATGACCCAATATAAGTGGAGAATTTCTGAAAGGGTTTATACAGAAGAGCAACAGTTTTGTGTTACACACACACACACACACACACAAACACACACACACACACACACACACACACAAATCCTGGTTACTATGTAGAAGATAGCTGGGAAGTTTCAAAGGAAGAGTGGTGAGGGTGTTGATCAGAGCAGTGAAAAGAAAGAAAAAACAGGGATCCAGGAGCTGTTAGAGACAGAACTTCCAGGAGTAGCCCGCTATATGGCTGGGGATGGTGAGACGAGTTAGAGAGTAAGTAAGAATCTGATGACTGAGGTTTCAATGGAAGGGACTCGGGCAGGGAGTGATACCATGAACTGAGTTCCAGAATGAAGGTGGTGGTATAGGTTGTGAGAACCTGGGGAAAAGAAATGCAAGGCTTAACTTGGACTGTGCTGTTTAAGGTGTACGTGGGAGACCCAGGTCATCCCTGCTAGTCATGTAGAATAGGGGACTGGAGCTTAGAAGAGAGTGTGACAGTCAAAAGCTGTGGAATTTACTAGCAAGAATAGAAAGGGCTAGGAAAAGTCAGAGATAGGAAATAGCAGCAGGGTGCCGTAGAAGCCAAGGTAGGAATTTTAAGGTGTGGGACTCCCATGTGGCCCAGTCCTGGACCTGGTAGTCTGAAACTCATGGCAGGCATATGTGCATGTGTGCTTGAAAATCCTGAGAGAATGGAGAAGGGATTGTGGTGTGGCCATCCCCCCCCCCCCCGGGGCGGGGGGTGATTCTTTGCTTTTGGTCTCTCTAGTGAGTGCATGCACCCTACAGCAAAAAATCTCTCTCTCAAAAAAAATGGAAAAAGAATGTGATGTGCCAATGTTGTCAAACGGGCTGAAGACTAAGTGAGCTTGGCATCTGGCATTCTGGATGGCTCCCTTTGAGAGGAATTTCCGTAGGGCAGCAGGGGAAGAAGGTGAGAGGGTGGAGGCAGCAGTGCACACCAGCTCTGCCCAAAGCATGTTCCTCATCAGGTAACAAGATTTACAGCATTTTTTTAATTTAAAGAATTATGTATTGACTTTTATTTATTATTACTTAATTTGACCAGAGACGGGCAAGGGAGAGTGAGAGAGCAAGCCGCCAAGTCCAGGACTCAAACCTTGGTCAGTCATGTGGGAGCCCAGCGCTTTAACCACAATGCCACCTACTGGCTCCAATTTACGGCATTTTAATTCGATTCTTTATTATGCACTTGCCAGAAACAGAGGGAGAGGGAGAAAGCACCCCCTAATGGAGCAAGGTTATGATGCAATCCCTTCTCCATTTCTCCACCCTGTTAGGATTTTGGGCTTGCATACATGCCTGGTATGTTTTTCAAGCCATCCGAGCTGGGATTCAAATTGCACCAATCATTACATGGGATCTGGCTCCCTTATTCACCAGGACATGGAGCTGGAGCTGGCCCTTAAAATTCAATTATTAAAGAATTAATTTATTTGTTATTATTATTATCACTATTTAACTTGCTATAAGGCACATGTACTCACCAGAAAGAGAAAGAGAAAGTGAGAAAGCAAGCAGGTAGGTCTGGGACTTGAACCACTGTCAGGCATGTGGGAGCCTAGTGCCTTAACCACCATGCTACCTGATGGCCCCCAAATTCAATTTTTTTAAAGAGAGATTTTTGCTATAGGGCGTGTGCCCTCGCCAGAGAGAAACAGAGAGACAGAAGGTGAGAAATCACCCCCCAGGGGGGACGGCCATGCCACAACCCCTTCTCCATTCTCTCGGGATCTTGGGCATGCACACACATGTGCTTGGTGTGAGTTTAAGCCACCGGGTCCAGGACTCAAACAGCGGTTGGCTACATGGGAGTCCAGTGACATAGCCATTACGCCAACTGCTGGCTCCCACCACCTCCATTTCTGAGGACACACTGAGACTATGGTTTTGAGGAAAACTCTTTGTGAAATGCTAGTGTAAACTGCTAACAGAGGAAAGGAGAGAGGGGGCAGGAGATGGGGCCTTAGATCATTTCTAGCACTTTGTAGTTTACAAATGCTTTCTTATGCATTAGCCCATTCAGTTCTTCTCAGTTACACTTCAGTGGAATTTAGGAAGTTAGCCCAAAACTAGAGTGTGGACAGTTTTGATTCTCAATCTCTAAAACTCCTGGTATATACTAAATAGTCCTTAGTACTCTGGACGAAGTTGTAAGGAGAGAAATAGGAGTTGCTAGTCAAAAACACATCCCTGAACTCAGCAGTTACAGATTTCTCTGTGCAACCCTGGCATCATTTCTCAAAAATAAACCTCAAAGGGGGGCCAGCAGGTGGCATGGTGGTTAAGGGCGCTGGACTCCCACATGGCCAATGATGGTGCAAGTCCCAGACCTGGGGGCTTGCTTTCTCACTTTCCCTCTCTCCTCTCTCTCTCTGTCCCTCTCTGGTCAAATTAAAAGAAAGGAAGAAATAATTAAATAAAGTTAAATAAAATAATTCTTAAAAAAAAAATTAAAAATAAATAAATAAAAAATAAACTTCAGAATGAATGAATGGCATATGTCTTCAATGTGTAGCACCCTGGCCACGCTCTGTCTTAAAGAGGTTTCATCATTCTTAGTGTTAACTCCTCCACCGCCATCTCATTTTTAATAACCACTCGGCATCTTCCTGCTATCTCCAAAATACAGTTATTTGGAAAAAGCAAGGTGTAGAACAATATGGGGCAGCAGACTACTACTTTGTGATGAAAAATGTAGGTAGGCATGAATATATAAATAAAACTCTGAAGTCAACAATAACAAAAAGTTACTTCTGGGTATAGGGATTAAAAAAACAAACAAAAACAAAATAAAAAAACCGAGCAGATGGGGGACAGGGTGGGGTTGCACTTTTCACTATATATATTCTATACTTTTAAATTTAATTTTTCAATCCTGCAAATTATATTACCTCTGAATTTTTTTTTCCTAACGTCTCCCTTCATTCTGCAGCCACACTTTAAACCTGATCTCTTTTTCATGTAGAAAAGGAAGCATCCTAGAAAGAGAATGGTAGTGACTTCAACAACATCATCAGCAACAGAGCTTATCCGTATAATACACAACTACGTGCTCAGTTTCTAACTACCGTGGCGATGTTGCTCTCGATTAGCTTTAATGAGCTCAACTTCCCAACATGAGACACAATCGTTCTCGGGTTTTGAGAAAGCACAGAGGAGAGCTATAAAGAGGGCATCTATTCCTGGTTTGGGCACTGCTGTTTTTTGACTATTTCTTCTATTCAAGACGGATCATCCCATTATAGACTTCATACTGGAAAGTACTGCAAAGTAGGCTAGCTGTTCTAAAGCAGTTGTTTGTAGACTAAAAATGGAGACTTTAGGGACTGACGTAGGATTACCAACTTCGCATTTTGCCAAGAGCATAACTCCCATTCCACCCCTCGGCTCATCATTTCCTGCTACCATCATTTCATTAAAGCAAAAAAAAATCCAACAGCACTGAAGTGAAAGAACCACTTCGTAGTAAAGAAGAGCTAGCAGCCTTACACCCAGCAAACAGACATACTTACAATGAATCCTTTTGCTTTGGATGCATTAAAAACTATCAGGGATCAGTGTTTGAGAAACCCAGCTCGAAAAGAACTTTTCTGCAGCTCAGAATCATACTGAGTTACTTGGTAAAGTTCTACAGTTGTGACCAGCCACCCGCCATATTTAAAAGTGGAACTCCTTTCCAAGCAAACCTTGGGTTCCACTGCACGTTCATCTTCGCTAAGTCATCATTAATGCTATGTAGCTCCTGATTTTCCTAGAATTGGAATGTGGCCTTAAATGCTTTTCAGAAACTGGAGTATATGTTCCTTCCATACCGGCAAGCAGACATTTAAACGCGGGAAGAGCCCAGTACTACAGACTGAGTGAATGGAAAGTGACTGCAAAGCTACTGGGATTGGTGATCGCGTGGCTGACGCTGAAGACATGCTACTCCTCTTTGTGCTTTCTGCCTGCTAAACTAAATCAACTTAAGCTGGGATTTAGGCTTTAAGGTGTCTGATCAAATCAACTGCAGGCATTAACATCTCCCCTTTCAAGGTTCCGTTGTATTTTGTTGTACTCACCTTCCAGCCGCTGAGCACATGTTCGATGGGAGCATAGACTGACTGCTTCTTCTCCAAGGGAAAAACCAGCTGCTCTGCTCGCCTGTTCTTCTCAACGATAGGATCCCACTTGGAGAGGACTTGTGTGGTTTTATTGAAGGCTACTTCTCTGTGGATCTGAAGAAGGTGAAGTACGTAAAGGAAAGAGCCACAAGATTACACATTGAATTCAGAGGACTAACGAGAAATCAGGAAGCAATGTTTCTTTGTTTTTTTTTTTTTTTGTTTTTTTTTTGTTTTTTTTTTTTTTTTTTGAGAGGTTTTTGCTATAGGGCGCATGCGCTTGCCAGAAAGACAGAGAGAGACAGAGATAGAAAGTGAGAAATCACCCCCCCCGGGGGGGGATGGCCACGCCTCAATCCCTTCTCCTCCATTCTCCTCTTGGGATCTTGGGCATGCAAGCACATGCGCCCGGCGTGAGTTTAAGCCACCAGGTCTGGGACGCGAATCACGGTCGACTACGTGGGAGTCCAACGACAAGCTGTTATGCTAACTACTGGTCCCAAGAAGCAATGTTTCTTAGCCTGAGAAAGAGTCAGGATACCAGAGATGAGCTGTTGCTTGGGTCTCAGGACTGCAATATCCCCTAGATTATTTCTGATCTCATCCATTATTTCCTCAGAGTTATGAAGAAATCACAACTTCCCCTCCCGTTTTTCAGGCCTTTCCATCCTTCTCTTATACTACCCCATTTTCCCTTGTTAGTTCAGTTTCTTCCCCTTACTGGACCACCTTCTCTGGAACTTACCCGTTCAACCTCTTCTTTGTTAAGGGGTACCTCCACGGTCTTCTTTGCCTTGACTCTGTTCAGCTGCTTTCTCACAGTAGCCAATGAGGAGGAAGTTTTAACAGGCTGGAGCAGATCTGAAAGGACCAGCTTTTCTCCTGATCCTGCAGAAAGGCCAAGCTCTGGTCAGACTGAGAAGTGAGGCAAAAGCCTTAACATAATGGGGAAATTGCAGTAGAAAGTGCCGGTAGACTGGCACTCCTGCAGGGAAGTCGGGTAATCCTCTTATTTTGATCCCTTATTCCTAGTCATAGTGACACTATCACTTTCTTACATTCTCAAATGTGTTGGGAGGTAGAAGAGAGGAGATATAATATTTGTCCAAAAACCAGTCATCTGTTTTTCTCCGTCTTTCTGCTTGTACTCATGCCCCACTGCAATTCATTCTCCACAAAGCACCCAAAGTGATGCTTTGGAGACACAAATAATAGCATGTCATGATCCTGCTGAGAATCCTCTACTGGGTTCCCAACCAACCTGGAGCCTCATCAACCTGTGAGACTGTCCCGGTCTACCTCACCGACCTGTCATTCCTGGCCTCCACTATACTCCGGTCATACTGGCCTTCTTGCTGTTCTTCAAATGTGCACGTGCTCCTCCCTCTGAGCCTTGCTCTATTTCCTTGCCTAAAATGCTTCTCCCCATCTTCGCACAGTTGACTTTTCTTCTCATTTATAGCTCTCAGCTTACATTCTGCCTCTTCAGGGACCTTTCAGGACCAACTAATCTAAAGTAGCCACTCATATTTTACTGCATCACTCTAGGTTTTTGCCATAAGGTGGGTATCCTCACTGGAGACAGAAAGAGAGAAACCACCCCCCGAGGGGCTGGTCACACCACAATCCCTTCTCCTCCATTCTCCTGCTGGCATGTGGGGCGCACATACACATGTACCTAGTGTGATTTTCAAGTCACCAGGTCTGAAACTTGAACTGCGGAATGCCATGTGGGAGTCCTGCACCTTAACCTCCACGCCACCTGCTGGCCCCCTTATTTTAATTCTTATTGTCTCCTTCTCCCAACTACATTTGAAACCCCATGAGATCATGTCTTATTCTCTATGGTAGCCTTAGTATTTAGCATCTCCAACAGTTTCTGGTATTGATACATAGAAGTACAAAAAAATAGCTTCTGAATGAATACATTGTTACTTGCTCTGGGAAATTACACTACTGTTTACTAAAAGTGCACAACTCATTCAAGTTGTCTACATTGTAAATACAGTGAAAAAGATTTGGCTCCTAGACTGAGTATCAGGTTAAAAATCACAACTCTGTCACCTACTATTTTTTTTTCTTTTTCTTTTTTTGAGAGGTTTTTGCTATAGGGCACGTGTGCTCGCCAGAAAGACAGAGAGAGACAGAGAGACAGAAAGTGAGAAATCACCCCCTGGGGCAGATGGCCACACTGCAATCCCTTCTCCTCCATTCTCCTCTCGGGATCTTGGGTATGCACGCACACACGCCCGGCATGAGTTTAAGCCACTGGGTCCAGGATTCGAACCGCAGTCAACTACATGGGAGTTCAGCGACATAGCCATTATGCTAACTGTTGGTCCCTGCCACCTACTATTATACATCGTGGTATTTTTTGTTTTGTTTTTTTTTTTTTTCAAGTTTGCTATAGAATATGGTGCTTGCCAGAGAGCAAGACAGGGAAAGTGAGAAAGCATTCCCCCCTAAAGAGATGTCCACACCGCAATCCCTTCTCCATTCTCCTCTCAGGATTTTGGGCATGCATGCACACTTGCTGGCATGTCTTTCAAGCTGGCGGGTCCTGGACTTGAACCATGCATTTGGCCATGTGGGATCCAGCTGCCTTAACCACCACACCACAGGCTGGGCCAATCATGCATTCTTAACAAAAGGTAAAAATTAGGTCTTGTGGTGGGTGAGTGTAAAAAACCTTAGATATTATAAAACTTTGTGTCCCTCCAAGGTTCAACTCTATCCAACAAAATCTTTTTTTAAGAATTTTTTTATTTAACTTTATTTATTTTAATTTGACCAGGGAGGGACAGAGTGAGAGAGAGAAAGGGAACATGAGAGAGCAAGCCACCAGATTGGGGACTTGAACTGCAGTCGGCCATGTGAGAGTCCAGTGCCCTTAACCACCATGCCACCTGCTGGCCCCCAACAAAGTCTTATTCCTTGGTATTTGTTTTTTAGAGGTAAGGGGGCTGAGGGGAGAGTGAAACAGTGAGGAAGATTATTTAAAAAGGCTCTGCAGGGGAACAATAAAGCAAAAGGTTGAGAAACTCTATAGTAGATAAAGGCCCTTGAATAACCATTCAATAACTTGACCTCTCTCATTTCCAGCTCAAGGGAGTATCTGCTTGTCCTGCCTCAAAGTAGGAGAAAACTGAAATAAAAATGAAACTGTATCACTTCTCAGCCTTCTGGCTAAGATCAAGTGTAGCAGCTGTTCTTATCAGTTTAATAAGAAAGAAAGAAAGAAAGAAAGAAAGAAAGAAAGAAAGAAAGAAAGAAAGAAGGAAGGAAGGAAGGAAGGAAGGAAGGAAGGAAAGAAAGGAAGGAAGAAAGAAAGAAAGAAAGAAAGGAAGAAAGAAAGAAAGGAAGGAAGGAAGGAAGGAAGGAAGGAAGGAAGGAAGGAAGGAAGGAAGAAAGAAAGAAAGAAAATTTAAAATAAATAGTTAAAAAAAAAAAGGATTTTTGTAGCAGGGAGATGGGATGGGAGCTTGCTTTGTCCATTCCATGCACTGGGCTGGTACTGAAGTATTTCTAGGAATAGCACACTCCCCTCAGAATGTCTCCCCACCCCCCAAAATGAATACACAACTAAGAAGTATTACTAAGCTGGTAAAAGGCAGCTGTCTTCATTCATGTCCCTCTATCCCAGATGGAGTTCCTCAAGCTCATTGTGACAACTTCTAAGCTTTCTTCTAGAAATGAATGAAATCGAAGGGCATCTGACTACCCTTCTTCATCCACTCTCACCGGTAAGCATTTATTTACGGGTATGACTTGTTAACCACATCAAAAACAGTTCTAGGGTGGGGGCACAGTGGTGGTGACCGCGATGTTTTGGAACGCCACAGACTCCATGTACAGGTACCTTCTATCGTTCAACTTACCTTCGGCACTGACACTGAACTCAGACACCTTCAGGCTAGCCTCGGACCTCTCAGCCAGTTTCCGCCTGAAATGACGCAGAACACTATATTGTAATACGGATGGACATATTTCGTGGGGGGAACAAATACCTCTCTCTTCAACCAAGGCTTTGGTTTTATGGACTTCTCTTCTAGGGCCAGGATTTGTCACAGAACAACCGGAAAATCTGTTCCTGTTCCTAACGTGGACTTGGTAGCCTAACCCTCATTTCTTCTCTCCCTCTTTATCTCAAGTCACTGCATCCAAGACTCAAACCACATAGTCACTCATGTAGATTGGCTGCCCCAACTACCAGCCATGGAGTCATTTCTTCTCTCTCCCTTTTTTAAAAAGAATTATTTAATTTTACTTATTATTATTATCATTATTTAAATTTGTTTTACGGCACATGTGCTCACTAGAAAGACAGAGAGAAAGCAAGCTGCCAGGTCTGGGATTCGAACCATGGTCAGCCATATGGGAGTACCTTAACCACCATGACACCTGCTGGCTCATCTTTCTCTTTTGTTAAAAAACAAATAGAGAGAGAAAAAGAGAAAGGAAAAGCATCCCCAGGTGGGGAGTGTGGCCATGCTGCAATTCCTTCTCCTCCATTCTCCTCTTGCAATCCTGGGCATGAATGCGCATATGCTCAGCTTGTTTTTCAAGCCACCAAGTCTGAGACTCAAACTCAGTTGGCCATGTGAGATCCTACTACCTCAACCACCACATTACTGGTTGACCCCTCCCCCCATTTCTTCTCGTTATCCCCTCAAAAACACAAGGTAATACAAAGTAGGCATAGTGGAAAACACATTGGACCTGGATTTAAAAATACCTGGATTTAAATCATGGATTTGCCACTTAAGAGCTGGGTGACCCTGGGGGTAAGTCAATTAATTTCTCTAATATGCAAAATGCTTGTTCAGTGCTTCAAAAGATTTTTTTCCTGGGGCCAGCTGGTGGCATGGTGGTTAAGGCAGCTAGATCCCACATAGTCAACTATGTGGTTCAAGTCCTAAACACAGCAGCTTGAAAAAGATGCCAGGCACATATGCATGCGTGCCCAAATTCCTGAGAAGAGACTGGAGGAGAAAAGACTATGGCATGGCCATCCCCCCTGGGAGGTGCTTTCTCGCTTTCACTCTCCTGGGGAGTGTGTGCACTCTATGGTGAATTGAAAAATAAGTTTTCTTTTCTATTAAAGAATATATATATATATATACATATATATATATATATATATTGCTGAGCCAGCAAATGGCATGGAGATTAAAGGGACTGGATCCGACCTAGTGGACAGTGAAGTTCCAGTTCCAGAACCAGTGGCTTAAAAATCACACCAGGTGAATGTGTGCCCAAAGTCCTACAAGGAGAATGGAGAAGGGATTGTGGTAGGGCTATCCCCTAGGGGGATGATTTCTCACCCGCCTACCCTCTGGTAAGTACATGCACCCTATAGCAAACTTTAAAAAAAAATTACCATAGAACTCATAGGCTTGCTGAGGAGAGGGCTGGAGAGAGGGACAGGGAGACAGGGAGGATGAGAGAGAATGCACTCTCCAAGAAGGGAATAACCATGCCACAATTTCTTCTCCT
Source organism: Tupaia tana (assembly GCA_026018925.1). NCBI lineage: Eukaryota > Metazoa > Chordata > Mammalia > Scandentia > Tupaiidae > Tupaia > Tupaia tana. Next base: position 23,586,581 of record JAKSZU010000009.1, read on the forward strand.
CCATTCCCCTGTTGGGATTTTGGGCAAGCATCCACAGGTGCCTGGCACTGTCTCCTAAGCTTCTGGGTCTAGAATTAGAACCATGCAAATGGCCACGTGAGATCCAGCTGTCTCAACTACCACAGCACAAGCTGGTCAGCTTCAAAAAATGTTAAATGTGAATTAAGAATTCAGATGCAGGGACCAGCAGTTGGCATAATGGCTATGTCACTGGACTCCCATGTAGTTGACCATGGTTCGAGTCCCAGACCTGGTGGCTTAAACTCACGCCGGGTGTGTGTGCGTGCGTGCCTAAGATCCCAAGAGGAGACTGGAGAAGGGATTGTGGTGTGGCTATCCCCCCCCGGGGGGTGATTTCTTGCTTTCCGTCTCTGTCTTTCTGGCAAGCACATGCATCCTATAGCAAAAACTTCTTAAAAAAAAAAAAAGAGTTCAGATGCATAATGGCCTAATACAACAACAGGAGTAAGGGTCAAAGTAGCTAATAGCTATATAATACTGTATACTAGGTACCAGTGTTAAGGCTTTGAAATATATTATGTATGTATATATGTGTGTGTGTGTGTGTGTGTGTGTATAATGTATTTTTAAAAGAATTATTTATTCAATTTTATTTATTGCTATTACTTTTTAGAATTTGCTATGGGGCACATATGATCACCAAAAAGAGAGGGTGAGAAAGCAAACTACCAGATCTGAGACTTGAACCCCAATCAGCCATGTGGGAGTCCAGAGGCTCAACCACCACCACCATGCCATCTGCTGGCATTTTATATATATATATAAAATATATATTAATATATTACATATAATATATATAATTAAAAAAAATTTGCTGTAGGGCATGTGTACACATGTTGGAGACAGAATGTGAGTAAGCACCCCCTGGGGAGATGGCCATGCTATAATCTCTTCTCTTGGGATTTTGGGCACCCCTGCACACATGCCCAGTGTTTTTTTTTTTTTTGAGAGGTTTTTCGCTATAGGGCACGTGCGCTCGCCAGACAGACAGAGAGAGACATAGAGACAGAAAGCGAGAAATCACCCCCCAGGGGGGATGGTCACGCCGCAATCCCTTCTCCTCCATTCTCCTCTCGGGATCTTTGGCACGCACGCACACGCGCCCGGCGTGAGTTGTAAGCCACCGGGTCCGAGACGCGAACCGCAGTCGACTACGTGGGAGTCCAGCGACATAGCCATTACGCTAACTGCTGGTTCCCCCCAGTGTGTTTTTCAAGCTGCTGGGTCAGAGACTCCAACTGTGCAGTGGGCCATGTGAGATTCAGCCACCTTAACCATTATGACATCCATTGGTCCATGTTTATTTCTTTCATGAGAGTGAGAGACACAGACAGAAAGACAAAGCACATTCAACAGGGTCTCACACTGCAACCCCCTGCACCTCAGCCTTCCCAGCCAGCCAGGATGATGGACACACGTGCCTGGCACGTTTAGGTCACCGGGGGAACCAAACCCGTCATTTTCTGTATGGATCCATCTTCACTTGAGGAGTGAGTTATACCACTGTGCCACCAAGCTGGGCCGAGATCTTTATATTATTCACTCGATACATGTCAGTTATAGGCAAGTTGCAAGGAATCAGCTAGTTAAAACCTGCCTACATGGATGGCAATATTACCTATTCTTTCCATCAAGGGAACTGATTGCTTCCAGAAGCTTTTGATGCTTTCTCTCTTCATCATCATCATCCTAAACACAAAAAAGGAAAACAAAACAAAACAAAACATCAGAATGGTAAGCGGAGGAAAAAAGACAATGTAGAAATTGAGGCCCATGTAAAACTTGTCATTGTTTTGGTCAGCAGAGAGCTGAGGAATCAGATGAAGTTTGGTGTGCAGGTATTCCAGCTCGAACAGAAAGAACTGCTTCAAAATCCAAATCCTCTCATTTATAAGGAACACAGGTCCTTAGTATCTTGGGAGCTAATGTCACAACTCTGTCCAAACAAGAAAAGTACTGAGAATGATGTTTCTGTATAGAATATATAAGTGATCTGATACAGGTATCCTGGCACATAGTGTAAGTCATAGTCACAATGACCAAGATGGCTTTTTCTAGAAAAAAAAAAACCACCACAAGAAAAACAAAAACAAAAACAAAACAACCTAAAATTCCATAATCAAATAGATGCTCCATACACTCCTTCTCCCTCCAACAAGTTAAGTAATTTTGTCAAGGGAATTAAGATTTGAAAATCACATAGCATCAGTTGGGAGATCCAGCTGAAAATATTAATATGTATGTACATTTCAGCCAGATAATTAACTACATCTCTAGACCACCTGTTTTTGGTGCATATCAAGTACACTGAAGCAGTTTGAGAACAGTTAACTGTAGCTTACATAGTTTTCAAATTCCCATAGCATTTAACATCTTATACACGAGACTTTTCATAATTTACCTGAGATGGTGAATATACATACAAAGTTACCACCCCTTATCTATCCCATAATGTGCCATCTACCCTCATTTTTTTTTTGAGAGGTTTTTCGCTATAGGGTGCGTGCGCTCGCCAGACAGACAGACAGAGACAGAGAGACAGAAAGAGAGAAATCACCCCCCAGGGGGGATGGTCACCCCGCAATCCCTTCTCCTCCATTCTCCTCTCGGGATCTTGGGCACGCATGCACACGCGCTCGGCGTGAGTTTTAAGCCACCGGGTCCGGGACGTGAACTGCGGTCGACTAAGTGGTAGTCCAGCAACATAGCCATTACGCTAACTACTGGTTCCCCCATCTATCCTCATTTTGAGGGCTGTTTGTCACCCACCTCATCTTCACTGGTGCTCAAGGGGTAGTCTTCTGGCAAATCCACTAATTCATCCTGTTGGTTCACAGCCAGAAGGCTGTTGAAAGAGACAATGGAGAAACACTGTCATTTGAAACAACTTTTCTTTTACTACCAATCTCTAAAAAATAAACATCCTAACTTTTGTTTTCAGCACAGAATAGGCCCCATCCCTTGGAAGAGGCACAAATGAAACGGTATGAAGGGCCTCTGGGAAAATTTTCAAGACATTAAATTTAGGGAGAAGTCAGCTCTCACCCAAGAGGTGATCGGTCGTTGCTGATACCCACATGAAACTGCATGAAAAAGATCTAACACTCTTCAATGATTGACAGTGCGATTCCCACTGACCTGTGGGAAGCTGTCAGACCCTAGAGAGGATGGCAGAAGACACGGTTGCTGGCCCTTGAGGCAAGACAGTTTCACGAATAATATTTCTAAATATCCTTCACATCATAGACACTTTGACAGGTGCAACCTACTCAGTGTCATCTTGATCACTTGTTCCCAGGAATGTGGAAACAAGGACCTGGTCGAAAGCAGCTGAGTAAGCCATTTCCCGCGGGGCTTGCTCAGCAAAGCAGGTGCTTAACTAAGGAGACTGACATCTAGAAACAAAGTAGTCTAGTGTTACCTAACAAAATGTATCGGTAACATTACTAAACGGATGACATTTAGTTCCCTTCCATGAAACATCAGAAGCGAAAACGTCGCGGATGATTCTCAACAGTCAAGGTTTCCAAGATGCAGGGAGTTTCTAACTCCGACCCCGCCAGCCCGGTCGGACCCCAACCTGACTGCTGCATGGCAAGAAAAAGAGGTCACGTGACGAAGAAAGTGAAACATAGTAACTCGGCCGGAGAGGGAGAGGCTGCATCAGGACCAACTGGGATGCAGCTAAAAAGCTGCGGCGCGAACTAAGTTCAATGAAAAGGTTTTTCAAAGCTGAGTCGTGGACACAGGGACGAGTGGCAATGTCTTGTTAGAGGAACAGCTGCCGCCCGTTAAAGGACGGCTCCCACTGCCCAAAAGCCAGGGGACTCTGTCCCTAATGAGACCCAGAATTTCCCCCTCCCCTCGTTATCCCTCACCTCTCCGCGGCCCGAGCGGCACTCATATCTCAGCAGCTCTGCTTCTCACATGGGCCAGGAGCGGAAGCCGAAAGGAAAGCAATTTCCGTGCCGGGCGCAAAGCAATTTCTCTTTCCGCCAATCGCGTGCGACGCGTTACATCACTTCCGCTACATTCGAGGCCAGCGAGAAACGAGAGCGGCTTCGGGAGGGGCCTGCGGAGAACTGGGAGGCTGGAAACGGAGGGCCGGTCCGCGGGAGGGGTTTTGCTGTCCCCGCCCATCCCACGTCCCTGTAGTGTGGCTGCGACTGTCCTCTCGGCCTCTGTCTGCATGCGGCCCAAGGTGGGTGAGCTTAGGGCGAGGGCGGTGCTCTGTCAGGGACGAAGCCCGAGCCCTTGCTTGCCTCTGCCTCATCCGAAAGGGAAGACTTCAGCTCCCGTTCCATGTTGGACAGCGTCCTGCAAGCCCGCCCACCCACCACCGGCCGGCTCGATCCAGTCTTTCTTGAATGCCCGAGAAGTGGCCAGCGTCTGGGCGGCCCTGGTGATTTGGTGGCGAACAAAGCAAGTTTCCTCCCATGTAGAAGCAAAAATCCCCTCTGATCGCGTGCCACTTGTAATTGCTGTTCCATGTTCCTCTTTTCCTACGGAGTAAAATTCCATCTGGGAATGGGCTGTCTTAGTGGTTGCACTTTCCATCAACTTTTTTTTTTTTTTTTGGAGAGGTTTTTGCTATAGGGCGCGTTCGCTCGCCAGACAGACAGAGACAGAGAGACAGAAAGCGAGAAATCATCCCCCCCAGGGGGGATGGCCATGCTGCAATCCCTTCTCCTCCATTCTCCTCTGGAATCTTGGGCACGCACTCACATGTGCCCGGTGTGAGTTTAAGCCACTGGATCTGGGACGCAAACGGTGGTCGACTACGTAGGAGTCCAGCGACATAGCCATTATGCTAACTGCTGGTCCTTCCATCAACTTTCAAGAATTTTTATAAATTGAAAAAAGTGAAGAGGGGCTTGTTTGCTGGGTCGTGGGTTCAGCTTCCCAGGCCACCTGAAATGGCAAGGGCTCACCATCCAGCCTGGCTGGGAAGGGAGCTGTGTGGGTGGGAGAGGGCAGCGTGAGACCCTATTGAGGGTGCTTCTCTGTCTCTCACTCTGATGAAAGACAAACTTTTTTTAAAAATTAAAAATATAGAAAAGTGGGACCAGCAGTTAGCGTCATGGCTATGTCGCTGGACTCCCATGTAGTCGACCGCAGTTCACGTCCCAGACCCAGTAGCTTAAAACTCATGCTGGGCGCATGTGTGTGCACGCCCAAGATCCCAGAGGAGAATAGAGGAGAAGGGATTGCGGTGTGGCCATTCCCCCCGGGGGTTGATTTCTCGCTTTCTGTCTCTCCGTCTCTGTCTTTCTGGCGAGCGCACGCGCCCTATAGCAAAAAAAAAACCTCTCAAAAATATAGAAAAATAATCCACAAAAACATTCTTGTCATTTATTCTTTTAAGCCTTTCTCATTTTGTTTTTGCCCCACCATTCCACTGAAATTGTTTTGGACAATATTAGTGACAGCCCAAAGTTGCAAAATGAAATGGATACTTTTTAGTCTTTGTCTTCCAAGAAGTTTGTGTGGTATTGGATACTGTTGGTTGGTTTTGTTACTCATTCTGGAAATGTTTCTGACCGTTTGCTATTGTGCCAGGCTCTAGACAGTGTGGATACATTGGTGAGGAAAGCACATAGCGTAGAGCTTAACTTTCTGTTCTTTCATTCTTCCTCCTTTCTCTTTTCTTTTCCTTTTTTTTTTTTTTTCCATAGGTCTTGTGCACTCACCAGAGATGGGATTAAAGACAATTTTGTCATTGAAACTCCATTTTGGGATTCCATGACTCGACTCTCTCCTGACATCTTAGCTATATGACTGTCTTCCTCAGTCTTCTCTGCTGGATACCTTTTTTTTTTTTTTTTTTGAGAGGTTTTTGCTATAGGACACGTGCACTCACCAGACAGACAGAGACAGAGAGACAGAAAGCGAGAAATCACCCCCCAGGGGGGATGGCCATGCTGCAATCTCTTCTCCTCCATTCTCCTCTCGGGATCTTGGGCATGCATGCACACGCGCCGGGTGTGAGTTTTAAGCCACTGGGTCCGGGACATGAACCACAGTTGACTACATGGGAGTCCAGTGACATAGCCATTACGCTAACTGCTGGTCCCGATACCTTTTTTTTTTTGTTTTAAAGGTTTTTGCTATAAGGCATATATACTTTCTAGAGAGAGAGAGAGACAGAGACAGAGAACATGAAAAATCACCCCCAGGAGGGACAGCCATACCACAATCCTTTTCCTTCATTCTCCTTTCAGGATTTTGGGCATGCACGCACATGCATGTCTTTCTTTTTAAAGAATTATTTTATTTATTTATTTTTATTATCATTGTTATTCTTTAATTTGATCAGAGAGAGAGACAGAGAGAGGGAAAGTAAGAAAGCAAGCTCCCAGGTCTGGGATTCGAATCATGGTCGGCCATGTGGGAGTCTACTACCTCAACTACCATGCCACCTGCTGGCCCCACATTTTTTTTTTTTTAGTCATTTTTGCCTTAGGGCCTATGTGGTCACCAGAGAGAAAGACACAGAAAGAGAACATGAGAAATCACCCCTCTCGGAGAGATGGCTACACTACAACCCTTCTCCATTCTCCTCCTGGGACCTTGAGCATCCACGCACATGTGCCCAGTGTGAGTTTCAAGACACCCGGGTCCCAGACTTGAACCACAGTCATCCATGTGGGGATCTAGCGATGTAAGTACTATGCCATCTGTTGGCTCCAGATAACGTTTTTCAAGCCACTGGGTCAGGAACTCGAACGACGCAGTTGGCCATGTGGAATTCGGCCATGTTAACCCTGTGCCACCGGCTGGCCCGTTTCTTCATCTTTAAAATGGAGATGGTAAAATACATTGGGTAGTTGTAAGGACTAAATGAATTAATATACATAAAATTGGAAAACAGAAAACCCTTCGAATAGTTCCTGTCACACATTAAATGATTAATTAATGTTAGCTATACAATTTTTTTTAGCTGGCATTTCAATTTTAGTCTCCCTTCATCTAAGTAGGGTAAGGCGGGTCACGTCGTGTCCCTATTTAAAAGATATAAGGAGACACTTGTCACCAAGATAACGTAAAAAACACTAGTCTTTGTCAACCTCTCCATCCTCTGAATCACTTGCTGCTTCCCCCAAAGTACTTCACATTGTATTATTGTGGACAGGTGATGTTTTCTTAATCTTCTATAAAGTATGAATAAAAGCATTTTAGACAAAAATTGACAGTGTCTATTGATCTATACTTAATCTAAGCAAAAACACCACATTTGCTATGCAAATGCAACTTTGAAACAGATCCCCGAGGAACGACCCTGTCAAGCTGTAACCAGATTGCTGCCCCATTTCCGTCTTACACAGAATTACGGAACCACCACGGCAGTCATGGAGCTGAGACCTAAAGGGTAAGGAGCCAGCTTTTGGAAAAACTGGAGAACAGCATTCAGGACAAAGGAGGCAATGTGCCCCGAGATTGGAAGAGGCTGTTATTATATTTGAATGACTGAAAGGCCAGTGTGGTTGGATCATGAAGCATAAGAACGTAAATAACAGAAGAATGGAGAGATGGCAGGATTTAGGTCATAGGACCTTGTAAGCCATGGTAGACCTTGAATTTTATTCTAAGTAAAATGGGCCACAAAGAACCATCAGGTGGCATGATGGTTAAGGCACTGGACTCCCACATGGCTAACCATGGTTCAAGTCCTTGATCTGGTGGCTTAAAATTCACGCCAGGCACATGTGCATGTGTACCCAAAATCCTAGGAGGAGAGTGTAGGAGAAGGGATTTTGGCATGGCCATCCTCCCTGAGGGGGGTGATCACTCACAATCCTTCTCACTGTCTGTCCCCAGTGACTGTGTGTGCCCTATGGCAAAAACCTAAAAGAACAAATGCCACAAATAAAAGGTTATATAGGAGAGTGACAATCAAAGCTGGGTTTTATTATATTTTTTTAAGAGAGATTTTTGCTATAGGGTGTATGTACTTGCCAGAGAAACAGAAAGACAGAAAACAAGAAATCATCCTCCAGGGTGGCTGGCCACACCACATTTCCTTCTCCTCTTAGGATTTTGGGCATGCATGCACACAAACCTGGCATGAGTTTTAAGCCCCCCGGGTCTGGGATTCAAACCATGTTCAACTACTTGGGGGTCCAGCAACGTAATCAAAGTTTTTTTGTTTTTTGTTTTTTGTTTTTATTTTTTGAGAGGTTTTTGCTATAGGGCACGTGTGCTCGCCAGAAAGACAGAGAGACAGAGAGATAGAAAGCAAGAAATCATCCCCCCACCCCGGGGTGATGGCCATGCCACAGTCCCTTCTCCTCCATTTTCCTCTCAGGATCTTGGGCACGCATGCACATGCCTCCAGCGTGAGTTTAAGCCACCAGGTCCGGGACTCAAACTGCAGTCAATTACATGGGAGTCCAGCGACATAGCCATTACGCTAACTGCTGGTTCCTAAACTTGGGAACCAGCAGTTAGCGTAATGGCTATGTCGCTGGACTCCCACGTAGTCGACCGCGGTTCGCGTCCCGGACCCGGTGGCTTAAAACTCACGCCGGGCGCGTGTGCATGCGTGCCCAAGATCCCGAGAGGAGAATGGAGGAGAAGGGATTGCGGCGTGGCCATCCCCCCTGGGGGGTGATTTCTCGCTTTCTATCTCTCTGTCTCTCTCTGTCTGTCTGGCGAGCGCACGCGCCCTATAGTGAAAAATCTCTCCAAAAAACAAAAACAAAAACAAAAAACACTTTATTTTATAAGCAAGAGAGGCAGAGACAGAGGCTTCACCCCCCCCCCCCCCAACAGGGTCTCGATGCTATAGTCCACCCCCAGCCTCAGCCAGCCCTGTATCATGGACACTCACATGCCTGGAAAACTCAGGGAAATCTCTAGACATGGACCTGGAACCCTCCACCTGGGTCAGCCTCACAGAGAATTATGTTGTGTCACTGTCTTTCCCTGTAAGTTTTAAGAAAAGCACTTTGGGGTCTCTAATCTGTTCCATTGGTCCTCATGTTTGTTTTTGTGACAATGCCATACTGTTTTGATTATCACAGCTTTGTAATATATTTTGGGGTCAAGAAGTGAGATATAACCCACTCCACTCTTGTGCAGGATGGTTTTGGCAATACCGGGTCTTTTGTGATTCCAGACAAATTCTGTGACTGTCTTTTCTCAATCTGTGAAGAATGCCTGTTGTAATTTTATAGGGATTGCATTAAACTGTAGATTAATTTGGGTAGGATTGCCATTTTGATTATATTAATTCTTCCAATTTAGGAACATGGGATGTCCTTCCACTTCATGTCCTTTTCGATTTCCTTTTTAAGTTTTTCATAGTTTTCCTCATATAGATCTTTGACTTCCTTGGTTAGTTTTATTCCTAGGTATCTTATACTTCTTATGGCTATGGTAAATGGGATTACTTTCTTCAGTTCTGTCTGTCTGCTTGTTGTTTGTATACAGAAATGCTATAGATTTTTGTAAGTTAATTTTGTATCCTGCCACTTTACTGTATTTATTTATTACTTTGAGAAGTTTTCTCATGGATACTATTGGGTCTTCTATGTATACAATCATGTCATCTGTAAACTGAGATTGTTTCAGCTCTTCCGACTCAAATGCCCACAAAACGGATGAATGGATTGAAAAAGTGTGGCACATATACTCCATGGAATATTATTCAGCCATGAAAAACAACAAGGCCCTGGAGTTTGATAGAAAGTGGATGAATATGGAAGATTTGTTGCTGAGTGAAGCAAGTCAGGCTATGAAAGAGAGTCATTGTTTGTCTCCACTTAACATATACCGACTGTCCCCACTCTATGGTAGAGACTGAAAGACTGGAGGGCATAAGAGCATTAAAAATTGCTATGGACACCAGAGGCAAAGTGGAAGGAGAGTGTGGGAGGGGAATAGTGCAGGAAGGGAAATTAGGGGGAAAAATGGAGAGATAAGATACTTGTGGGACACAGATATAGTTTGTCATCTGTTTTTTTTTTGTTTTTTTTTTTTTGTTTTTTTTTTTTGAGAGGTTTTCGCTATAGGGCGCATGCACTCGCCAGACAGACAGAGAGAGACAGAGAGATAGAAAGCAAGAAATCACCCCCCCAGGGGGGATGGCCACGCTGCAATCCCTTCTCCTCCATTCTCCTCTCGGGATCTTGGGCACGCACGCACATGCGCCCGGCGTGAGATTAAGCCGCTGGGTCCGGGACTCGAACCACAGTCGACTACATGGGAGTCCAGCGACATAGCCATTACGCTAACTGCTGGTCCCAAGTTTGTTATCTGTTGATGAGGATGTGTATAGTATTCTCAACTGGACTGAGATGTGAATCATGCTGGGTAAAGTTCTGTACAATCTAAATGATCTATAGCAATTGAATGTATAAATAATAATAATAAGGTAAAAACTTTAAAAATTGGGACCAGCATTTAGCATAATGGCTATGTCACTGAACTCCCAAATAGTTGACTGTGGTTCGCGTCCCGGACCCAGTGGCTTAAACTCACGCCAGATGCGTGTGCATGCGTGCCCAAGATCCCGAGAGGAGAATGGAGGAAAAGGGACTGCGGCGTGTCCATCCCCCCTGGGAGGTGATTTCTCACTTTCTGTCTCTCTGTCTCTCTCTGTGTGGCGAGCACACGTGCCCTATAACAAAAACCTCTCCCCCCAAAAAATTAAAAATGAAAAAAAAGCACTTTGGCTGTTGTGTGGAGAGTGAATTAGAGGGAGGCAAGAGTGGAAGCAGGTAGGCTGATCTCATGGACTGGTGGTTAAGGGAGCCAGGTCCAATATATTCAACGAAGTGGTTCAAGTCCTGGACCCTGTGGCTTGAGAAACGCATTGGGTATGTGTGTGTGCATGCCCTGAATCCTGATGGGATGGAGGAGGAGGGATCAATGCATGACCACACCCCTCTGGGAGGTGCTTTCTTTCTCTCCCTCTCTGTCTGTCTGTCTCTCTCTCTGTGTCTCTCTCTAGTAAGCACGCACACCCTGTGGCTTACTTAAAAAAAAAAAAGAATGGAAGCAAGGAGACTAGTCAGGAAACTTGCATAGGACAGCAAGAGATGGTGATGACTTGGGATAGGGTAGTGGCTGTGGAGATAGAGACATTGATAGGCCCACCAGAGGAATCTGGGAAGGAAGGGAAAGAGAAAGATTCTGCTTACATGGCAGGCTGGAATAAGAGAGCGGGTGCTAGACTCTTCACTGAGATGGAGAAGACTCGTGGTGAAGGGAACAGATTTGGACAGTGAGACCAAAAGTTCAGTTTTGTACTTTGGAGGTCTGGGAGATACCCAAGTGGAGATGTCAAGTATATGTTAATAGTTGGGTATAGAAGTTGTGAAAGATAATTAGTTAAGAACTCTTGATCTTAGGCCAGCAGGTGCCATGGTGGTTGAGGCACGGACTCCCCCATGGCTGACCACGGTTCAAGTCCTCACTACGCTAACTGCTGTTCCCTCCTTCCTCCTTAATCTCTCCATCCTGTCGGGATTTTGGAAATGCACACACATGTGCCTGGTGTTTTTTTTTCTTTCTTTCTTTTTTTTATAATAATTATTTAATTTATTATTATTATTATTTAATTTGACCAGAGAGAGACACACAGAGAAAGAGAGATGAAAAGTGAGAGAGCAGGCCACCAGGTCCAGGGCTCAAATGATGGTTGGCCGTGTGGGAATTCAGCACCTAAATCACCACGCCACCTGCCAGGCCCATGTGAAGTGTTTTTCAAGCCAGTGGAGTAGGAACTAGAACCACATTGTCGGCCCCGTGGGATCTGGCTCCCTTAATCACCAGGCCATGGAGCCAGCCTGCAATTGGATTTTTCCACTGGAGAAATTCAGGTTATTGTGTGTATTAATAGTTCATTTCCTTGTTGTTTTTTTAAAATAATTATTTATTTTATTATTTATTCATTCATTTATTTTTTAATTTGACCAGAAAGAGACAGAGGGTGAGAGTGAGAGAGAGAGGAAGTGAGAAAGCAAGCCACCACATTCACGAATTGAACCCTGGTCGGCCATGTGGGAGTGTCCAGCGCCTTAACCACCATGCCACCTGCTGGTCCCCTTCCTTGTTGTTTTTTAAAGGTACAATTGAAGGGTGTTTTATTTTGTTTTGTATATTCACAGGGTTGTGCAACCACCATCATAGTGAATTTTAGAACATTTTCATTGTCCCTGAAAGAAACCTTGTACAATTTAGCTATTACCTTCACCCTCATCCTTCCTCTCTGCTCTAGAAAAACACTTTTTGGGGGCCAGCAAGTGGCATAGTGGTTAAGGTGCTGGACTTTCATAGTGATGACCACGGTTCAAGTTCCAGAGCTGGTGAATTGAAAGTCACACTGGGCACACATGTGCGTGTGCCCAGAATCCCAATAGGAAAAGAGATTGTGTCATGGCCATCCTTTCTTGGGGATAGTTTCTCACTTTCTGTGTCTCTGGCAAGCACATGTGCTCTATAGCAAAAATCTCTCTGTTAAGGGACCAGCAGTTGGTGTAATGGCTATGTTGCTAGACTCCCATGTAGTCGACCACGGTTCGAGTTCCAGACCCGGTGGCTTAAACTCATGCCGGGCGCGTGTGCATGCATGCCCAAGATCCCGAGAGGAGAATGGAGGAGAAGGGATTGTGGCGTGACCATCCCCTGGGGGGGGGGGGGAGGTGATTTCTTTCTGTCTCTCTGTCTCTATCTGTCTTTCTGGTGCGTGCACATGCCCTATAGTAAAAACCTCTCAAAAAAATCTTTCTCTTAAAAAAACAAAAACCTAAAAAAACACTTTTAAATTTTCTGTCTCTAAAGATGTGTCTATGGGACCAGCAGTTAGCATAATGGCTATGTCACTGGACTCCCCCATAGTCGACCACAGTTCGAGTCCCGGACCTGGTGGCTTTAATTCACGCCGGGCACATGTGCGTGCGTGCCCAGGATCCCGAGAGGAGAATGGAGGAGAAGGGATTGCAGCATGGCCATCCTCCCTGGGGGGTGATTTCTTGCTTTCTGTCTCTCTGTCTGTCTGGTGAGTGCACGTGCCCTATAGCAAAAACCTCTCCAAAAAAAAAAAAAAAAAAAAAAAGATGTGTCTATTGTGGACATTTCATGTGGGTGGAACCATAGACTATTGGGATGGTTCCTTTTGGGTGTCACCTTGACCAGACTAAAGAATCCCTAGAAAGCTGGTTCAGCGTTACTGTGGGTGTTTGTGAGGGTGCTGGAGGAGATGAACATGAGAGTCTAGGTAGGCTAGGTAGGGAAGGCTGGCCCTCTGTGTGGGCAGGCACCATCCCATCACACCATGTGGTCTTCCCAGGGAGGACAGATACAAAAGGTAGATAGGTCTCTTTGGAGAGAGCAGGATAGACTTCCGCTACTTTGGACCTCAGAACTCTAGACTCACCTGCCTCTGGACTTCATTAGCAGCTCCCTCACCCCTCACCCTGGGTTCTTAGGCCCCCTCCTCTGCATAAGCCATGTACACTTGCCAGAAAGAGAGAGAGAGGGAAAGTGAGAAATCACCCCCTGGTGGGGGGGGGGATGGCCACACCACAATCCCTTCTCCTCCACAACCATCACATCAAATGCTGCCCCCGGGTTTTCAGTCATTTGGTTTCAGACTGAGAGTTATATCATTGGCTTACCTGCCTCAGAAGCCTTTGGGCTTGGATTGAACCACATGCCAGCATCTGAGTCTCCAGCTTGCAGCTGGCTTGCTAGAAAACTGGTCAGTGCCACAACTGTGTGGGCAATTCTCTCTCACATATCTATGTGCATATCCTATTGGTTCTGTCTCTTGAAAGAACCCTAACTAATGTAACCATGTAGTATCTGTGATTGGTTCCTTTCACTTGGCATTATTTTTCTTTTTTTAGAGAGAATTTTGCTATAGGGTGCATGTGCTGCCTGGAGAGACAGAGAGACAGAAGTGAGAAATCACTCCCCCCCAGGGGGGATGGCCACACCACAATCCCTTCCCTATTCCCCTCTCAGGATTTTGAACATGCATACACATGTGTTCAGCGTGAGTTTTAAGCTGTTGGGTCTGAGATTTGAACTGTGGTTAACTATGTGGGAGTCCAGTGACGAAACCATTATACCATCTGGTGGTCCAACTTATCATAATTTTTCAAGGTTCATCCATATTGCAGCATGTATCAACACTTCACTCTTTTTTTCTTTTTTTTTTTTCTTTTGGGAGAGGTTTTTGCTATAGGGCGCGTGCACTCGCCAGACAGACAGAGAGAGACAGAGAGACAGAAAGCGAGAAATCACCCCCCAGGGGGGATGGCCACACCGCAATCCCTTCTCCTCCATTCTCCTCTCGGGATCTTGGGCACGCACGCACACGCACCCGGCGTGAGTTTTAAGCCACCGGGTCCGGGACTCGAACCACAGTCGACTACGTGGGAGTCCAGCGACATAGCCATTATGCTAACTGCTGGTCCCTCAACACTTCATTCTTAATGGCTGAATAATCAATCTCCTATTGTATGAATAGACCACATTTTTTTTATTTGTTCATTGGTTGATGCACAGATTGTTTCTGCTTCTTGACTGCTATCAATAATGATGCTCTGTAGTATTCCATAGTGTATATGTGCTACAAAAACTATGAGACCCATTTTCATACAAAATGGACAAATGTGGAAAACTTGATGCTAAGGGAAGCAAGGCAGACTATGAAAGAGAGGCATTGTATGTCCCTGCTTAATATATACCAAATGTCTGCTCTCTATGGCAGATACCGAAAGATTGGAAGGTATAAGAGCAGGGAGGGCAACTGCAGATACTAGAGACAGTATAGAAGGTGGTGGGAGGGCAGGGATAAGGCAAAAAACATTTAATGGACAGAAAGATGAAAACATCTGTTGATGACAATATATATGGTAGTATCTTTGACTTGACTTGACTGATATGCACTGTATTCATGCTTTTTTTTTTTTTTTGAGAGATTTTCGCTATAGGGCGTGTGCGCTCGCCAGACAGACAGAGAGAGACAGAGACAGAAAGCGAGAAATCACCCCCTGGGGGGATGGTCACGCCGCAATCCCTTCTCCATTCTCCTCTCGGGATTTTGGGCACGCACGCACATGCGCCCAGCGTGAGTTTAAGCCACCGGGTCCCGGATGTGAACTGCGGTCGACTTCGTGGGAGTCCAGCAACGTAGCCATTCCCGCACTGTATTCATTCTGAGAAAAACCATGTTGTATGCTGTAAAGATGTACAGTGATTAAATGTAATAAAAAAAGATTAAAAGCAAATAATGCTGCTGTGACCATTCTTGTACAAATTTTTGTGTGGACATGTCTTTGTGTGGTTTAATTCTTATTATATAGTGAGTATGGCAAGAATCATAACTGTCAACCTTCATTACTTTACAAATGAGGAAACTCATTTGTAAAGGGGAGAGGGGATTTGTCCAAGATCACATAGCTAGTAAGTGGCAGAGCCAAACAGTGCTTGAACGCTTAACTTCTGGTTCTGACTGCTGATTCAAGTTAAACATAATTAGGATGGCTTTCATTTCTTTTTACACCTCCATCTGTCACCCAGAACCTTCAGAAGAGGTAAAGCAAGGGGCTATTGTCAACAGCGTCCTGGAGCCTGCTCAAACCAGTTCCTGGAAGCTGGTTGTTAAAATTTCAGGACTTCCACGAACTTATTGACTTCACTGACAAATTGAAATAGGCTATGGTGAGGAGCACTTACACCATGGAAACCAGCATGCTACAAATCAGCATTACTTCCCCGGACACCTCAGCCTTTTATACATTTATCAGAACATCACCACTTAGAAGAAATGATCTTGAAGGTTATTTGAGCCGTGATATGGTGGTTAGCTATGCAATCCATATAAATTTAGCTAAACTTATATGAAGGTACTTTAAAATGTAAGTGGAAAAATAGGGGCTAGAAGGTGGTGTGGGGGTTAAGGTGCTGGATTCCTACTTGGTTGACTGCAGTTTGAGTCCCAGGCCTGGTGGCTTGCTTTTCCACTTACCCTCTCTCTATCTCTGTCTCACTCTGATAAAATTAAAAAGTAAAAATAATAACAAATAAAATTAAAAAGTTTAGAAAATATAAGTGGAAAAATAAAATTAAAGTATGAACTTATTTTGGTGTAAAATTTTTTGGGGGGTCCAGTAGGTAGTATAGTGGTTAAGTTACTAGATTCCCACATGAACAACTGTGGTTTGAGTCCTGGACCTGGTGGCTTGAAAATTATGCCAGGCACATGTGAGTGTGTGTGTGTGTGTGTGTGTGTGTGTGTGTGTGTATGCCCAAAATACCAAGTGGAGAATGGAGGAGAAGGGATAGTGGTGTGACCATCTCCCTTGGGGGGGGATGATTTCTCACTTTCCCTCTCACTGTCTGTCTCCCTGTCTTTCTCTGGTGAGAGCATGTGCCCTATGGTGAAAACCTTAAAAAAAAAGGTTTTTTTTTTGAGATCCTTGCATAATTAAAAATTTTACTGTGGGGTGATCAGCAGGGTGGCATAATGGTTAGGGCCCTGGATACCACATGATTAGCCGTGGTTTGAGTCCCATACCCAGAAACTTAAAAATCACGCTGGGTGCTCGTGCATGTGTGCCCAGGATCTCAACAGGAGCATGGTGGAGAAGGGATTGTGATGTGGCCATTCCCCCTGGGGGGTGATTTCTCACTTTCCCCCTCTCTGTCTCTCTTTCTGTCTCTGTCTAGCTAGCACATGCACCCTATGGCAAAAATCTAAAAAGAAAAATTTACCAGAGGGTATATGCACTGGCCAGAGAGAGACAGAGAAAGAAGAAAAGGAGAATAGCCACCCCATAATTTCTTCTCCTCCCCTTCTCCATCCTGTTGGAATTTGGAGCATGCACATATACATGCCCTGCATGTTTCTCAAGCCACTAGGCCTGGGGCTCAAATCACAGGGTCGGTACCAGCAGTTAGTGTAATGGCTATGTCGCTGGACTCCCACATAATCAACCGTGGTTCGAGTCCCGGACCTGGTGGCTTAAACTCACAGGCCCGTGTGCGTGTGTGCCCAAGATCCCGAGAGGAGAATGGAGGAGAAGGGACTGTGGTGTGGCCATCCCCCCTGGGGGGTGATTTCTCGCTTTCTGTCTCCTGTCTCTCTGTCTTTCTGGCGAGCGCACGTGCCCTATAGCAAAAACCTCTCCAAAAAAAAAAAAAAAAATCACAGGGTCGGCCATGTGGGGTCTGACTACCTTAACCACCATGTTATGAAGCCAACTCCATAGTTTTTTTTTTTTTTAAATGTATGAATTTCCATGAACTTTCTGAAGACTTTGCATACATTCTATGCTTATTGAGAGCAATGTAAGTTAATAAGGCTAACACCCAACCGTATTTAGAAATATTGGAAGTCAATGTGTTGATGAAACACTTTTGAGGAGGGCTTTTGGAAACAAGCTAGACACTGTGGGCACATAGTCCCTTTCCATACTGAGTTTAGAGTTTTTTTTTTTTTTTTTTTTTTTTTTTTTTTTTGTCTATAGCGTGTATGTGTGCTTGCCAGAGAAAGGGCACATGAGCACATGCACCTGACGTGATTTTCAAGCCACCAGGTCTGGGACTCAAACTGTGCAGCTGGCCACGTGGGATCCAACCACCTCAACATCCATGCCACCTGTTGGCCTATGATTACCTTCATTCCTGAAGAATATTTTATCTAGATATAAAATAATGGTTTGGCCATTTTTTCTCTGTTTTCCAGCACTTTAAAGATGTGGTTCTACTGTATTTTGACTTCTATAGTTGTTTTTTTTTTTTTTAATTGTGGTAAAACTTAACATTTACCATTTTAGCCAGTTTTAATCGTGGAGTTCAGTGGCATTAAGAACATCCATGGGGGGAGCCAGCAGGTAGTGTGGTGGTCAAGGCAGTGGATTCCCACATGGCTGACTCTGTGGTTTGAATCCTGGATCTGGCAGCTTGAAAATCACGCCAGGCACATGTGTTTAGAATCTGTCCAAACTTAAAATAAAATAAAAGAAAAGAAAAAATTCATGGGGCCGCCTGGTGGTGTGGGGCAGACTCAGTGGCTTGAGAAACATGCCAGGTGCACATGCATGCATACCCAAAACCCCAACCAGAGGGAGCTATGGAGGATAAGGGATTGCAGCGTGACCATCTCCCAGGGGGCGTTCTCTTTCTCTCTTTCTGGTGAGCACATGTGACCTATAGGAAGTTTAAAAAAAAAGAAAAGAGAACATTTACATTGCTGTGCAACCAATACCCAATCTGCAGAACTTGTTCATCTTCCCAGCTGAATGACTTCTACAGTTTCCTATGAGAACTCAACAGTTATTCAAACTGCCAGTCCCGAAATGCAGTAAGTAATTTTTCTCTGGATTTAAAAAATCATGTTTTTTAAAGAATTATTTATTTAATGAAATAAATTAATCAATTTTAAATTTGCTATAGGGCATGTGCACTCACCAGAGAGAAACACACAGAGAGAGGAAAGTGAGAAAGCTAACTACTAGGTCCAGGACTCGAACTGCAGTCAACCATAATCCAGTGCCATAACTACCACGCCATTTGCTGGCCCCTCTCTGGATGTTTTAAAGGTTTTTCTCTTTATTATTTGTATTCAGCAGTTTTACTATCATGGACCTAGGCCTTTTTTTCTTTTTGAGAAGTTTTTGCTATAGGGTGCGTGTGCTTGCCAGACAGATAGCGAGAGACAGACAGAAAGCGAGAAATCACTCCCTGGGGGGATGGCCATGCCGCAATCCCTTCTCCTCCATTCTCCTCTTGGGATCCTAGGCATGCACGCACACGCGCCTGGCATGAGTTTAAGCCACCGGGTCTGGGATTTGAAACACTGTCACCCACGTAGGAGTTCAGTGACGTAACCATCATGCCATCTCCTGGTCCTGGACCTAGGTATTTAAAAAATCCTGCTCAAGTCTTATTATATCTTGACCTTAGATATACATGTCTTTCCCCAAATTTGGGAAATCATTTGCCATTATTTCTTCAAATTACATTTGCTCTATCCTTCTCCAAGTGAATTGCCTTGGCATCTTTGTTGAATGTAGATTAACCATAAAAGTTCAGATCTTTTTCTAGGCTCTCTACTCACTTCCATTGATCAATTTGTCTATTTTTGTTCTATAAGTACGCTGTTTTTTGTTTGTTTGTTTTTGTAGCAGCTGTACAACTACGCCATTTTGATGTGTGTATATTTGTAGCTTTGCAGGTCTTGAAATCAGATGCTGTAAGTTGTTCAGCTTTGTTCCTGTTTAGCTAAAAGTGTTCTGGCTGTTATAGGTATTTTTCTATTCCACATAGATTGTAGAACTGCCAGGCTGTCCATTTCCATAAAAAAAACAAAACAAACAAACAAACAAAAAACCTGCTGGGATTTCGATTGGAATGAATTGAATCTATAGATGAATTTGAGGAGAATTGACATCTTAATGTAGAGTCCTCAATCCATGAATATAGTTCTCTATTTAAATCTTCCATTTTTCTCTACTGTGTTTTGTAGAAGTCATGTACATCTTTATTTAATTTATCCCTAAGCATTTTATGTTTTGATGCTGTCGTAAGTGGCATTTCGCACAATTTCATTTCCAAGTTTTTGTTGCTAGTGTACAGAACTAAATGATTTTTCATCTATTGATCTTGTATCCTGTGCTACCACTATATTCATTAATTAGTTCTGGTATTTGGTTTTTGTAGTCTGAGGATTTTTCGTGAGAACAATCGTCGTCTCTGAATAAAGACCGTTTTGTTTCTTTTTTTTCCAATCTGGATGACTTTCTTTGATTTTCCTTGCCTTTTTGCCCTGGTTAGGACCTCCAGGACAGGTTCTAGCCTTATTAAATTACGATGGGGGAAACAGACAGCCTTGCCTTGATCCCACTCTTTGGGAAAAAGCCTCAATTAATTATCATGTTAGCTGTTAAGATTTTCATAGATTTTTTTTTTTTAAGTCAGATTGAGGACGTTCTTTTCCATTCCTAGCTTGATGAAATTTCTTTTAATATCTCATGAATGGGTGTGCTTTTTCATTACTTTTTCTGCATTCATTAA
The DNA here is from genome assembly GCA_026018925.1 of Tupaia tana. Lineage (NCBI taxonomy): Eukaryota > Metazoa > Chordata > Mammalia > Scandentia > Tupaiidae > Tupaia > Tupaia tana. Next base: position 23,606,633 of record JAKSZU010000009.1, read on the forward strand.
GATGAATATATAATTAATTTACTTTATTCTATTAAAGTGATCAGGTATATTAATTTTTTTAAGAGAGATTTTTGCTATAGGTTGCATGTGCTCACCAGAGACACAGAGAGAGACAGAGAGACAGAAAGCGAGAAATCATCCCTTGGGATGATGACCACACTGCAATCTCTTCTTCTCCGTTCTCCTCTCAGGGTTTTGGGCATGCGTGTACATGTGCCCAGTGTGAGTTTTAAGCCACCAGGTCAGGAACTTGAGCCGCAGTTGACTACGTGGGAATCCAGTAACATAACCATTACATCATCTGCTGGTCCCAAGTACATCGATATTCAAAATAATTGCCAGGGGTAGGGGCAGGTGGCATAGTGGTTAAGGTGCTGGATTCCCGCATGCCTGGCTGTTGTTCAAATCCTGGACCTGGTGGTTTGAAAATCATGTTGGGGTTGTGTGCATCTAAAACTTCAGAAGGAGAAGGGATTGTGGTGTGGCCATCCATCCTGCAGGGTGATTTTTCTCTTTCTCTCACTATGTCTCTCTGTCTCTCTCTCTCTGGCAAGTATATGCTCCCTATAACAAAAACCTAAAAAAAAATTACACATATACTCACCAGCGAGAGACAGAGAGGAGAAAGCACCCTCCCATGGAGCATGATCATACTGCAATCCCTTCTCCATCTTTCCCTCCTTTTGGGGTTTTCAGTATGCACCCACACACACCTGGCATGTTTCTTTTCTGTTTTTTAAAAAAATAATTATTTTATTTAACTTTATTTATTTATATTTTAGTTTGACCACAGAGGGAAAAAGTGAGAGAGAGAGGGAAAGTGAGAAAGCAAGCTGCCAGGTCCAGGACTGGAACCATGGTCGGCCATGTGGGAGTCCGGCGCTCTTAGCCACCATGCCATCTGCCAGCCCCTGGCATGTTTCTTAAACCACCAGATCTGGGACTCAAATTTCATGGTTGGTCACATGGGATTTGGCCACCTTAAGTGCCAGGCCATGGAGGAGACCCTTCACTATGTTTTCTTTTCCTTCCTTCTTTCCTTCCTTCCTTCCTTCCTTCCTTCTATGTATGTACGTATGTATGTGTCTGTGTGTAGGGGGGTTTTCCGTGGGGAATGGACACTCACAGAAGAGAGAGACAGAGAGAGGGAAAGTGAGAACTCATCCCCAGGGGAGATGGCCACGTCACAGTCCCTTCTCCATTCTCCTCTGGAGATTTTGGGCAAGCATGCACAAATTCTTTTTAAAGAATTATTTATTTAATTAATTCCATTGATTATTATTATTTTTTAATTTGACCAGAGAGAGACAAAGAGTGAGAAAGGAAAAGTGAGAAAGCAGGCCGCCAGGTCCAGGACTTGAACTGCAATCAGCCATGTGGAAATCCGATGCCTTTAACCATCATGCCACCTGCCAGCACCCCCCCCCCCCCCCGGCATAATTTTCAAGCCGCTGGATCCAGGACTCAAATCCATGTGGGAGTCCAGTGCCTTAACCACCACACCACCTGCTGGCCTCACTACGTTTTCTTAGACTTTATTTATTTCTTCCGTAAGAGTGATAGGCTCCCCCAACAGGGTCTTGTAGATCCATTCATGTTATAGTTGCCCTGCCACCTGGTTCTGGATTATTGGGTATGATTTAGTCATAATTTTATTTATTATTTTTTAAAATGTGTTTCCACCAATTGCTTATGGGTATGATTTTCAAGCCATTAGGTCTGGGGCTTGAACTGTGGTTGGTCATATAGGAGTTCAGGGACATAAGAACTATGCCATCTGCTGCTCCCTCCCCCAGTCATAAGTTTACAAATTATTTTTATTTTATTTTTATTATTTTGCTACAGGGCATGTACACCCACTGGGGAGAGAGAGAGAGAGAGAGAGAGAGAGAGAGAGAGAGAGAGAGAGAGAGAAATCACCCCCCACTTAGGGGGATGGCCATGCTGCAATCGTTTCTCCTCTCAGGATTTTGGACACACACACACACATGCACCCTGCATGGTTTTCAAGCCACCCGGTCTGGGACTTGAACCACACGGCTGTCCATGTGGGAGGAATCCAGATGTTTTAACCACTATGCCACTTGCTGGCGCAGCCAGCCATTGTTTTGTTGTTGTTGTTGGTGGTGGTTTTTTGTAAATGTCTTTAGCAGACTGAAGAAAATTCCTTTCTATTCCTAGTTTGCTGAGTTATTATTAGGAATACATTTGGATTGTCAAATGCCTTTTATTTATTTATTTATTTTTTTGGTGTCTATGGAGATAACCACATGGGTTTTCTTTTTTAGTTCGTTAATATGATGAATTACACTGATTGGGTTAAGGTTCCATTCCTGAGATAAATCCCACTTGGTCATTATGTATTATTCTTCCTATATGCTGTTGCACTTTATTTGATTAATATTAATTAGCTTAGATTTCTTTTTCCCCCAGAGACAGGGTCTCGCTCTGTTACCCAGCCTGGTGGTCTTGAACTCTCAATCCTCTCAGTAATAATAATATATTATTATTATTTTAATTTTGCTATAGGGCACATGTGCTCACAAGAGAGACAGAGTGAGAGAGAGAGAGAGAGTGAAAGTGAAAAAGCAAACCGCCAGGTCCAGGACTTGGACTGTAGTTGGCCATGTGGGAGTCCAGCACCCCCAATCATCACACCACCTGTGGGCCCTAACAGTTTTTTTTAATCAGCAGAAGGTATGTGTGTTCACCAGAGACAGAGAGACACAGAGAGAGACAGAGAGAAAGGAAATACCTTTCAACGGGACATAGTCACACCACAATCCCTTCTCCATTTCTCCATCCTTTCAGGATTTGGGGTATGTATGCACACATGCTTGCCATGTTTTTCAAGGCCCCAGGGCCAGGATCCAAACCACAGTCAGCCATTTGGGTTCTGGCTCCCTTAAGAATTTTGTTGCGATACAGGACCAGCAGCTGGCTTAATGGCTATGTCGCTGGACTCCCATGTACTTGACCGTGGTTTGAGTCCCAGACCCGGTGGCTTAAACTCACGCCAGGTGCGTGTGCATGCGTGCCCAAGATCCAGAGAGGAGAATGGAGGAGAAGGGATTGCAGCATGGCCATACCCCTGGGGGGGGGGGGGTGATTTCTCACTTTCTGTCTCTGTCTCTTTCTGTCTTTCTGGCAAGTACGTGTGCACTATAGCAAAAACCTCTCTAAAATTTTTTTTTTTTTTGCCAAGGAGCTGGCAGATGGTGTGGTGGTTGAGATGCTGGACTCCTACATGGCTGACCATAATTTGAGGCCTGGATCTGGCGGCTTGCTTTCTCATTTTCCCTTTCTTTCTCTTTGTCTCTCTCTGGTCAAATTAAAGATAATAACAATAATAAGAAATAAAAAAATTAAATAAAATTCTTTTTATTTTCTCTCTCTCTTTTTTTTTTTTTTTTTTTTTTTTTTTTGCCAGAGAGCATGTGTGCTCACTATCTAGCCTCTATACTGAGATTCTAAGTCAGTAAATCAGGAAAGAAAAAAAAATGCAAGACATCCATATGTGAAAGGAAGAATAAGACAAATTTTATTTGCAAATGACAATTGTTCATGTAAAAAACTCAGATCTCAGACGAACTCTACAAAAGAGTTACTACAAAAGGTTAATAGGTAAGTTTAGCAAGAATGTGAGATAAAATATAAATATAATAGGGGCCAGCAGGTGGCGTAGCGGCTAAGGCACAGGACTCTCACATGGTCAACTGGCCGCTTGAAACTCTTGCCGGGCATGTGTGCACGCGTGCCCAAAATCCCAAGAGGAACATGGAAAGGAAGGAATTCTGACATGGCCATCCCCCCCCCCCCCCCCAGGGATGGTTTCTCGTTTTCTCTCTGTGTCTCCAGTGAGCGTACACACTCTGTAGCAAAAATCTTGCATTAAAAAAAAGATAACTATAAAAAATTAATTTCTATATGCTAGTAAGAAAAAATGTGAAAATAAAATTAGGAAGGTAGTTCTATTCACAATAACATGAAAGGAATAAAATATTTAGAAGTAAATGTAGCAAAAAAAATGTAGACTTGCCTCAGCACTGTGACTCAGTGGGAATGCAAGTACCCAGCAAGGGTAGAAGTCACATGGCCAGCTGTGGGTTTGGATCCCTGGGTTGACCTGAAAACACGCTGGGTGCATACAAGGGGTGCCCAGGATCCTGAGAAGTTGGAGGGCAGAGGTAAGGGGATTGCAGGGTGATAGGACCCTAATAGAGGGGGAACTTTCTCTTTATCTCTGCACCGCTTTCCATCTTTCTTACATGTGCACTCTCTAACATAAAAAAATACATAGACGTATACAGAAGAACTACAAAGCATTGCTTAGGGAAATTAAAGAAGCTCTAAATAAGTGGAGAGACATTCAATGTTTATGAATGAAAAGGCTCAATATTGCTAAAATAGCAATTCTCACCAAATTGATCCATATATTAAACAAAATTGCTATAAAAATGCTAGCAGGCTTTTTGTCTCATTCAGAAATTGACAAAACTACGAAAGTGTACATATATGGAAATTCAAAGGACCTAGAATAGCCAAATGACTGAAAAAGAGCCAAGGGGAGTATTTTCACTTCCATATTTAAAAACTTACTATAGGGCTGGTCCCATAGCCTAGTGGTCAAAGGAGCTGGATCCTACATGGCTAAGTGCAGTTCTAATCCCAGTCCTGGCATCTTGTAAAATGCGCCAGGTGCTTGTGTGAGCATGGCCAAAACCCTGACAGGAGGGGGAAAAGGAGGAGAAGGAACTGCAGCACGACCATACTCCATTTGGGTGCTTTGTCCCTCTGCTTCAATTTCTGTGCCTCTGTCTCTCTCTGGTGAGTGCATGCACCCAATAAAAACAAATCAAAATAAAACCCTTACTGGGACCAGCAGTTAGCGTAATGGCTATGTCGCTGGACTCCCATGTAGTCAATTGCGGCTTGAGTCCCAGACCCGGTGGCTTAATCTCACTCCGGGCGCTTGTGCGTGCATGCCCAAGATCCTGAGAGGAGAATGGAGGAGAAGGGATTGCGGCGTGGCCATCCCCCCTGAGGGTGATTTCTTGCTATCTCTCTGTCTCTTGTCTTTCTGGCTAGCGCAAGCGCCCTATAGCAAAAACCTCTCAAAAAAAAAAATAATAAAGAAAAAAATAAAGAAAACCCTTACTGGGCCAGCAGATGGCATGGAAGTTAAGGTACTGGTTCCCATATGACCTGAACTTGAGTCTTGGACTCAGTGGCTTGAAAATCATGCTGGGCACATATGTGCACATGTGTATGCATGTCCAAAGTCCTGAGAGGAGACTGGAGAAGGGGCTTTAGTGTGGCCATCCACCCTGGAGGGTGATTTTTCACTTTCCCTCTTTCTTTCTCTCTCTGTGTCTCTCTCTGGTGAGTGCACATGCCCTATAGCAAAAACAACAAAAATTTAAAAAACAAATAGACCTTACTATAAAGTTACAGTAATCCAGGCAGTGTGGTGTTGACTTAATAATAGAAATATAGATCAATGGAACAGAATGGAGAGGCCATAAACTAACCTTATATTTAGTTCAATTGATTTTTTTGTTTATTTAATTATTTACTTATTTATTTCTTCCATGAGCAACAGAGATAGACAGGGTTTTTTGATGCTGTGGTTCACCCCAGGCATGGATCACCGGCAGGCACGTACCCAGAATACTCCAGGAGGTCTCTGGACATTAACTTGGAACCCTCCTGTGTGGGTCAGCCTCACAGAGTGTTAGGTTTTACCACCATGCCACCATCTGGACCCTATAGTCCATTGATTTTTGACAAAAGTGCTGGGGCAATTCAATATAGAAATGACAGTCTTTTCAACAAATGGTGGTAGGACAATCATGTTCTCATCACAAATAAATGATAAGTTTGTAAGATAATGAATATGTGAATCAGCTGGATTTAATCATTCCACAATGAGTACATGTTTGAAACATCATGTTGTATACAATGAGTACATACAACTTTTTAAAAAAAACAATTATTTTATTTAACTTTATTTATTTATTTTAATTTGATCAGAGAGGGACAGAGCGAGAGCAAGAGTGAGAGCGAAGAGAAAGCAAGCCGCCAGGTCCAGGACTCGAACAGCGGTCAACCATGTGGGATTCCAGCATCCTTAACCACCATGCCACCTGCTGGCCCCAGTACATACACGTTTGTCAATTAAAAAACTAACATATGAATCTTGGTATTATTATGAAGGAATTCACTTTTCCAGATGTAATTAAAGTCTTAGGTCGGTTAACCTTATTATACAAAGATTACGGGCCTGACCCAATCAGGTGAGTCCTTTAAATGCAGAGCTTTCTCTGGCTCGTGCCTGGAAGGCATTGTCAGAGATTGAAAGCACAAAAAGGATTTGATACTGTATTCGTTACTTGATGGTAATGAGGACCACATATCAAGGAAATGGGGAGTTCAGTTTTTCTTTTTTTTAATTACCAGAGGGTGCATGTACTAGCCAGAGACAGACTGAGCACCACCCCCACCCCCAATAGAGTGTGGTCATGCCACAATCTCATCTCCATTTCTCCATCCTGCCGTGATCTGGGGCACGTATGGACATGTGCTTGCTGTGTTTTTCAAGCTGCTGAGGCTAGGATTCAAGCAGCTATTGATGATATGAGATCTGGCTCCCTTAATCACTAGGCTATGGGTTGGACCAGGGAGTTCATTTTATAGCTGCAAAATCTTAATTTCTGTCAATAATATGAATGAACTTGGAAGCAGATTCTTTTTCAGTTTAGAACTGGATTCTTCCTTAGAGCTTCCAGATAAGAGCCTAGGCTGATTAACATCTTGGTTTGGGTTTTGGTTTTGACTTTTAGAGACCTTAAATAGAGAATCTGCCTGGTTTTATGACCAACAGACCTGTGTGCTAATAAAAAAGTATTTTTTGGGACCAGCAGTTAGTATAATGGCTATGTCGCTGGACTTCCATGTAGTCGAACATGGTTCGAGTCCCGGACTCGGAGGCTTAAACTCACACTGGGCGTGTGTGTGTGTGTGTGCCCATGATCCTGAGAGGAGAATGGAGGAGAAGGGATTGCGGCGTGGCCATTCCCCGGGGGAGGGGGTGATTTCTCGCTTTCTGTCTCTCTGTCTTTCTGGCAAGCATACACGCCCTATAGCAAAAAAAAAAAAAAAAAATGTATTTTTTAGGCTGCCAAATTTGTGGTAATTTGTTACAAAGCAATAGAAAACTAATACATTGGCATAGCCGCTCCCAGTCTCTTATTGTTGTTTGCATGGTATATCATTGCTATGTCCCCAAAAAGGTTCATGTTTTGAAATTTGGTTCCCAGTATAATAGTGTTGGGAAGTGGTAAGAAGTGAGGCCTAGTGGGTGGTGATTGGATCATGGAGACCCTGGCCTCACAAATGGATTAATGTTGTCTCATGAGAGACCGAATTCTAGATCTGGGAAGAGAAGGTTAATTGTTGAGAGAGTTGGTTATAAAATGAAGATGACTGGCTTGGGTGTCTCTCTGCACATGCCTGCTATCCTCTTTGCTTCTGTCAGTCATGGTCTGACACAGCCAGCCCAATGCCAGACGTATACCTTTGGACTTTCCAGTCACAGAAATTGTGAGTCACACAAAGCTCTAGTCTTTATTATTTGCTCAGTCTCAGATCTTTCTATAAGCAACAAAATAGCAGACTAAGACAATGATTTTCCATACTTTCAGCCAATTTGTATGTTGAATCTTAAGTGTGTCTGCTCTACAAGGCATATGGTTAGATTCTGTTTTTTAAATGAATTAATTCAATTACCATAAGGCTTGCACATTCCCTAGGGGGAGAGAGAGAGAGAGAAAGCAAGTGCCACCCTCTCCCCGGGGGGAATGGCCATACCATAATCCCTTCTTTCTTCTCCTCTCAGGATTCTGGGCACTCACGTAAACATGCCTGGTGTGTTTCTCAAGCCACTGAATCCAGGATTCAAACTGTGCGCTCAGCTATGTGGGACCAAGCTACCTTAACCACCACACCACTGGCTGACTCAGATTCTCTCTCTTTTTTAAAAAATTGCCAGAGGGGGAACCAGCAGTTAGCGTAATGGCTATGTCACTGGACTCCCACGTAGTTGACTGAGGTTCGCGTCCCGGACCCTGTGGCTTAAAACTCACGCCGGGCGCGTGTGCGTGCGTGCCCAAGATCCCGAGAGGAGAATGGAGGAGAAGGGATTGCGGCGTGACCATCCCCCCTGGGGGGTGATTTCTCGCTTTCTGTCTCTCTGTCTCTCTCTGTCTGTCTGGCGAGCGCACGTGCCCTATAGCGAAAAGCCTCTCAAAAAAAAAAAATTGCCAGAGGGTGCATGGACTTGTCAGAGAGAGATGGAGAAAGAGAAAGAGGGAGAACGCACTCCCTAATGGTGCATTACCATGCAGCAATGCCTTCTCCATTTTCCCATCCTGTTGGGATTTTGAGCTGATGATGGAAATAACAAGCCCTGTAGAAATAATAATCAACGTGATTTATTCTAAGCACGACTTTGAGTGACCAGGCCCAGAGAAGCACAAAGTGCTTCCCAGGGTGCTCAGATGCAGCAGTTCTTTTATTTGGTTCTGAGAGCAGGAGACACGAAGTTGTGAGTCAGTATGAGGAGAATGTTCATTGGCCTGACTCAAAAAAAGTGGAATATCTGGAAATGGGGGCTTGTAGGTTATAGGTGGGCTCAGAAATTCTTAGGTTAGTATTAATAATTGGCTGAATATACAAGCTTCTGTCTAAAAGAGACTTAAAGTCAGTGGAAAACAGTGTCTGAATTTAACTTAAATGCCTTGCTCTTTATCGGCTGATGGTATGCTGGGCCAGGATGTAAGGAGCTGCCCATAATTGCTAGACTAAAGCAGTCTGTTCTAAAAACTTACATTTAATATGATATTTAATATAATGTGAGCTGGGCATGATGGTATGTGCCTGTAGCCCCAGCTACTCAGGAAGGAGAATTACAAGTTCAAGGCCTGACTTAAAAAGAAATTGATTATAATGTAAATAACATAATTATTTATAATTGCTATTTTGCAGTTTGTTTTTTACATGGCTCATGTATTTTTCTCCCCTCTTTATCTTTTACTATCTACTTTTGCCTTAAATAGATGACATTTTATCTTTTTTAATTTTCAGATTAATTTCACATTTTATATAAAGTTCCATCATGACGTACACTGTGTGTGTGTATATATATATATATGTGTGTGTGTGTGTGTGTGTGTATAATTTTTTTTCTACAGATAATTTTGTATTTTTTTAAGAGAGATTTTTGCTATAGGGTGCATGCACTTGCCAGAGAGACAGAGAGAAACAGAGAGACAGAAAGCAAGAAATCACTCCCCAGGGGGATGGCCACACCACAATCTCTTCTACTCCATTCTCCTCTAGGGATTTTGAGCATGTACACACATGTGCCCAGTGTGAGCTTTAAGCTGGCAGGACTGGGACTTGAATCGTGGTCGACTATGTGGGAGTCCAGTGATTTAACCATTACACCATCTGCTGGTCCGTGGTCTTATTTTTTAAGAGTATTTTTTTTTTGCCTTAGGGCACATACACTCACCAGGGAGAGATAGAGAGACAGAGACAGTGAGAGTGAAAGTGAGAAATCACCCTGTAGCGGTGATGACCAGACGATAGTCACTTCTTCATTTTCCTCCTGGGATCTTGGGCATGTATTGCACACGTGCCTGACATGATTTTCAAGCCACTGAGTCTGGGACTTGAACCATGGTTGGCCATGTGAAAGTCCAGCAACATAAGCACTATGCCATCTGTTGGCCCCACTTTTTTTTCCTTTTCTTTTTTTTGGAGAAGCTTTTTGATATAGGGCGGGTGCATGAGCCAGAAAGACAGAGAGAGATAGAAAGTGAGAAATCACCCCCCGGGGGGATGGCCACGCCACAATCCCTTCTTCTTCATTCTCTTGGGATCTTGGGCACACACATGTGCCCGGCGTGAGTTTAAGCCACTGAGTCAGGGACTCAAACCGTGATTGACTACATAGGAGTCCAGTGACATAGCTATTACGCCAACTGCTTGTCCCCATTTTTTGGCCTTTTAAACATTTCTTCTCAGTGCCCCTCACACTCACCCTTTTCTACTCACTCTCTGCCACCCACTCCTCTCCCTTACAGTCTCTGATAACTATATTTATCTCCTCTGCTATCATATCTTCAGATCTTTCCATTTCTGCCATATAGCGCAGATATTCAGTACAAATTGAGTGGGGATATACAGTATTTATCTTTCACAGTCTAGCTCACTTTGCTCAACATTAAGTCCTCTATATTCATCCACTTTCAATCAAACAATAGGGTCTCATTGTTTCTTATAGATGAGTAATATTCAATAGTATATATGTGCCACAGTTTTTCTTTTTTCTTTTTTTTTTTTAAGGGAGATTTTTGCTATAGGGTGCATGTGCTCACCAGAGAGACAGAAAGGAAGTGAGAAATCAACCCCCGGGAGGATGACCACGCCACAATCCCTTCTCCTCCGTTCTTCTCTTGGAATTTTGGGTAAACAAGCGTGTGCTCCTGGCGTGAGTTTTTTTTTTTTTTTTTTTTTTTAACTCTCTTCTATTTATTACTTGTGGACGTGGGGACAAGGGATGGATATTCTTTTTTTTTTTTTAGAGAGAGATTTTTACTATAGGGCATGTGCGCTTGCTGGAGAGAGAGATAGAGAGACAGAAACTGAGAAATCACCTCCTGGGGGGATGGCCACACCACAATCTCTTCTCCTCTACTTTCCTCTTGGGATTTTGGGCACACACGCACATGCACCCAGCATGAGTTTTAAGCCACCAGGTCAGGGACTCAAACTGTGATCAACCACGTTGGAGTCTAGCAACATAATTTACACCATCTACTGGTCCCTGTTTCTAGCCATTCGAAAATGGTATCTTCTTGTGGTTTCAATTTTCATTTCCCTTATGACAAGAGACTTTGAACATTTTTTCCTGTGCCTTTGGCCATGCATAGGTCTTCCTTGGAGAGTTGTCTATTCAGTTCATTCACTCATTTTTTTCTTCATAAATATCTTCACATAATTGAGGGAAAATAAGCCATACATTTAATGACGAATCCATTGAGAAGATACTAAAAAATACGGTTTTTTTTTTTTTGAGAGATTTTTGCTATTACATCATCTGCTGGTCCCTAAAAAAGTAAGTTTTTAAAGGGAAAATCTATAACCAATTAATCTGGGCACATTAAAACACTTATGGGACCAGCAGATGGCATAATGAATATGTTGCTGGACTCCCATGTAGTCGACCTCAGTTTGAGTCCCGGACCCGGTGGCTTAAACTCACACAGGGCGCGTGTGCATGCGTGCCCAAGATTCCGAGAGGAGAACGGAGGAGAAGGGATTGCTACGTGGCCATCCCTGCTGGGAGGGTGATTTCTTGCTTTCTGTCTCTCTGTCTCTCTGTCTTTCTGGCAAGCGCACGCGCCCTGCAGCAAAAACCTTTCCAAAAAAGAAATTAATGGAAAATTGTATAACTAATTAATCTGGTTACATTAAAACACTTATGGGATCAGCAGATGGTGTAATGATTATGTCGCTGGACTCCCACATAGTGGATGGCAGTTCGAGTTCCAGACGCGGTGGCTTAAAACTCATGCCGGGTGTGTGTGCATGCGTGCCCAAGATTCTGAGAGGAGAATGCAAGAAAAGGGATTGCGGCATTGGCCATCCCCCTCAAGGGAGGTGATTTATCACTTTCTGTTTCTCTGTCTCTCTCTGTCTATCCAGCGAACGCATTCACCCTGTTTGAGTTAGTTCTATTAAAACTTAGAAAACTGGTTTATTGAGAATTACTGTGAAAGGAAATAGACACAGAATTTTCTTTTGTTTTTTAGAATTATTTTCTTTATCTTTATTTATTATTATTATTTTTTGGAGAGTTTTTTTTGCTATAGACAGAGAGAGACAGAGAGACAGAAAGCGAGAAATCACCCCCCGGGGGGGATGGCCACACCGTAATCCCTTCTCCTCCATTCTCCTCTCGGGATCTTGGGCATGCACGCACACGCGCCTGGCGTGAGTTTAAGCCACCAGGTCTGGGACTCGAACCGCGGTCAACTACGTGGGAGTCCAGCGACATAGCCATTACGCTAACTGCTGGTCCCTTTATTTATTATTGTTGTTATTTTCCACTTTGATCAGACAGACAGAAAGAGAGAGTGGGAGAGAGAGAGGGAAAGTGAGAAAGCAGGCCGCCAGGCTCAGGACTTGAACTATGGCTGGCCATGTGGGAATCCATCACCTTTAACCACCATGCCAACTGCTGGCCCTCCAGCATTTTTTAAAAAAATAGATATCTTTATGAAATAAAAGATGTTTGAACTAAAAAAACAAATAAATAAAACCCCCAAAACAAAAAAAAACCCCACATTTATAAATTAAAGTTTTAAAAAATTTAATTTTATATACAAATAGCATGATTTTCTTTCACTGGCTGGATATCTTGGATAATCCGTTCAAGGAAGATCACTTAGTCCAACTCGATGAAGCCTATGTCCTTTGCATATTGATGGAATCACTGCATGTATCAAGGCCACATTTCTGTATCAGAACATGGCGGTCTGAGCACATGCAGTGAGAGTGGGAACCCTGCCGAATTTATGCGGTTGGCTCCAGTAGAGCTGCTGATAATTGATCTTGCTTTCAGTGGGGCAACAAAGCAAAAGGCCATTTGCCTATTTTTAAATTAGATTCTTCTTCTTTTTTTTTTTTTTTTCTTTTAAGGTTTTTGCCATAGAGTGTGTGCACTTGTGGGGGTGGGGGTAGAGAAAGAGAGAGAGAAAATAAAAAATTGCTTTCCAGGGGGGATGGCCACACCACAATCCCTGGCATTAATACTAGCCTATTTCTTGTAGTATACAGAAATTTTACCTCCTTCCCTCTTCCCTCCTTCATGCTATTATTGTCCTTTACATTTTGTCTTCATACATTTTAAACCCAACGATATGTAATAATGATTGTTTTATGCAGATATTTTTAGGGAATGGTTGGAAGAAATTGGTTGACAGACTTAAGGGTGCATGTAAATAAGTGAAATAGCTTATGGAACACTGTATCATGGTAGTACAAAACATCTCTCAGGGCTTACAGGTAGCATGGTGATAAAAGTGGTTGGGTCCCACACAGCCAACAGCAAGTCCCAGACCCGGTAGCTTAAAAAACATGCTGGGGTGGCATGGTGGTTAAAGTGCTGGACATTCCCACATGGCCAACTATGGTTCAAGTCCTGGACCTGGTGGCTCGTTTTCTCACTTTCTCTCTCTGTCTCTCTCTCAGGTCAAAATAAAATAAGTAAATGAATAAATAAAATTAAAAATAAATAATTCTTTTTAAAAAATCTGTTGGGCACGTGCATGCCAGAAATCCCAAGAGGAAAATGGAGGAGAGGGGATTGCAGTGTGGCCATCCCCAAGGGAGTGCTTTCTTAACTTCCTTCTCTTTGTCTCTGTCTCTGTGGTGAGCACATGCACCCTATAGCAAAAAAATAAAAAAGTGCTGGACAATTTAATGTATACTTCCGAAACTCATGGAACGAATTTTGAATGTGTGCAACATAAGGTAATGTTAAATGTTGAAGATAATCAATATGTGTATTTCTTTGATTTGATTATTACGCACTGAATATATGCTTTTAAAAAACATACAATGCCCCACAAAGATATACAATTACAACATGTAAATCAGAAATTACAATAACAAATCAGTTAGAAAAAAATATATTAATTTATTGTATGTCTTCTTATGTAATACCTGAATTGGTGCTGTTTATGTTTTTGTGCGAATTTGAGTTACAATTTCCTTTCAGCCTGAAGGGCTTCTCTTTTTGTTTCTTTAAGGCAGGTCTGCTAGCAATTAGTTCTCTTAGGCTTTGCTTTTTCTGCAAATATCACGTTTTTTGGTCTTCATTTAAAAAAAGTTAATTTTATTTATAATAGAGAATGTGTGGGGAGAGAGAGAGACCCTAGATAGGGTCTCATCTCAGTACAATCCCTTCGGTTGACCTTCAGTTTGTTAGGATCTTGGGCACATGTTCACCTGGTATGTTTTCAAATCCACCGGGGATCTGGAACCCTGGCTTCTAGCACTGCACTTCAGTTTTTTTTTTTTTTTTTTTTTGGAGAGGTTTTTCGCTATAGGGCGCGTGCGCTCGCCAGACAGAGAGAGAGACATAGAGACAGAAAGCGAGAAATCACCCCCCAGGGGGGATTGTCACGCCGCAATCCCTTCTCCTCCATTCTCCTCTCGGGATCTTGGGCATGCACGCACACGCGCCCGGCGTGAGTTGTAAGCCACCGGGTCCGAGACGTGAACCGCGGTCGACTACGTGGGAGTCCAGCGACATAGCCATTACGCTAACTGCTGGTTCCCTGCACTTCAGTTTTCTACCAACAGTGCCGCTAGGGCCAGCCTTCATTTTGAAGAATTCTTTTGGTAGGTATAGAATTCTTGGTTGGCGATCTTTTCCTTAGCACATTGAATATGCCTTCCTGTCTCCATTTTTTTCTGATGAGAAGTCAGTGCTCCCTTGTATATGTAATTTTCTTTGTGCTGTTTTCAAGATCTTCTCTTTGGCTTTGACTTTGACCTTGACTTCGGACAGTTTGACCATTACCTGCTGAGGTGCAAATATCTTTGTGTTTGCTCTAAGTGGAGTTTATTGAGATTTTTGGCTGTGTAGACTAATGTTTGTCATCAAATTTGAGAAGTTTTAGTGCACCGTTTCTTCACGTACTTTTTATTTTCTTTTTCGTCTCTCCTATGCTGGGACTCTCATTATGTATTGGGTCATCGGAAAAGTCATGACGCATTTTTGCATAGAAAAAAATACCACTGGGACTAACAGTTGGTATAATGGCTGTGTCGCTGGACTCCTATGTAGTTGACCGCGGTTCGAGTCCCTGCCCAAGATCCCGAGAGGAGAATGGAGGATAAGGAATTGCGGTGTGGCCATCCCCCCTGAGGGTGATTTCTCGCTTTCTGTCTCTGTCTCTCTCTGCCTTTCTGGCGAGCGCATGCACCCTATAGCAAAAACCTCTCCAAAAAAGAAAAAAAAGGAAAGAAAAAATACCACTAAATGTGGTATGTTTGATGATGTCTCACAGACTTTCGAAAGTCTTCAGTTTTCTCCATTCTTTTTATAGTCTGTCTTTTAGACTAAATACTCTCTACTGATTTGTCTTTGAGTTTACTGATTCTTTTTTCTACTTGCTCTAATCTGCTTTGGAGCCCCTTGAGTAGATTTTTCAGTTGTTTTAACTTCATAATTTCTATGAATTTCTCTTTTATAATTGATCTCTTTATTAATATTTTCTGTTTGATGAGTTATTGTCATTATGCATACCTTAAATTCTTTAAACAGAATTCTTCCTTCAGTTTTTCAAACACATTTATAAGCTTATTTAATGACTTTATGTATTAAATATATCATTCAATCCTCAGATCCCATTCAAGTTTTGCCAGTTTTAATCATTCTCTTTATAGCCAAATAATTCAACTCAGAATCAAGGATTGCATTTGATTGTCATGTCTCACTCAGACTCCTTCAATCTGCAACAGTTCCTCTGTCTTTCCTTGACTCCCATAACCTTGACACATGAAGATTACAGTTTAGTTATTTTATAATCTATCCCACGATTTGGGTTTCTCTGATATTTCTTCATGATTATATTCAGGTTTCGAGTTTGAGGCAGGGATACTACAGGAGTGATGCTTTCTTCTTTCATTGCCTCTTACCAAAGGGTACATACTAATGTGTTCTATTACTGATGATGACCTTTTCCGTTTTCTTTTTCAGTCTTGATATAGGGCATATGCACTCACTGGAAAAAGACACATGCACACACAGAGAGAGAAGGTGAGAAATCATCCCCCAAAGGGGATAGTCCTCAACCCTTTCTTGTCAATTCTCTCAGGATTTTGTGCACACGTGCACACGTGCTCAGCATGTTTTTCTTTTTTTCCTTTTTTTTTTTTAAATTGTTTATTTTTATTTATTCATTCATTTATTTTAATTTGATCAGAGACAGACACAGACAGAGAGAGGAAGAGAGAGAGGGAAAGTGAGAAAGCAAGTCACCAGGTCCAGGACTTGAACCGTGGTCGGCCACATGGGAGTGTCCAGCACCTTAACCACCACGCCACCTGCTGGTCCCCTTTTTTTCCTTTTTTTTTTTGGAGATGTTTTCACTACAGGGCACGTGCACTCACCAGAAAGACAGAGAGAGACAAAGAGACAGAAAGTGAGAAATCACCCCCCCCCCCCAGGGGAGATGGCCATGCTGCAATCCCTTCTCCTCCATTCTCCTCTTGGGATCTTGGGCACGCACGCGCACACGCCCGGCGTGAGTTTAAGCCACTGTGTCTGGGACTTGAACCACGGTCGACTACATAGGAGTCCAGCGACATAGCCATTACGCTATCTGCTGGTCCCTCCAGCATGTTTTTCGAGCTGCTGGGTTTGAGACTCCAACTGCACACTTGGCCATGTGGGATCCAGCCGCCTTAACCAGCACGCTATTACACCACTGGCTGGCTGCAGATGATCTCTTTTTTCATTTGATTAAGGTGGCGTCTTCCAGACATCTTCACTGTGAAGTTATTCCTTTTGTCTTTGCAATTATTATCTTGTAGAGGTCTTTGAAATCTGATGTCGTCTAATGAGGAACTGGACGAAAGTATATACTCATCAGATTTACCTGATTTCTCATATGCATCGCATTTTTCGTTCACTCATTCACATCAGTGTGGATTCATGGCTTCCTACTTTAGTCAATGAGTTTTAATCTGTTACTATCATTATTTACTGTGATGACAAAATTTAGCCAATGGGAGCCATTTTAAGCTGGCTTCGTGTTCTTTTGACCTCTTCCCATCATCATCCCCATCTTTGAGCACTTCTTTATTTGTAGGGACAACAAGAAATTTCAAGATCATTTTATATTTTTTGTGTTCCAGCCCTTGGAATTAGCCTTGTTTTCTAAAGAGTTTTGGCTCCTTTTTTATTGGAGAATGATATTTAAAAACCAAGATCTGAATGCTAGTTATGATTATTGTTATTATGGTATTACTGCTTCCAGGGCCCCACTGGATTAACAATGAGAAACCTGGCATTTATTTCCCTAAATATAATCCTCCTTGGGCCAACCTGTGCCACGGTCATTAAGGCAGTTGGATCCCACATGGCCAATTGCGTGGCTTCAGTCCCAGACTCAGAAGCTTGAGAAAAATACTGGGCACATGTATGTGCATGCCACAGATCCTTAAAGGATGGAGAAAAGGAGAAATGATTGTGGTGTGATAATTCCCCATGGGGAAATGGAGGTGCCTTCTCATTCCCCATCCCCATCTCTCTTCAGTGAGTTCATGCACCCTCTGGTAAAATTAAATACACACACACACACACACACATTTCTCCTCTATATAACCAACTTTCTTTCTATTGCTGAAGTTCTCCAGCATGTAATGAATATATTAATTATATATTTTTTATTGCCAGAGGATGCGTGTGCTCACCAGAGACAGAAAAACACAGGGAAAGGGAGAGCAAGAAAGAACTTCCAAATGGGGCATGATCACAAAGCAATCTCTTCTCGTTCTTTTTCTTTTTAGCTTTTGCTATGGGGCATGTGTGCTCGCTGGAGACACACACACACACACACACACACACACACACACAGAGAGAGAGAGAGAGAGAGAGAGAGAGAGAGAGAGAGAGAGAGAGGAAGTGAGAAATCACCCCCTGGGAGGATGGCCACATCACAATCCTTCGTCCTCCATTCTTGTCTCAGGATTTTGGACATATGCAGACAGGTGTCCAACAGGTTTTTCAAGCCCCTAGGTCTGGGACTCAAACCATGCAGTTGGCCATGTGAGATCCACCTGCCTTAACCACTGTGTCACAGGCTGGCCCATGTTATTCAGCTTTTAATTTGTTTTCTGTGGGATGCTTGTTTTTTCTTTTTCTTTCTTTCTTTCTTTCTTTTTTTTTTTTTTTTTTTTTAGAGATTTTTGCTATAGGCCACGTGCACTCACTGGAAAGACAGAGAGAGAGAGAGAGACAGAGAGACAGAAAGTGAGAATCATCTCCCAGGGGGTTGGCCCACACAATCCCTTCTCCTCTATTCTCTTGGGATCTTGGGCATACATGCACATGCCCCCAGCATAAGTTTAAGCCACCAGGTCTGGGACTTGAACTATGCTCGACAATGTGAGAGTCCAGTGACACAGTCATTACGCCATCTGCTGGTCCCGGGGTGCTTAGTCTTAAACAAGATATTGCCATTAACAATAACAGAAATTGATTCATGCTCATAAAATATCACTCTGGTTATTGTGTGGAGAGTTAAAAGGGGGCAAGAATTGAAGTACAGAGACCAGCTAGGAGGCTTACTAGGATGATGACTTGGACAAGGGTGAAAATAGTGACGTAGAGAAATGTATACAGGCTGGGAGTTAGGGGTAAGCAGGTGGAGGGAAGTATAGGATACTAATATCTTCATCTTGCCAAGTAGGCAGTTAGGAGATACTACCTGTGGTTGAGCAAACAGGAAATACACATTTATGCATGCTAATAGGCTGTTGGGAAAGTCATGATGTATTTTTCTATGCAAAAATGTGTCATGACTTTCCTGACAGCCCAATATTTAAAGTGAAAAAGATAACCATTAGAGGGAATAAAAATAATGTTACAGGCCTGCTCCATGACTGGTGGTTAAAGCAGCTGGATCTCACATGACCAGCCATGTGGTTTGAGTCCTATATCCATTGGCCTGAGAATCAAGTTGGGTGTATGTGTGTGTATGCCTAACATCCCCAAAGGAAGAAGAGATGGAGGAGAAGGGATTGAGGCACGACTATTCCCCATGGGGGTGTTTTCTCCTCTCCTCTTCTCTCTGTCTCTCTCTGGCAAATGTGCATACCTTCTAGCAAAAAAGAAAAAGTTATAACTATATTGGAAAGGGTGGACGAGAAGTAGGAATGGTGGAAACCAGTTTAATCCTCATCTCATGTGATTTTTTAAATACATAATTCCAAAAAGAAATATAGAAGAGGGGGCAAAGTTGAATATTTTAGGAGGTAAAATTTGTAGAGCAACCTGGTGATTGGAAAAGGGAGGAGGCAAAGATGATTTGCAGGTTTCTAGCTTGAGTGATTGGGTGGATGTGGTATGACAACTGAAATAAAGAGTATGGAAATATGGGCCAACCAGTGGCATGGTGATTAAGTCAGCTGAATTCCACATGGGCAACTGTGTGGTTCAAGTCCTGGACCTGGAGGCTTTGACTTTTGAGTAAAATATTACTGATATTTTTTTTTTACTATACTTTATTTTCCCAATTTAAACAGTTTACTTTCTTTTGAGTTGTTGATAGGTTCAGCAATATGTTAAAATATTTTTCTTGTTTGTTTCTTTAAATGGAAACAAACTTTTCTTCCTTCCTGACCCCTCTGGAATCGGAAAATATTTGGGAATATTCTTATTTTGTGGCAGAAGGTTTATTTGCATAAGTTCAATAATGCGTGTTGCATTGATTCAGAAATTGGAAATACTCATCATTGGACAGGGATTTGACTGGAATTTCATTTCTGAAGATTGATCAGAAAACTATGGAACTAAGGTGGATCTCAAGTAAGCTAACAGAAGCTCTTAGAAAGATGGCCTGGCACCATAAATAGTACTGCCTGGCAGAGAGGATTAGAGAAGCCATATGAAAGGATTCATACCATAAAATAACCTGGACTTTTCCAGCCCAGCATTGTAATCAGTAGAGATTGCAAAAGAGCAACCACACCAGAGGATTATCTTGAGAAAGACTTTGAAAGAAGAAAAAGAGACTGATCTTCACTAGCAGATGGTATATCACAGAATACTTGGGCAATGCTTAATTGAGAAGGTTTATGTGTGACTAGTGTGCTGCGCATTTGCTTTTCAACAATTTGAGTAGTTGACATGTAAATATTTTCTCAAAAATATTTAAAACCATACTGTTTCTTTTTTTATATATGCAAGAGAAATTTAATAGAAATAAAGATAGAAATTAAAGGATATTCCAGGAGAACAAGATAAAGTTATTTTCTCTGAATATTAATAATAAAACTATTTCTGTTGTGATGAACAAATATGATAAGCCATGGAAATGTAAGGTTTATCATAAGGAAAACAGAGGAGAGAGTAGAAAAGAGATCTGGTATAAGTTGTCATCATTGATAGCATCATTCAGAGCTACAACATGGGCAAACCAAGATACTCATATGCTAAAACCCAATTTTAAATCACTTTGGTGCCGCCTGAACCTGAAAGACTGCTCCTAGTATCATCAACATAGGCTCTTAATTTGGTGTATCTTGCTATTACCTGAGGGGAATTATCTGTGGAAAATTACATAAAAGTGACCATTTCCTTCGACATGACAAATATTCTGTGAAATTAAATTGCTGGATCTTTGTTTTGTCACCAGATGCAAAGCAGTGTGTCCTGTGCCCAGCTCAAGAGTATCCAAACAGTGAAATAACTCATTGCCTCCTCAAGCCTGTGACATTCCTAGATTTTTTTTCACATTATTTATTATTATTATTATTTTTTTGTATATACTTTCAATCATATTGTTTGGCTTACAATGAGACCATTTCGATATGTGAACATTTCTCCCCAGACCCGTTGATCAAAATATCTTCAACATATAACACCACACCTCCCCATCCCGTCAATGCTCTACCTCTGTATCCCTTCTCCAAATGTCTTTCGTTAGACCCCATTCCTCCACATACACCTCATCTGACATTCACACCCATCTCTTGTGTTTGTTCAACTGTTAGTCAATCAGTTTCAGTCATAGAATGCAGACCAACTGTATATGTTAAGTGGGGACATACAATGTCTCTCCTTCATAGCCTGGCTTGCCTCATTCAGCAGTACATCTTCCATATTCTTCCACTTTCTGTCAAAAGCCAGGATTCTGTTGTTTTTTATGGCTGAGTAGTACTCCATAGAGTATGTGTGCCACAGTTTTTCAATCCATTCCTCCATATGGGGGCATTTGGGTTGGTTCCATGACTTAGCAATTGTGAATAGTGCCGCAATAAACATCGATGTGCAAGCACTTTTCCAATGAAGAATTCTTCTGTCCTTTGGGTAGATACCGAGGAGTGGGATCCCTGGATCATATGGCAGATCTATCTGTAGATTTTTGAGGAATCTCCAAATTATTCTCCACAGTGGTTGAACCAATCTACATTCCCACCAGCAGTGTAAAAGAGGTCCCCTTTCACCACACCCCCGCCAACACTTATCATTTTTTGTTTTTTTTAATATTAGACATTCTGACTGGGGTTAGGTGGTACCTCATTGTTGTTTTTATTTGCATTTCCCTTACGATGAGGGAGGTTGAACATTTTTTCATATGCCTTTTGGCCATTCATATGTCGTCTTTAGAGAGTGTTTTTTTCATCTCTTTCTCCCATCTTTTAATAGAGTTGATCATCTTTTTTCCAAACAGCTTTTTTAGTTCCTTGTGTATTCTGGTTATCAGTCCCTTATCTGATGCAAAATTTACAAAAATATTTTCCCATTCTGAGGGCTGTCGATTCACACTAACTACTGTGTCTTTGGCCATACAGAAACTTCTTAGTCTGATGTAATCCCATGTGTCTATTTTGGGGACGATCGACTCTGCTTTGAGGGTCTTCTTTAAGAAGTCTTTCCCTACACCAATGTCGCCCAGAGTTTCCCCAGTGTTTTCCAGGAGCAGCTTTATAGTTTGAGGTCTTATATTTAGATCCTTGATCCACCTTGACATGATTTTTGTCAAAGGAGAGAGGTAGGGGTTCAGATTCATCTTTCTGCAAGTGGAGTCCAATTTTTCCAGCACCACTTGCTGAAGAGGCTTTCCTTTTCCCACTGGATTGACTGGTACCCCTTGTCAAAGATCAGTTGACTGTATGTTTGGGCACTTATTTCTGGGGACTCTATTCTGTTCCATTGGTCCACGTGTCTTTTTCTGTGCCAGTACCATGCTGTCTTTATTACCACAGCTTTGTAATATATTTTTGGATCGGGGAGTGAGATGCCGCCCACTCCACTCTTCTTGTGTAGAATTGCTTTGGCAATACAGGGTCTTTTATGATTCCAGACAAATTTTAAGATCGTCTTTTCTAGATCTGTGAAGAATGTGTCTGGTACTTTGATTGGCATTGCATTAAATAGGTAGATTAATTTGGGTAGAATTGCCATTTTGATTATATTAACTCTTCCAATCCATGAACATGGGATGTCCTTCCATTTTTTTGTGTCATTTTCAATTTCTTTTTTTAGCTTCTCATAGTTTTCCTTGTGGAGGTCTTTAACTTCTTTGGTTAGATTTATTCCTAAATATCTTATACTTTTAGTGGCTATGGTAAACGGAATAACTTTTATCAGTTCTATCTCAGTCTGCCTGCTATTCGTATATAGAAATGCTATCGATTTCTGTATATTGATTTTATATCCTGAAACTTTACTGTAATCATGTATTACTTCCAGTAATTTTCTGTTGTTATAGAGTCACAAACAAAATTATAAGAAATATTTTGAACATTATCTTTAAAATTCAGTATTTTGAAATTTTGAAAGTTGTTTATTAACTGTCAAGAACTATAGAGTATGAGTTAAATTTTTTTGATATGTAAAGTAAATGGTTGTGGGAAAATGTAAAAAAAAAAAGAAAGAAAGAAAGAAAGAAAAACACCCTGGGCGCATGTGCATGCATGCTTAAAATCCCCAAAGGAGAAATGGAGGAGAAGAGACTGTGGTGTGAGCATCCTCCATGGGGAGGTGCTTTCTCACTTTCTCTCTCTCTCTCTCTGCCTCTCTTCAGAGTGTGCATGTGCAAAATCAAAACAACAAGAAGAATATGGAGTAGCATGACAGGCGTGTGTGCATGTGTGCCCAAGATCCCGAGAAGAGAAAGGAGGAGAAGGGATTGTGGCGTGGCCATCCCCCCCGGGGGGGGTGGGGTGATTTCTTGCTTTCTGTCTTTTTGTCTCTCTCTGTCTTTCTGGTGAGTGCATGTGCCCTATAGCAAAAACCTCTCAAAAAAAAAAAAAAAAGAATATGGAGTAGTATCAAGTTCAAGAGGGAAGACAACGTAATGGTTAAGTTTATATGTCAACTTGACTGGGGCACAGGGTACCTAGATATATGGCTAAATAGTATTCTGGACAGGTCTGTGAGAGTGTTTCTGGATGAAACTGACAATTGAATTGGAAGACCCAGTAACCCAGCTTGCCCTCCTCAATGTGGGTGGGTCTCTTCCAATTTGTTGGAGGCCTTAATAGAACAAAAGACAGGGTGAGGGAGAATTCATTTCCTCCGCCTGACTGCTTTTAAGTTGGGACTTCGGTCTTACTGCACTTGAACCGGAACTTACACCAGTGCTTCTCCTGGTTCTCAGGCCTCTGAACTTAGACTGGAGCTACACTACCAGCTCTCCTGATTTCCAGCTTGCAGACAGCAGATCATGGAACTTCTCAGCCTCCATAATCATGTGAACAAAGTCCTTATAATTAAGTTCTGTTTATATATATATATCCCCTCTCCCAAGAGCCATGATTAGTACAGATGATAAATTCAGTTTTAATTGTAAATGAGACATTGTGGTGGGGATGTATAGTAGGTGCCCACACACAAATTGGGAAAAGTCTGGAATTAGAGTATACATTGGGACCTGCAGGCTACATAGTGGTTAAGGCACTGGACTCCCACGTGGTCGATCGCAGTTTGAGTTTCAGACCTTGCACCTTGAAAATCACGCCAGGTGCATGTGTATGTGTGCCCAAAATCCCAGGAGGGGATTGGAGGAGAAGGGATTGTGGTATGGCCAGTCTCCCTAGAGGGTGATTTCTCACTTTCCCTCTCTCTGTCTCTCTCTAGTAAGCTCATGCACCCTATGGCAAAAATCTTAGAAACAGAAATACATGCATTTGGGTTTCTTCAGTATATATGATATTTAAAATCATTTAAGTAACTGCAACCTTCTGAGTCATATATGTACAGATACATGTAGATTGGTTAATTCAGTGATTGGAATTTGGGCTTTATATTTGATGCATGCGGTGTGTGTGTGTGTATGTGTGTGTCTGTGTTTGTTGTGCTTGTTCATAATGAAGTCAATTATTCGGTAGCATGCATATAATGAATTCCATGGCATGGTTCAGTTATTCTCGACTAATTTTAGTTGTCCTAAAGTTCTGAGTTGAAAGCACCCATTGTGGTATTGTAAGAAAGAAATATTTTTTCCTAGTAGACCTCATTGGTAACCACGGTCAGCATTCCGGAACACGGAGTGGGCAGGTGAGATGAACACTAGCCCTTCTCTACTGCAGTCTAAATACAGCCCATGTTTATCTGGCAGGGCCATGTCTCTTATTTTGTCCTGCATTCATTTCTAACCCTCAGCAGCAACTCCCTCCTCCAACACCTTGATATAAACTGCTTTCATACTACTAGAACTTGGAAATGTTGATATGCTCAAACTATGGCATCCTGATGTTTCCATAGTAACTAATGCATACCAATGGGGAAAAGATGAGAATAAACGAGAATAGCATTTTAACAAAATAAGTGAGGGGCAAAGAGATTTTTAGACATGTGATTACCTCTTGTTTAGGAATATGAAGATAGTCATCTCCTTAATAATGGGTTTATAAAAGTTGTTACAATGAAAATTGTCAGTAGCCATTTCTATTCCAGTTTTCTCTATAATCATCACCATCAAAAGCATTTAAATGCTTCTCTGCTCACCACTACTGTAGAGAGTGAGTTGAATGGACATAGTTGCCATTTTCCTGTGAGCCTACAATCAGGGTAGGAGAGGATAAACCAGTGTTCATGTGTCTGCCAGGCAGAGCTTTGACCCAGTGGATATTATGAGGAGTGGGGATTCATAGAGTCCTGTGGAATTTGCTTTGGTGCAAGAATTTACTAGCATCTCAATGCTGCTGTGGTTAAAGCCTGCTGCTCCTTCTTGTCTATCCCATCAGATGATTTTCCCCACTCTTTTCTAGCATCCTTCTTCCTCTTTTCCTAAATGGATTCTATACACCATCCCCACCAATTCCAAAACGACCTGTATGCTGCTCCTCTTAACCAGTGCTAATGTTTGTGTATACACACATAGATACATGTTTCTCCCTACACAAGGGATCTTCAAGAAATTCCTGGGAAATGGGGACCAGCAGTTAGCGTAATGGCTATGTCACTGGACTCCCACGTAGTTGACTGCAGTTCGAGTCCTGGACCCGGTAGCTTAAACTCACGCCGGGTGCATGTGCGTGTGTGCCCAAGATCCCGAGAGGAGAATAGAGGAGATTGCAGCGTGGCCATCCCCCTGGGGAGGGTGTGATTTCTCGCTTTCTGTGTCTCTGTCTCTCTCTGGCTTTCTGGCAAGCGCACGTGCCCTATAGTGAAAAACCTCTCAAAAAAGAAAAAGAAAAAAAAGGAAATTCCTGGGAAATGCGTATTATAAAAACTCCCATAGAGTTAGAATTATTTCCCACCAAAGTAATCATACTTTAATTCTATTTTTCCATGAACTTGTTAAAAATTTTTTTTCTGAGGGTCTGCAGGTGGTGTGGTGGCTAAGGTACTGGACTCTCACGTGGTCAATCACGGTTTGAGTCCTGGATCTGGCAGCTTGATAATCATATTGGGCACGTGCACATGTGTGCCCAAAATCCCAGGAGGAGAATGGAGGAGAAAGGACTGTGGTGTGGCCATTCCCTCTGGGGGGTGATATCTCACTTTCCCTCTCAATGTCTCTCTGTCTCTCTGTGGGCAGCATATGACCCTACAGCAAAAACTTTTAAAAAAGGTTTCTTTCTTTCTTTCATCCCTGAGAGACGGGGAGTTAGAGGCAGAGAGACAGGCACCCTCTAAAGGGTCTTCACGCTGTGACCCACCTCAGCCTCAGCCAGGCTGAATCAGCAGCACAGGCGTGTGCCTGGCATGCTTAGGGACGTCCCAGAGTGTGAACCGAGGACCTTTCTCATGTGGGTCTAGTTCTGTCACCATTTCACCTCTTTCTGACCCCATCTACAAACTTTTTAAAGTCTTCTTGTATATCTCAGATAACCTGCTAATTTACCAAAATATAAAAAAGTCTGTTTTACTGTGAAACTAGTTGTTATGGGCTGAATTGTGCCCTCTCTCCAATTCATATATTTAAGCCCTAACCCTCAGTGAACTGTATTTGGAGACAGGACCTATGAGGAGGTAGTAATGGCTGGGTTGGAAGAGTGGGGTCCTAATCCGATAGGACTGTAAAAAGAGAAGAGACCCAGGAGATGATGCTCTTTCCTCAAGAGGGCAGCCATCTGCAAGCTAAAAAGGGCCTTCACCAGGAACCCAATTGATCAACATCTTGATCTCGGACTTCTAACCTCCCTAACTTTTTTTTTTTTTTTTTTTTTTTTTTTTTTTTTTTTTTTTTTTTTTTTTTTTTTTTTTTTTTGGAGAGGTTTTTGCTATAGGGTGCGTGTGCTCTCCAGAAAGACAGAGAGAGACAGAGAGACAGAAAGTGAGACATCACCCCCCCCCCCGGGGGGGGGTGATGGCCATGCCCCAATCCCTTCTCCTCCATTCTCTTCTTGGGATCTTGGGCATGCACACACACGCGCCCAGTGTGAGTTTAAGTCATCAAGTCTGGGACTCAAACTGTGGTTGACTACATGGGAGTCCAGAGACATAGCCATTATGCCAACTGTTGGTCCCTAACCTCCAGAACTACAAGAAAGTATGCTCTGTTGTTTCAGCCAACTGGTCTACGGTATTTTGTTACAGCTGCCTGAGCTGACTAATACACCGGTGTGCTTACATAACCCATTAAATTGTCAGCAAATAGACTTTGTGAGGGCAAAGAGATGACTTTAATTTTAGAATAACAGAGATTAAATTTCAACACATAATTGTAATAACTGGGATATCTATTCAACCCAGAACAGAAACATGGAGAGTAGAGGACAGAAGATTTACTGAATAGCTCCTGGCAGGTAAATAGCCCATCTGGGATTCAACGTCACCTGATTCTTTCCCCATTCAGAAGAGTGGTTATGAAGCACATTAAAAAAAAAAAGGGGGGGCCAGCAGTTAGCGTAATGGCTATGTCGCTGGACTCCCACGTAGTCGACCGCGGTTCGAGTCCCGGACCCGGCGGCTTAAACTCACGCCGGGCGCGTGTGCGTGCGTGCCCAAGATCCCAAGAGGAGAATGGAGGAGAAGGGATTGCGGCGTGGCCATCCCCCCTGGGGGGCGATTTCCTGCTTTCTATCTCTCTGTCTCTCTCTGTCTGTCTGGCGAGCGCACACGCCCTATAGCAAAAACCTCTACAAAAAAAAGAAAAAAAAATGTTCACATGACCTTTTGAAAAGTAACCTTCATTTTAGCTTCCATGCAAACGTATTCAGATATTAGAATCAAGATGTTGGGACCAGCAGTTAGCGTAATGGCTATGTCGTTGGACTCCCACTTAGTCGACCGTGGTTCGCGTCCCGGACCCGGTGGCTTAAAACTCACGCCGGGCGCGTGTGCGTGCGTGCCCAAGATCCCAAGAGGAGAATGGAGGAGAAGGGATTGCGGCGTGACCATCCCCCTGGGGGGTGATTTCTCGCTTTCTGTCTCTATGTCTCTGTCTGTCTGTCTGGCAAGCGCATGCGCCCTATAGCAAATCCTCTCAAAAAAAAAAAAAAAAAAAAAGATGTTGTTGGAGGTGCCAGCTGAGTGAGGCTCATCTATGGGATTGTACGTCAATCTCCTGGAGTTGCCTGGGGGAGAGACATCAGAATGAAGACTATTTACCTTGGATGGCTGGAGGTCTGATAGACATCTTCAAGCTCAGAAGGGCCTTAGAGGTTGGATGAAAAAAGCACGTACTGGGGCTGGCAGGTGGCATGATGGGGCCGTTGGACTCCCACATGGCCAACTGCAGTTTGAGTCCCAGACCTGGCGGCTTGCTTTCTCACTTTCTCTCTCTCTCTCTCTTGCTATGTTCCTCTCTGGTCAAATTAAAATAAATACATAAAGTTAAATAAAATAATTATTTAACAAAAGAGCAAAAAGCAAAAAGCAGTGTATCTTCATATTAGAGATTCAGTTTGGACAAGGAAAAGTTCCTTTTTAAAAATGTTAAATTTGTGATATTTAGTATTACATTAATTTAAGGAAAGACAGAAATTTAGAGGAAAAAGAATTCTCAATAAAGCATTCTTTCACCCCAAAGTATTTGGTCTCTATTATTATTACACCCAAATTAAAGCAAGACAGGGAACCGTTTATTCCTGGATAGGATGGTCTTCTCTTGTCATTAAATGATATAATACAGAGTATTTAAAACTCCTGGTCAATCAACTATATATCATACATTAAAATGTTATTAAAATTTTGTCACTGCATTTTTTCAGACCTCCAATTATCCTTAAAATTGATGCTCTAATGATGTATATGGCCAGGATGGCTTAAGTCAATTTTCTTCTGTCCATTTCCATGCAATTTAAAGAAAATTTTATCAACAAGGAACATATCACTTAGACGTTAATTTCTTTTTAGTTTTCTCCCAGTGTGGGATTCAGAGTCTAACAGACTGCTGGAATATATATTTAATAACTCATCTTTTTTGGAGAGGTTTTTGCTATAAAGTGTGTGTACTCGCTAGAAAGACAGAGAGGGACAGAGAGACAGAAAGTGAGAAATCACCCCCCGGGGGGGATGGCCACGCTGCAATCCCTTCTCCTCCATTCTCCTCTTGGGATCCTGGGCACGCATGCACAGGTGCCCAGCATGAATCTTAACCCACTGGGGCCTGGACTCGAACCGCGGTCAACTATTTGGGAATCCAGCGATGGAACCATTACACCATCTGCTGGTCTCTATGCATGGTTTATTTTTATCTTTTTTTAAAGATTTCTTTTTAATTTTTATTTATTATCATTATTACTGAATTTTGACCAGAGACAGACAGAAAGAAAGGGAGAGTGAGAAAGCAAGCTACCTGGTTCGGGACTTGAACCATGGCCAACCATGTAGGAGTCCAGCGCCTCAACCACCACGCCACCTGCTGTCCTTATGCGTGGTTTTTGCATTTTCCATGAACTGTTTGAGAACTCCCTCACATATCCTTTTATAACTTTGGAATTTGGCTCCATGCACAGACATTAGCTGTATAAAAATAATAATTAATTTTTATATCAGTACAAGTCTTCCAAAAGTTCATGGAAAATGTGTATTATGGAAATACTATTTGATGGCTTCAATTTTCTGCATAAAAATAAACTCATCTTTAATTTCATTTTCTGTTAAACTTTCTGAAATTCCCTTGTATACTGGAACTTAGTTCTCTCTTTCTCCCATATCTTCAAGGTCTACAGTTTCTTCCACTGAAGACAACCGCTGTTGCCAATTTCTTATGTTTCCTTTTACAGATATTCCACAGTGCATTGATTCTGGAGCAGGGTATTTCCTCTTCCTGAGCAAGTTCTTAGTACCTGGAAGCACAAAACAGTTGCTGTTTGAGGTGAAAATTGATGTTCTGAGTGGCAGTATGAAAGAGAGACATCCTTGCTCCTTCTCAAACCCCTCCTTGGGAAACATATTGCCAGAGAAGATGTCTAAACCACTTCTAGCTGGACGTAACACTGACACTAAGATTTGTATCATGAATACGCACCACCCAAAACTCCTAACAGATTTGGACGTTTGGCATTTGCTTAGTGTGTATGTGAAAAAGTACATGCTTTTTTTTGGTGGGGGGAGAAGTTTTTGCTATAGGGCGTATGTGCAAGAGAGACAGAACGCAAGAAATCAGCCCCTGGGGGGATGGCCATGCCACAATCCCTTCTCCTCCATTCTCCTCTCGGGGTCTTGGGCACGCATGCACACGTGCCCGGCGTGAGTTTAAGCCTCTGGGTCTGGGACTTGAACCGTGGTCGACTACCTGGGAGTCCAGCGACATAGCCATTACACCAAGTACTGGTCCCAAAAGTACATGCTTTTGGTAGGTTGTTGAGTAAGGAGGGGATCGTGTGTTTTAGCAAGATGCGATCAGTGGGAAATTGTTCACCTGGAAAAGATTTCATTGAAGAGGTGCTGTGTAAATGACGGGAGGGAGATACCTTAGCCCAAGATGCAGAGAAGGCATTCCAGCATGAATTATGGTCTGAGAAAAATCTTGGAAGTGGGATCTGGGGTGAAAGAAGGAAGGTAGTGTTGAGTGCTGATTCGTGAAGAGCAGAGGGGGATGGGTTCTATTGGCAGGAAGAGGCGGTAAGAGGAAGGTAATACGGGATGAACGGCCCATTCACATTTGTGGACAGAAGTCAGCCAATCTCTATATGTACTATGCCTCCTATATTCTGAGCACTGCCATCAGAACCACCATTCAGTCCAGAATTTTCTCCACCAGAAGCACCAAAGAATGGGTTGTGGGATTGAACTGTAGGTTTTTCACATTATATTCTTCTCACAGGATGACTCTGCCTATTAGACAGCTGTAACTTTCCTTAATAACTTGTTATGGATCTGTGACCCACACATTTAAGACAGGGTTCCTCAACCTCACCTCTATTAACCTTCTGGATGGAATAATTCTTTGTTGTGGAGAGCTATCCTGAGCATTGTAAGATGTTTAGCTGCGTCTCTGATGCCACTAGCACTCCTCCCCCCAACAATGTTTATTGACGGGCCAAAATGTCTCTGAATATTGGCAAATGTCCAGGCGCCATCCTCATGGAGAACTTACAAGTTTTGTTCTGTAAAACCTGGTTTTAAAAATGAACATTTAGGGGGCCATCAGGTGGCATGGTGGTTAGGTGCTGGACTCCCACATGGCCAACCATGGTTTGAGTCCCAGACTTGGTGGCTTGAAAATCATGCCAGGTGCATGTGTGTGCATTCCCAAAATCCCAAGAGGAAAGTGGAGGAGAACGGATTGCCACACAGCCATCCCCCCGGAGGGTGGTTTCTCACTTTCCCTCTCTCTGTCTCTCTCTGATGAGTGCACACACTCTATGGCAAACACCTAAAAAACACATTCATCAAAGTAATGCATTCATGTAGATAAAAATTAAATAGTCCCAAAGGATTTACTTATAATAAAAAGCTAAATCTCTTCACTCTCCATCACATCTATAGTTTCATTCCTTAACAGCAACCACTTTTAACTGTTTCTGCTTTGGGCTTTTTATTTTATTTTTTAAAAAAGGTTCTGCCATATCTGCTTGTCTGTTTATCCATTTGTTTAAACAAAATATTTATTGAGCACTGTGTTTGTTTGCTGGGGCTGCCATAAAAAATTACCACAGACTGGTGGCTCAAAAGAAACGTTCTTTTTTTAGTTTTTGTTAGAGGACATGCACATTCACTCATGCACACATGTAAGAGAGAGAGAGAGAAAGAGAAAGTGAGAAAGCATCCCCCAGGGGGATGACCATGCTGCAATCCCTTCTCCATTCTACTCTCAGGAGTTTGGACATACGTGCCCGTGCGCACGTGCACACACACACACACGTCATGTTTTTCAAGCCGCCAAATCATGGAGTTGGCCATGTGGGATCCAGACGCCTTAACCATCATGTCATCAGCTAGCTTGAAATTTCTTTCCTTTCTGTCTTCTTTTTATTTTTTAAAATTGATTTAATGAGAGAAAGTGAAAGAACGAGAGCACATGCACACGTGTGAGAAAGAGGAGGGGAACCCTCGACAGGGTCTCTTCACACTGAGATCTCCTTCCCCCCAGCCCTCCAGCTAGTTAGGATCTTGGACGTGTGTAATGATCATGGTGTTTTAGGGTGACTTAAGATCTGAACCCAGGTTGGGCCACGTGACTTCCAGCAGTGCAGAACAGTATGCCTGAGTCACCGAGGCTGGGCCAGAAATTCATTTTCTTACAGTTCTAGAGGCTAGAGGTCCAAGATAAGGTATCGGCAGGACTAGGCTTCTCTGAGTGCCATAAGGGAAGGATCTGTTCCAGACCTCTCTCCTTGGCTTGAAGATGGCTGCTCTCTGGCTGCCTCTTCACAAGGCTGTTCCTCTGCGCGTGTGCATTCCTCTTCTAAGTACACCAGCCATATTGGAATAGGACTTCCCATCCCAATGGCCTCATTTTAATTTAATCACCTCAGTAAAGATATTATTTCCAAATATAGTTACATTCTCAGGTATTGGGTGTTGGGACTTTAGCATATGAATTTGGGGGGGGGGGGCATGACTTACCCCATAAGAAATATTACTGTGCGCCTGTCACTGTTTTGAGCACTGGGGATAAAGCAGCAAACAAAACAATTGAAAATCCCTGCTCTTATTGGGTTTACCTTCTAGTGGAGGAGAATAACAATAAACAAGATAGGGAACCAGCAGTTAGTGTAATGGCTATGTCTCTGGACTCCCACGTAGTTGACTGCGGTTCGTGTCCTGGACCTGGTGGCTTAAAACTCACGCTGGGCGCGTGTGCGCGTGTGCCCAAGATCCCAAGAGGAGGGTGGAGGAGAAAGGATTGCGGCGTGGCCATCCCCCCTGGGGGATGATTTCTCGCTTTCTGTCTCTCTGTCTCTCTCTGTCTGTCTGGTGAGCGCATGCGCCCTATAGCGAAAACCTCTCAAAAACAAACAAACAAACAAACAAAAACAGCAAGATAAATAATTACAGTATGCGGTACGTTAATAGGCAATGAATGCTATGGGGAAAAATAAAGAGGGGAGAGGAGATAGGAAGTTATTGTGTAGGGGGTGGTTGCTGCAGTTTCAAGTAGCGTAGACAGGGAAAAGTTCTCTGGGACGTAGACATTTGAGAAAGGATCTGAATGATGTGATAAAGCAGGCCAAGTAAATATCTGGGAGAATGACCATTCTAGGCAGAAAGAATAGCTTGTGCCAAGGTCCTGAGGGGGAAACATATCCAGTTTGTTCAAGGAACAGCAAAGAGGTCTCTGGGGCTGGAGTAGAATGCATAAGGGGGAATAGCAGGAGAGGCAGGGATTGGGGAATGGGGAGGCAGATGACTGTCAGGCCTAGTAAGCCATTGTAATGACTTTGGCTTTTGTTCTGAGTGAGGTGGGGAGCCAGTGAACAAGCTATGGGTGAAAAGATCTGAGTTACATTTTAAAAGACTCTCTCTAACTGCTGTGTTAATAATAGACTGAAAGGAGGCAAGGGTGGAAGCAGGGACTCCAGTAAGAGGGCTATTGCAGAATGCTATTTTTCTCTAAATCCTTCCTTGGTTCACCAGCTCTAGACACACCTGTTGACTTCCAGCTCAGATAGTGAGTGAGGTCACATAAACTACGGCACTGCCCCCCTCTCCCTCATTCTGTTTAGTTTCCCTGTTTAGCTCCCCTTCCCCTAACAACCATTATAATGTCTATGTTTTGGTTTGTTTTTTTGGTTATCACTGTACCTTTATCTAAGTCTCATAAGCCTCTGTTTCTTGTTCATTTATAGATAACATCTCTTGATTTCCACACTTCCTAAATTAGAATATTATTGCCTCTACGCATCTTTCTACCTTCCCTAATTCTCCAATACCTTCCGACTTCTGCAAGCTATGCTCTTGCATTAAGTGTATTAACATTTACTTTATACTTTGCAATCGTAAGTAAGTGTCCCATGACTGATCTCTAGGTTAAATTCCAAAAGTTGAAAACCAATAAATATTCATGTTATAGTTATAGAAATATTTTTTTGGTATAAAGGCAAAGTATTTGCCTCGATTACATTTTCTTCTTCGTAATTCCAAAGTCACAACCTCCATCAATTGCTCTATATCACTCCATTTCTCGTTGCCTTCTTTATTGGAAAATGGCATTTTTAGACAGTTTTGTATATTCCTTCGAGATTATGATTGCTTTTATTATTATTCTTTAGCTGCGGGTATGCTAAATATTGCCTTCTTCACCATATTTCTGCTGTCTTCCAGCTTCTTTCTAATTTTGTCTGTTGCTCAGAATATATTCCCTTCTTCTTGAAGCCCACTTCCTGTGTTAATTTGAACCCGTTTTTCACATTTGATGCATACACTTCTCATATAGCTTTTACTTTATCCTGGCCTTTCTTTGTTGCCACCTGTTTTGGCATGTTTCTTGCATTGTGTATCTTTGTTGTATCTGGAATGTTCCTAGCTCCTAATCAAACCATCTCTTTTTGACTTCCCTTTTGCTGGCATTCTCCTTCTGTGTTCCCTATGGCATTTTTCTGCATTGGTCAGGGCTCTAGTCTTCATCCCTGTGTGTTCAGTCAACACCTTTCCCTTCAATTTCTATCTTTCTGAAATTGGTGAGACATATTGTCATCTGATATCTCCCTTCTCTTCTTTGTGTGGGTTTACAACTTTGGAATCCCTGTACTGTAATTCTTTTTTATTTTATTATTTTTTAATTTTTTCGTTTGTTTTTAATTTACATTTATTCACTGAGCATTGTAGTACAAAACTTGCACTGTAATTCTAATGGTGTCTTAGGAAAGAGAAGAGATAAATGCATATGATCATTCTGTTATATTGAATAAGAGGTATACAGCCTTATAATAATTTTGAAGTTATTTTAAAACTTATTTATTTTATTTATTATTATTGTTATTTTTTAAGTTTGCTATAGGATATGTGTGATCACCAGAGAGAGATGGAGAGAGAGAGAGAGAGAGAGAGAGGGAAAGGGAGAAAACAAGCCACCAGGTCCAGGGTTTGAGCTAGTCAGTCATGTAGGAGTCCAGCACCCTAACCACCACACCACCCATTGGCCTCCCTTATAACAATGTAAAGATCTTTATTTTTGAAGCTTCTGTCTTTCATGAGCGTGAGAGACAGAGAGAAGGAGGGAAGAAGACAAGTACCCTCAACAGGGTCTTACGCTCTAACCCACCTTCCCCTACAGCCTTTCTAGCCAGTCAGGATCATGGACCTGTGTACCTGGGTTTTACAGATCAACCTGAGAACCAAGCCCATGACCTTCCATATGGAGCCAGCATTGCTTGAGCAGCATGTTACCACTGAGCCACCAAGCCAGCCCTAAAATTTATGTTTGTTAAATCCTAAAATGAATACACATCCCTCGTACCTAATTTAGGCATTAAAGAAGTGTATGAAGTAAAGCTTAAGTTATGCTCACCGTCCCTCTTTTTTTTTTTTTTTTTTTTTTTTGAGAGGTTTTTCGCTATAGGGCGCGTGCGCTCGCCAGACAGACAGAGAGAGACATAGAGACAGAAAGCGAGAAATCACCCCCCAGGGGAGATGGTCACGCCGCAATCCCTTCTCCTCCATTCTCCTCTCGGGATCTTGGGCACGCACGCACACGCGCCCGGCGTGAGTTGTAAGCCACCGGGTCCGGGACGCGAACCGCGGTCGACTACATGGGAGTCCAGCGACATAGCCATTACACTAACTGCTG
Organism: Tupaia tana; assembly: GCA_026018925.1. Lineage (NCBI taxonomy): Eukaryota > Metazoa > Chordata > Mammalia > Scandentia > Tupaiidae > Tupaia > Tupaia tana. Next base: position 23,642,074 of record JAKSZU010000009.1, read on the forward strand.
GTTCCCAAAAATCATGCGCTCGTCGAGAGAGACAGAGAGAGAGAGTGAGATGGACTCGATGCCGCAATCCTCCAGCCTCCATAGGTTTTTGCCATAGGGCGGGCGCCACCACGCCCCGTCCCTCTTTTGATAAACATCCTTCCAGACATTTTAAGTAAACATATATAAACTAATATACATACATACTTTTTTTTTGGTGGGGGGGAAGTTAGATTTTAGAAATGTTTATAGACACCTGCTTTTTTTAAAAAAAACATTTTTATTTTATTTAGTTAATTAATTAATTAATTAATTTTAAACATTTATTCATTCATTTGTTCTTTTTTTCTTGAGAGGTTTTTGCTATAGGGCGTGTGTGCTCGCCAGACAGACAGAGAGAGACAGAGAGACAGAAAGCGAGAAATCACCCCCCAGGGGAGATGGCCACGCCGCAATCCCTTCTCCTCCATTCTCCTCTCGGGATCTTGGGCACGCACGCACATGAGCCCGGCGTGAGTTTTAAGCCACTGGGTCTGGGACGCGAACTGCAGTCGACTACGTGGGAGTCCAGCAACATAGCCATTACGCTAACTGCTGGTTCCCTCATTCGTTTGTTCTTTATTTCTTCTATGAGAGGGAGAGACAGAGAGAGAAAAAAAGAGAGAGATAGGCATCCCCAACAGGCCTTCGTGCTGTGATCCACCTCTAGTGTCAGCCAGCCTGGATCATGTACGTGCATGGCACACCCAGCATGCTATGGGGCACATGCATTCACCAAAGAGAGAGAGAGAGAGAGAGAGAGAGAGAGAGAGAGAAAGCCACCAGGTCCAGGACTTGAATTGCAGTAGGCCATGTGGGAGTCTAGCACCTTAACCACCACACCACCTGCTGGCCCTAGCAGCTTTTTTTTTTTTTTTTAAGTTTCTCTGTCTCTATGTCTCTGTGTCTCTGTTTCTCTCTTTCAAGCACCCTCAATATGATCTTCAAGGCACAATCCTGCCCTCAGCCTTTTAACCAACCAGGATCATGGGTACACACATGCCTGGCTTGTATAGGTTGACCCAGGAAGCAAACTCTCATCTCTAAATGGCTTCTAGCATTACAAAGTGTTCCCTTACTGCTGCCCAACTGCAGCTGGTTCTGTAGGCAGTTTTTATTGTGTGTCTTAGTCTACCACTGCATTGCTAACAGCAATACCTGAGTCTGGGTGTTTATAAAGAAGTAGAGGTTTATTTGACCCACAACTCTGGTGACTGGAAAGTCTAAAGGCATAGGGCTGGCATCAGGACAGGCTATGTCAAAAGCAGAGATGATGGCATGCGCAGAGAGCTGCCTGGAGGCAGCCATCTTTCTTTTGTAACAAACCATTGTGGTGAGAATTAACCCCTTCACATGAGGGATAGAACTCACTTGGTCTCTCCAGAGACAGCATTAATTCATTCATAAGGCTGAAGATGCCATGACCCCATCAGGGCTCTCTAGGCCTCACTACCTCCAAATGTCATTTCACTGAGTACCAAATTCCAAGACGTGAACCTTTGGGAGAATCCAATGTATAACATTGGTCTTTCTGTATGTTTTGTTTTAAGGCTCAGGCACCTATTTTCGGAAAATTATTTATTTATTTAATGAGAGAGAGAGGGAGACTACTAACAAAGTCTTGCCACACTGTGATCTTTCCACCTGCTTACCAAGACCATGGTGTGTCTCTGGTGTTTAAGTCTACCTGGGATTGGAACCCTGGCCTCCAGTGTCATGCAGCAGTGCCCTACTGTCTATGCCATCACAGTTAGGTCTCATGCATGTGCATATTAAGTGTGCTCCCCAGTCTCTGAGAGGAGCCAACAATCTCAGCGCAGGAGGTACTTAATGAAAGCAATTTCATTTCTTTGTCACCTGTTGGAACAGATAATGTGGCAGCCATATTCAAGATTCACTTAAAGAGATGGTGCCAGGGCCAGATCCATAGCCTCATGGTTAAGGAAACTAGACTCCACATGACTGACTGAGGTTCAATTCCTGGCCCCAGTGACTTGAAAGATATGCTGGGCACATGTGTGTGCAAGTCCCAAATTCCGACAGGATGCAGAAGGAATGGCAATGTGACCATGCTCTATTGGAGGGGTGTTTTCTCCTTCTCCATTTCTCAATATCTCTTTGTTTTTCTCTGGAGAACACAGGTTCTTCCTCCAGCAATTAAAAAAAACAAAAAACAAAAAAAACACCAAACAAACAAAAAGAAAAGATGGTGCTAAAGAACAGGCATCTGACGCCAATAAGATTACTGCCCAAACTTTGCCCATTCAGGAGGTGGGGTGGCGGACTGGGAAACCAAGCAGTTACATAAGGAGTCAATTCAATGATGAATTTTTTTAAAAAGTAAAATTTATTTTCTTTTGTAAAATTATTATTTATTTAATTCCATTTGTTATTATTATTTTTTAATTTGACAAAAGAAGGAGAGCGAGAGAGAGAGAAGGGAAAGTGAGAAAGCAAGCCACCAGGTCTGGGACTTGAACCACAGTCGCCCATGTGGGAGTCCAACGCCTTTAACCTCCACGCCACTGGCTGGCCCTCAGTGATACATTTAGAGGCTATGAAAACATAATGGCACCTAGACGACATGGGCTCCACGACAGAAAGGTCTCACTCTTCTTACCTCTCTCCCCACAGTCAGAAGTGTGGCTGAAGAGAGAGGTGAGAGAGGGCAGTATGTAGACATCGTCGTAACACACAGCCTACATGTCAGACATTCAGCACGCATTATCTCTAATCTCCTTTATGATTCTGTGAAGTAGGTGTTAGCTTTATTTTACAGATGAGGAAGTAGGCTGAGAAAGGATACATTACTTGTTGAAGGTTACACAAGCTATTGAATGGTGGGGCCAGGATCTGAACCTAAGTCTGTCTGGCCATAAGGCTTCTGTTCTTTCCGTGATACACACCGTCCTGCCTCTTCTATGGCAGTGATAGCAGCCCAGGCCTCAGAGAAGTGGATGTTGCTTAAGAGTACGAGCTGGTTATGTGTGGGTGGGGCATTCTGTGGTTCTTTCTTTGGCTCGTCGATTCATTCTACAAATACATATTTATTTATAGCCAGGAAGTAGGAAGAGAGTGTAAGTCAGGTAGGTGGGGTGAGAAAGGACGTGTGTGGGGAGGAGGGCAATGGGACATGGGAGGGGGTGAGGCTAGAGAAAATAGAGTAAAGAGGAGCAATTGTAAGCTCAAATGCAGGATGGGGGCTGCTCACCCTGTCTGCTCTGGGGTGCAGTACTGAATGGGTCTCTGAGTCATGCCAGAAGAGAATCTCTGGAGCAATACTAACATGCAAACTGCAACCAGTGGTGGCACTCAGGACCAGACGCCCTTCAAACAGCATGTTATATGTACACACACATGCGTGTGCGCACATGCACACACACACACAGAGGAACCATAAATACAGAGACAGTTTTTAGAGAGATTTTTGCTATAGGGTGCATGCACTTGCTGGAGAGACAGAGATAGAAAGTGAGAAATCACCCCCCAGGGAGAATGGCCATGCCACAAACCCCCCTCCTCCATTCTCTTCTCAGGATTTTGGGCCCGCCTACACACACACCTGGCATGAATTTAAGTTACCAGGTCAGGGACTCGAACTGCAATTGACTATGTGGGTGTCCAGTGACATAACCATTACACCATCTGCTGGTGCCCTGGGACAGGTATTTTTAGATAAGCACAGCAGAATATATGTCACCACACAATGGAAGTTTAAATTAAAAAAAAAATTTCTTCCATGAGTGAGAGAGACACACACAGAGACAGACAGAGAGACAGCACCTCAAACAGGGTCTTGATACCAAACTCTACCCCCAGCCTCAGCTAGACCAGATCATGAGCACGCACATGCCCAGTGTACTCAGGGAGGTCCTGGGATATGAACCTGGAATCTTCCCATGTAGGCCAGTCTTTGTGGAACATCTTGTTTTACTGCTGCACCACTGTCCATCCCCAACAATGGAAATCTTCTAAAATGGAAGGCTATGCCTTGATTCTAGTAGTGTTGTTAGTGCTCATCATGTGAAAGGAAGCAACACTGATTTGTATGCATGAAGTGGAAGGTTTGTTGACAAGAAAAGAGAAAAGGAAGGAAAAATATCTCATTTTATAGTCACGATTTAGTTGTGTGTGTGTATTAGGGCTTTAAAGATTATATAAAATAATATGATGTTACAGAAAGAAATGTTAGGGGGTGAACAGGTGGCAGGGAGGTTAAGGTAGCTGGATCCCGTAAGGCTGACTCTGCTGTTTGAGTCATGGACCCGGTGGCTCAAAAACACGCTGAGCATACGTGTGTGCGTGCCCAAAAATCTCAAGAATAGACTGGAGGAGAAAGGATTGCAGCATGGCCACCACCCCTGGGTGGGAAGAGTTCACCTCTAGCCTCCCCTACCCTTGTTTCTCTCCAGTGAGCACACATGCCCAATCACAAACAGAGGGGAAAAAAAGAAAAATAAAAAAAAAGAAAAAAAACGAAGGAAGTGCTATGGAATGTTGGTCCATATCAATTTTCCTTATTTGTTGTTTAGTGGTCATTTTTAGATTGCAATAAAACAAGCCTGACTTATCTAGCCACTTAATCCCAAAGGGAATGTGACACAGAGCAGGGAGGGGCAGAGCTCAGGAATGTGTTGCCCTGACACACCAATTCCAGGACTCCTCAGGCTTCACCTGCACCTGAGCTATGGACAAAATATGTTTGGGTGCCACAGACGCTATTTTTAACTGCTCCACAATCAGAAGGTTGGCAGCTGCGGTGACCATGGTATTCCCAAGGGCGTCACATGTACACAAGCTTGGGAATCCAGAGAACTGATGAGGCCACAGGAAGTTCCTCTCCCTTCTATACCAGCTGTGCACAATACCAGCACACCCTCCAGGATTCAAAGGGGAGAACCGTAGGCTTCCTAAGGAATAAACTGATGATTATAATCAGCATGAGTGCTAGGGGACAACAGATGTTTTCTAAAGACATACTTCCCTCTACAAATTAATTCTAACATCTCTCTCCCATAAGAGAATTACCTAGTGATTTGTTTATCCTTTCAAATTTTTGATTGAAAGGTGCCACAAAAGTGTCAAATATAATTACAGTTATGTAGCTTTTAGTTTTATATCATGCAGGACCCAAATACTGTAAAGGAGAAATAGTTTTTGACCAACATATGTGTTGGTCAAGACATCAACAGAAAACTGTCTCAGGAAGAGCTTTGACAGTCTCTTCTGTTCTAATCCCAAATATTGTCACCCTTGAGAAACGTTTATCAAGCTTAGGAAAACCTAGGTTGTTAAGATAAGTATTCTCCCCAACAGTGTGGTAGATAAGGAGAGGTCACCTTCAGTCTTTTCTTGTAGAGGGGACTTTAAAAAGTTTACACAAAAAAAATGGAATTAAAGTATGGGTTTATTTTGGTGCAAAAATGTTTGTAGGAGTTTTTTCACAATACATATTTTCTATAAACTTTTTGAAGACCACTTGTACTTCCTTTTACATTTGGAAGGCAAGAAACATACTAGTGGAAATAGACCTTGTATCTTCCTTTTAAAAATAATTATTAATTTTATTTTATTTATTCATTTATTCATTTTAATTTGACCAGAGAGAAACACAAGGAGAGAGAGGGAAACTGAGAAAGCAAGCCACCAGGTCCAGGACTCTAACCATGGTTGGCCACGTGGGAATGTCCAGTGCCTTAACCACCACGCCACCTGCTCGTCTCTCTCTCTCTCTCTTTTTTTTTAAGAATTATTTTATTTAACTTTAGTTTTGGGATTTTTGCTATAGGGCCCATGTACTTGCTGGAGAGACATAGAGTGAGAAATCTCCCCCGGGGGGATGGCCACACCACAATCCCTTTTCCTGCATTCACTTCTCGGGATTTTGGGCATGAGTGGACACGAACCTGACATGATTTTTAAGCCCCCAGGTCCAGGACTTGAACCAGAGTCAACTATATGGGAGTACAGTTATGCCATCTGCTGGTCCCCTAGTATTTATTTATTTATTTATTTATTTTGAGAGATTTTTGCTACAGGGTGCGTGTGCTCGCCAGAGAGACAGAGAGAAACAGAGAAACAGAAAGCGAGAAATTGACCCCAGGGCGGAGGGGATGGCCATACTATAATCCCTTCTCCATTTTTCTGTCAGGATTTCAGACACACACTCACACGCACCTGGCATGAGTTTTAGATGGCTGATTCCAGGACTCAAATGATGCTCAACAATGTGGGAGTCAAGTGACATAACCATTATGCCATCTGCTGGTCCCCCTACTATCTTTTTTTTTTTAATAATTTTATTCATTACAGAAAGCGTGAGAGAGAGAGAGAGAGAGTAAGAGAGAGAGAAACACCCTAAACAGAGTCTGGTCATGCCTTGATCCCCTTTTTCCAGCCCTCTAGCTCATCAGGATCTAGGGCACGCCTGTACCTTGGTGTGTTTTCAAGTTGATTGGGGGATTCCCGACCTGGGGTTGGCCATGTGGCTTCTAGCACTGTGGTCTAGCTTGCTACCGACCGTACCCCCAGAATTGCTTTCCTCACTACAATCTCAAACTTCTCAAGGATGGGACCCACTCAGATCAGTAGCAGTGGTTCATGGTGGCAGTAACTGCAGAGGAGGGTGGCAGAAGGAAATAATCAATCAAGTTTGTGGGTAGAAATTCTGCCTTGACTCAATTATTATACATTCTCCAAATATAACTTACAACCTTTTGGGCAATATTTACTTCATTACCTAACTTGAAGAATTATGTCCTCCCAGTGGAATTTCCCTAATGTCCTTAATGTCAGTTACTTGTTCTTGGTACTACAAAATGATTCTGTGTTCTTGGGGACAATGATCATTTTCAATTTCCTTTTTATGTTTGTTTTGTTATGAAAGTCTTAGTGATTCAGTCTGGGGTGATTGGGACAGAAGAGGGGGTTCCTTGGCTAATGAACGGGACTTGGGAGGCAGAGGACTTATCTTTATGTTCATAAAGAGTAAAATTCGGAGTGCGGTTGATTTTAATGCCAGCAGGGCTGGAGAGGCCCAGGGTAGCTCTAGTTTGGGGTGAACACCATCAGTGAGCTAGGGTTGCTTCAGCATCTCACCGTGCGTGTGCGTGTGTGTTTAGTCCCCACCCCTCCCTGTCCCCTCGACACTACCCTTCACCTCCATCTCTGCGAAGCTGTATTAATAGAAGGCAACAGTTCACATACTGGCGCTCAGACTCCAATGAGAGGCTGGCGATATCTTGGCAGGTGGGCAAGTAGCAGGGAGATGGGTGGGGGAGTGGGCGGAGGCATCGTCGAGTGGCGTTCGGGCTGGCCAATAGCAGTTAGGGTAAGGGGCGGCGGGGGCGGAGGCGCGGAGGCCAGCCAGCCAATGGAGGGCGAGCAACTACTGGAGCGACCTGGTGACGTGAGGAGCGTTCCATTCGGCCAGCGGTGGGCGTTTGCCACAGCTGGTTTAGGGCCCCGACCACTGGGGCCCCTTGTCAGGAGGAGACAGCCTCCCAGCCGGGGAGGAAAACTCGCTGCCACCTTCGGCGGCCGTCGCGGTCCCCTGGGACAGTCCACTTCCTGCCTTCAGTTGCCGGCCGAGTTCGGTCTCCCTGGTTCAGGTAACAAGGGGTGGGGGCGGGGGTCTCCTGGGCCCGGCTGCATGGTGGGCTGCCTCCCCCTCGGCTGCGCGGGGACGCGGGGACGTTGGCACCGCCCTTCTCAACTCAGCCGCCGCCGAGCCCCTGGCCCGGGGTGACTACACGTGGCGGGGCGTGTGTGAGTGTGTACAAGCGTGTGGATGCGTGTGCGTGTGGAGGTGGCACGCGTCCCGACCTGCCTGGGGCGGTGGTCCGCTGCGTGGCGGAGGCAGGGCGGGCCTCCCGAGGCCGCGCCCGCGGCCCGCGCTCGGACTCGGGCCTCGGCACCGGGCTGGTGGGCCGGCCGCTGCTTCCTGACGGATCTGAATCTTTGTTCTCCCAGGCCGGGTTTCCCTTCCTGGTCTCTTCGCCCGCTGGCCCGGGTGATCGGGAGGAGACTGTTTTCCAGGTTAGTTTTACACAAAGGAAGTGTTCTGTGCACCTCTGGTGCCTCCTCCCCGCTCCCGAGCCTTGAACCTTCTCCTCTCCCTTCCCAGCGCCTAGTCTCCTTTGGACTCTTGCCCTCTGCAGCCCGGGAAGGATCCCGACTTGGTCGTTCCTCTCGGGTCAGCCGGACTGCAGGCTTCTGCCTCATTCTTGCCAGCGTGGGGCATGTGGTGGCAGTAAATAGAGGCCACAACACCATACCTGAGGGGAGGAGAAGGTGGCAGTGGCTGAGAAAGGCTAGGCCTGGCAACCCAGGATGCTGAGCCGAGATGCTACTTAGGAATTGTCCCAGAAAGCGTCCTTATGACTTTTCTTAGCTGCTGTCCCCACCCCCACACCAGTGCCAACCATTCCAGAGTCTTTCCTGCCTCTCACCTCTGGGTCTGTGATGTGGTTTTGTTAAGATGCCCACACATGTTAGGCTAGACCAGCAAGATCATTTCATTTCCCGGACTTGGGAAGTTACACAGGGTTTGCTTGGGGGAAATCCATTTTGTGTAAATACTGTGTGTGTGTGTGTGCACGCGCGCGCGTGTGTACAGAGTGTCCAGAACCTCCTAGCCCTGCCAGAGAGTGACTTGTTCCCTGGTGTGATTCATATTTGAGTAGCTAATTGGAGAAAGAAGGTGAAGAAGTGGAGGAGGGGAGGGAATGGCTTGATAAGGACAGAAAACCTGCTATTATTTTTAGAGCCCTCTTAATGATGATTAAAGAACATTGTGGTGTGGTGGAAAGTGTCCGGGACTGGAAATCAGCAGATGTGGGGTTTTTTTGGGTCTTGGCTTTGCCACTGTATGACCCTGGAGAAGTTAAATCCCTCTCTCTGGTCCTCTGTTTATTCACTTATAAAACAAAGTAATTGGGATGATCATCTGTCAAATCCCTTGTCGTTCCGAGGTTCTGTGAAATCATCAGTATTCATCTGGAAGAACAGGGGTTTAAGAAGAAGTACTAGTCCTCTTCTATTTTTGAGAACCTTTAAAAACACAGGTTGGAAATAAACTTTCCCCACTTATCCATCCCTACCCCTTCCAGCAGTGTTCATTTTTCTGTCTCTGAGAAAGGAGGGTTGGGCTGCATTTTCTTATTCCTGCTTCATCTGTTGTTTCCTTTTTGTGCTTTTTCTCAGGGTTAGAAATTGGACTTTTGATGATGTTTGACCCAGTGGCAGCAATAGCAGGCAACGTGATTTCAAAGCTGGGCTCAGCCTCCATTTCTTCTCTCGTGTAATCACCAAGCTCCTTTTGGACCAGGAATTCCAGTCATGTCTGTGATGGTGGTGAGAAAGAAGGTGACACGGAAATGGGAGAAACTCCCAGGAAGGAACACGTTCTGCTGCGATGGCCGCGTCATGATGGCCCGGCAAAAGGGCATCTTCTACTTGACCCTCTTCCTCATCCTGGGAACCTGCACACTCTTCTTCGCCTTCGAGTGAGTTCCCATTAAGCAGAGTTGCCTGATTATGGTTCCTTTGGGTTCAGGGGAAGAACCTTTCTGGGGAGTTTGTGGCTGGTTCTCGGATGACTTTTATATCTTCTTAAGCAATGTCCATAGATCAGGCCGACTGATTTCATCGCTATGTAGTAATAGCAGAGAATGCGCTTCCTAAAAAGACCAAGACCTTGCATACCAATTTTATAGCTACCCCTGACAAACCTGGGAAATAAGAGAGTTTGTCTTAATTACTCACCCTGCCTCCCAGTGGTCTTCTTGGGAGCTTAGTGACAAAATGTTAATATCTCTTCCCTACTCCTCCCAAGCCTAGGGACACCATCATTGTTATAACACCATCCAACAGCACTCACCTATCCTGTTGTTCTGGATCTTTTTTCCTTAGGGTCCAGCTCTCAGCTAGTTGTTAAATTAAAAAGCCAACTGTATTGAGACTGTGCACATTGGTTCTAGCCTCCGCTGTACCACAGACAACCTGTGCGTGTGGCACATATGTGCTTATTAAAAGTGAATCTCGGGGCCAGCAGATGGCGTGGTGGCTAAGGGGGCTGGACTCCCACATGGCCCACCATGGTTCAAGTCCCAGGCCTAGTGGCTTCCTTTCTTACTTTCTCTCTCTCTCTCTCTCTCTCTCATTCTGTCCCTCTCTGGACAAATTTAAATAAATAAATAAAGTTAAATAAAATAATTCTTTAAAAAAGAAAGTGAGTCACTGGGGCCGGCAGGTGGCATGGTGGCTGGGGTGCTGGAGTCCCACATGACCTGGCAATTAGCTTACTCACTTCCCCCCACCTCGGATGGGCCCATATGCCGTATATCAAGTTAAAAAGGGATGATGATGAAAAATAAAATGAAATAGATAAATAATTTAAGGAAAAAAAGAAGAAGAAAGGGAGTTGCTAGTTGCCTCCAAATCGCTCCACATAAATGACTGTCTATTCTGTGTCTGCCTGATGCCAGCCTTGGAGTTATTTTTTCCTGTGTTGTAATACCTAGTACTAGAGCCACTATTTGAAGTTTGTGTAGGTCGCTGCTCTAGGGAGGTGGCCAGTTGGATTCTAGGGCACTGTGGCATGGCTGCTGGATGTGCTGAGACTGCTGTAAGCTCTAGGGATGGGAGCAGTGCTAATTGTTTTGGGATTACTGTGAGGAGGGCCTTGAGGAGCCAAGAGGTGTGTGCACGGACTGCAGGCCAGGCCTGAGGTGAGCCTGCTGTCGTTCATGTACCTGGGTGACCTGGAAATGGAGCTCTGTGCTGAGGTCAGGCCGTGGGAGGTGGGAAGTGGGCGGTGGGAGGGGGCTCCTTGGCCAGCCTGTGTGGGTAATTAAAATGAACTCCAGTCCCTCGGGGCTCATTTTCGTCCTTCTACGAGAACTTCAAGCCTTCCCCAGTGCATCCAGAGTGATTTTCGGGTTGCTTTGCCAGGCTTTTTGATGGTTGCAGCTGGCTTGAGTAACAGCAGGGGGAGGAAGGGGACCCAGTTTACAACCAGGCTGGGAAAGTAAGGTCAGAGGAGCTCTTTGTTAAAGGCCCTTTTGCTGTTGCTGCTGCTACTGCTGACTTTGTGAAGTATTTGGCAAAGTCAGGCAGGTTGCTGAAGGCTTCTTAGCTGCTCTCCAGTCATTTTCGTGGCTGAGTGTGTCTGCGTGTGCATGTGTGTGTGCACATGCTCGTGTGTGGTACCAGCGAGCCCGTACAGGCAGGCAGGCAGGCATATGCATAATGTTCAAAATGGTTTTTCCTTCTCCTCACCCTCTCTCTAAGTGTTCTTGGTTTTGTTGTTTGCCTTGTTTCTTTTTGGAAGTGCGATGCCAAACTCTGCTGTCTTTCATTCTTCCTCTCTTTAGCTCTTTTTGTCCTCAACCCCCGTCCCCGTGGTTGAAGTTTTCTGATTGGAACCATTCAAAAGAGATGAGACTTGTTTCCAGGCTTTGAGTGAGTTGGTAGTTCTGAGCTCAGGAAACCTCCAGTTCGACTGGCCAGGGAAACTTGACATTTTGAGCTAAAGCAGTTTGGCTCTTTTTGTATCTGGGAGCCAGTGAGAGACTCCGATTTGGATGTGTTCCATGTAAGCCCCTGAAGGCCTCTGAAGAAAACTGCCCAGGGGATGAAACTCATAATTAGCCAAGTTACTGTTTGACAAAGGCGGCTTGAGTGTTCTAGCAAGACGATTTCTCCCCCCAAGTTACTTCTTACATTTTGGCCCTGGGTAGGAAAGGTCAGGCTGTTTGTAAAACTGCCCTGAATTCCAGGCACCTGTGTAAAAGAGTAACTATTTTTGAAGGTAGGGCTGCGGGAGGGAGTAGTGGGAGGAGGAGGTGAGGAGGAAGTATAGTGCCTTAGCTGAGGAGAGGAATGGGGAAGTATAAGTCTGACAAAGGGGACAGGACTCTAGTGAAGAGTCCGAAGAATGCTGGAATCCATGTTTGTGTGTGTGTGTGTGTGTCTGACATACACAGACAGGCGCTCCAGGTGGAGGCTGCCTGTGCCTAGCCAATGACCAGCTCTACAAGGTCCAGCAGCCTGCCTCTGAGGAATTCAGTCTCTTTTTGGTTGACCCTTTTCTTTGGAATCTGTAATTTACTATCAACCACGTAGCGAAGGACAGGGTCTGGGGGCCGATTCTCCTTTGTTCATATTGGAATTTAGTGAGACCTCAGGAAATCTGCTAGTCTAGCCCCCTGTCTGCAGGCAAGTGAGGGAGTTGAACAGAGGAATGACTATCTGTTTTCCTTAAATTGTCCAAGAGCAGAGGCTTCACATTCTCTGGCCTCTGTATTTTTGTCAACCCGAATCTGGAGGCACGTCTGGATTTGCATTTTAGTAACAGGGTCCTGCTTGCAGCAGGTACTCAGAAACAAGTATTGATGTATAGCTGCCTGTGGCACAGGCCTGGGTCACACAGCTGGCTTAAGAAGTCTGGTCAGGGGGCCAACAGGTGGTGTAGTGGTTAAGGTAATGGGCTCACACATGGCCAACTACAGTTTGAGTCCCAGACTCGGTGGCTTGAAAATCACACCAGCCTTGTGTGCATGCATGCCCAAAATCCTGAGAGGAGAAGGGGTTGCAGTGTGGCCATCATCCTCCCTGGGGGGGGGGGGTGTGTGTGTGTGTGTGATTTCTCACTTTCTGTCTCTCTGTCTCTCTTTGTCACTCCCGTGAGCACATGCATTCTAGCAAAAATCTCTAAAAAAATGAAAAAAGAAAAGAAAGAAGTCTGGTCAGGCATGTGGGTACTGCTTAATGGAAAACATGCTGTGTTAGTAGTGCCAGTGGATATGCTTTTATTTTTGGATCATACCTTTACAAATCTAGACTTTTTTTTTTTAATTTGCTATAGGGCATGTGCACTTGCTGGAGAAAAACAGAGAGAGAGGAAACGTGAGAACTCACCCCTCAGGGGAGATGGCCACACAGCAATCCCCTTTCCTCCAATCTCCTCTCAGGACTTTGGGCATGCATGCACATTTACCCTGTGTGATTTTCCAGAAAGCTAGACTTTTTAAAGGAAGGATCTGTGATTTTCAGCAGACAGACAGTAGCTTGAATACATAAAACAAAGAAAGGTTGCCCACCCAGGAGCCAGTTAGCTCCACATTGTTGAAAGTGTTTCCTCAGGGATGCTGTCACAGAGTGGGACTCACACTTAGGTGATCACTACCTCTCTTGCAACTCAGAGAGTCAGAAATGCTGTTTAACTCTGTGTCTGTCTGGAAGATTCAAATATACACAAACGAGAGTATAGATTGCTGGTTTGTAGCTATATTTAAATATAATTGTAGTCATGATACGTGTATTTAAATTTAAAAGCAGAGAGAAAACCAGGCAATGCCTTAAGAAAAAGAATTTCCTAATTAATTCTTAGGGTGATGTATTTAGGAAATGGGGAGTGTGTTTGCCAGTTTCAGCTTTGAACATATGAACTATTTTCCGTCCTTTCTGTTCAAACTCTGTCCAACTTGTGTGAAAAACACAGCTACCAGCTTGGCCTGGCATATGAGGACACCATAGCAGAATGACACTGACAACCTGTGAGCTGTCCAGCTACTGAAAGGCTATTGTGTTTAGTCACACTCAGCTTCCTGAGAAAGTGTGGTCCTGGGGAAAGAACCAAATGTACCATCTTCTGGACCTGGCTTCCTGGCTTTTTCTTTTAATTTTGTGGTCAGATCACTAGTGGGGTCAAGGTCCTTAGACATCCTGTGGCAAGAAGGACTATGTGACTCTTGACCCCTGAAGTAAGAGCAGTTTGCTGCTATAATCAGTGCTTATGCTCTTGCCGTGCCCTATACGGAGTTGGTATCCAGGCACTGTCAGACCACTTTCTGTCAGATTGGTTCCCAGGGTCCTTTCTTTTTTTCCATTCATGATAGAGCATGTGTGTGTGCATGAGAGAGAGCAAGCGAGCGAAAGCGAGAGAGAGAGAATGTGTGTGAGAGAGCAAGCAATCGATCTTCCACAGGGCTTGGTCATACTCTGATCCTCTTGTTCTAGTTTTTTAGCTCACCAGGATCCTGAGCATGTGTGCATGCACCCAGCATGCTTTCAGGCAGACTGGGCTAGGGACTTGAACCACGGTTGGCATGTAGCTTCTAGCTCTGCACTCCAGCACTCTACTGACTGTGCCACAGAAGCTGATCCTCATGGGTACTTTCAATGTCAGGTTCTTTCTTGAGTCTTCCTTTATAAAACCTTTCTAATAATTTCTGCATGCATTAGGCTAATCTTACATAGTGCTAATTTAACACATAATCAGATGGCATTTCTTTTCTATTTTTTTGAGAGACTTTTTGCTTGTACTCTCTGGAGTGACAGAGAGAGACAGAGAGACAGAAACTGAGAAATCACCCTCCAGGGAGAATGACTACGCTGCAATCCCTTCTCCAGTCCCCTCTCAGGATTTTCGGCACACACACACACATGCCTGGCATGAATTTTAAGCTGCCAGGTCTGGGACTTTAACCATGGTTGACCATATGGGAATCCAGCGACATAACCATTACGTGATCTGCTGGTCCCCAGATGGCATTTCTTATGCTTGTTAATTCTACAGTGATTACACTTTTCACCTGTTGTTATCTCCCACAGCTAGGTGTAAGCTCTTTCATGGTTGGGGACAATCTGTGTCTGTGTGGCTCCAGGCCTTTCTAGAGTAGGTGATCAAGAAATGTAGCTGAATGAATACATTCTGGATGCATTTGAAATTTAACAACCTTCACTCACAGAATCATTGGTTAATAGATCCAGAAGGGCTTTGGAGACTTATCACCATTGTTTTGCAGGTAAGGAATCAAGTCCCCAGAAGTAAGCTTACTTTGTCAAGATTGGTTGACCAGCTGGTGTCTCTGTATGGCTTTACCTTTGATCTTATTGTTACCTTTTGGCTCTGGAATCCTGAAGACATCCAGATTTCTAAAGCTGTGCATAGTGCCAAATGTGAGACCAGCATATTCTAGGCTCTTGCTAGCTGGTGTGTCTGTCACCTAGTGGTGTCTAGGTTATTTGGGTACTTCTGGAAAATGAAAGCATCTTTGAGAAAACTGACAGAATTCTGGCATGGCATTCAGGGTGCCTTGCAGGAACAGGGAAGCCTATCTCTAAATGTGAACTTAGAACGTAAGGAGCGTTGTGAGTTAATGAGGGATCCTCACCACTGTGACCACTTCTAGTCCCTGCTGCCAGGATAGGGTGGCTCCAAGAAAAATTGAGTAATGTGCACCCCCTACTTTATTATTCTGTGGGTGATCCTGAGGAAAGGGGCACCATGTTTTTGTCTTTTTGGACAGATGGAATAAAAAAGGCAGATCTGACAATACGGTTGTCAGGATCCAGGAGACGTTAGACTACATAGACCAAAGCCAAACTTTGACCTGGCAGAATATTAGTGCCTATAGTGACAAAGTCCAGGTCCTTGAAGAATATTCTTAGGTGAGATTGGGAAGAGGAAAAAGTCATTTTTATCATGCTCTCTAACTTAGAAAGCATGCACTGGAGAACTAGTCTGTGGAGGTCAATCTTGTGCTTCATCTAGCCTAGATTGTCCTTGGGACCTGGCCAAGCAAATGAAAGTTTTAGAAAGGTATAGTTGCCTCTTAGATATCAGTCTGTTAGAGTACTTAGTTAAACTTAACTTCTTGATAAAGCATGGTCCAAAGGGAGGGTTGGGTTTTGTCTTCTGAAGTTTGCTTTCCTTTAATAATTCTTTACGATTCTGTCATTCAGAATCCCTGTGTATATTTTCAGTCTCTACTACCTTTCATGGTAATGAGTTCACACTGTCAATTTCCACGGAACACTTCTCCCATCTTTTGAGAATGAGTCTTAATTGAGTGGGGTGATTATTTTGGGAAAAGCAAGCAGAAAGAACAGGGATGTCCTCCAGCATGCTGACATCAGTTGAGATATTTGCTGAGGGAGAGAAGAGACCTCCTAAGTTTCCCCCCTCAGTCGTGCCAGAGCTAGTATTGCATAGAAGAACAAAGGAAGTACCTCATGTCTTTGCAACAGCAAGAAGCTAGCTAATTCAGGGCAATTAGTGGGCTATCTCTGGAATGGAACAATGCAAAGACAGGAGCCTTATGATGATGATTAGATAAAGTCAGTTAATGGAAGGCCTTGGAATACTGGCCTGTGGAGTTTGGAGCTTAATATAATAGGCAGCAGAGAATTGTTCTAACTTCTTGAGCAGGGGTAGATTATAATTGAAATTTGGATTTTTTTTTAAGGGACAGATTTTTGCTACAGGGCTAGTGTTATCACCAGAGAGACAGAGACACACAGAGAAAGAGAGAAATCACCTCCCGGAGGGGATGACTACACCACAATCCCTTCTCCTCCATTCTCCTCCTAGGATCTTGGGCACACATGCACATGTGCTCAACATGAGTTTCAAGCCGCTGGGTCTGGAACTCAAACTGTGGTTGGCCATGTGGGAGTCCAGTGCCTTAACCACTATGCCACCTGCTGGCCCTGTGAAATTTGTTTTTATAACAGAAATTTGGCAGCGACTGAGCAGGTTCACCTGGATAGAGGTTTTGAACCTCTGTAAGAGAATGACTTAGCACGTGAGGATTGGAATTGTCCCTACTTGGTTAATTTTTTCCATTGTTGGGGCCAGTAGGTGGTGTGGTGGTTGGGGTGTGGGACTCCCACATGGCCAACCATGGTTCAAGTCCCAGACCTGGCAGCTTGCTTTATCAGTTTCTCTCTCTCTCACTGGTGAGCACACATGCCCTATAGCAAACTTAAATAATAATAATAAATAAAATAAAATAAACTGTCTCCATTGCTGCTGGAGCAAAGAGGGCTATGTGTTTTCCTCTGATCTTCACAAAACAGCAAACCTGGAGGCTAATTTAATGTCAAAGGAAAGTTTTTCCTTCTCAGCAGACTCTCAGTGTCATCAGAAGAACTTTGAAACGGTCTTCTAAGTGATTCTACACGTTTCCTGTGTTCTAGCGGTAGTGCCCTAGCCTGTTCAGGCTGTGTTGTAACAAACTCCTATAGACAAGGTGGCTTAGAAAGAACAGAAGTTTAGGGACCAGCAGTTAGCATAATGGCTATGTCGCTGGACTCTCATGTAGTCGACTGTGGTTTGAGTCTCGGACCTGGTGGCTTAAACTCACGCCGGGTGTGTGTGTGTGCGTGCCCAATATCCCGAGAGGAGAATGGAGGAGAAGGGATTGTGGCGTGGCCATCCCGCCTTGGGGGTGATTTCTTGTTTCCTGTCTGGCGAGCACACGCACCCTATAGCAAAAACCTCTCAAAAAAAAAAAAAAAGAAAGAAAGAATGGAAGTTTATTTTTCACAGTTCTGGAGGCAGGGAAGTCCTAGGTAAAAGTGCTGGCAGATTCAGTATCTGGTGAGGACCTGCTTCCTGGTGGCGAAACAGCTACCTGTGTCCCCTCACATGGCAGAAGAGGCAAGGGAGCTTTTCAGGGTCTGTTTTATAAGGATACTAATTACATTCATGAGAGTGGGTCCTTAGGTGACCAGTCACCTATCAAAGGGCTCACTCACCTCCAAATGCCAACACATTAGGGGTTAATATTTCAACATGAATATTAGGTGACACAAATATTTTAGTCTATAGCAGTGAAGCAGTAACAGGACAGATGCGGGCTGGCCCCATAGCCTAGTGATTAAGGGAGCCAACCACGGCTCAAATTCTGGCCCCAGTGGCTTGGAAAACACTATGGGTATGCATGCATATGTGCTCCAGATCCCGACAGGATGGAGAAATGGAGGAGAAGGGATTGACCATGCCCCATTGAAGGATGCTCGCCCCCCCCCCCCCCACTTCCCCTGCCTCCTACCCTCTCTCTCTTAGGAAAGTGCATATGCCCTCTGGCAATAGAAATGAATAAATAAAAAATGTAAGAGGAGGAGCCAGTAGGTGGTGTAGTGGTTAAGGTGCTGGACTCCCACATAGCTGACTGTAGTTTGAGTCCCAGACCCAGTGGCTTAAAAATCACACTGGGCATGTGTGTGTGTGGCCAAAATCTCAGGAGGAGAATGGAGGAGAAGGGCTTGCAACGTGGCCATCCCCCGGGGGACGATTTTTCACTTTCCCTCTCTCTGTCCTCTCTCTCTCTCTCTAGTGTGCACACACACCTTATGGTAAGCACACACACACACACACACATACATACATATATATATATATATATATATATATATAGAGAGAGAGAGAGAGAGAGAGAGCGCGAGAGAGAGAGAGAGCACCACCACAGGATTTAGTATGGAATTATATTTTAAAAAATAGATGACAGACAACTGTCTACATTGGGACTCATTGCAAAGTCTTATTTCTACCATGTGGGACCAAGGACATCACAGGGCTCTGATCCTGCTCTTTGGGCACTTTCTGCTGTCCTAAGCACAGCTCTTCCTTAAAGTCATCCTGAACAGCTGCTGTTGGAGCAGTTTCAAGCAGCCACCAGCTCCCTAAGAGAGCTCTTTTCTGACCACTGTTCTTAGAGTCTGAATCACCATTTGATTACAGGTCTTATCTTATTCTTTGGATGTTTCATATGTTAGTTTTGTTTTCCTCATAAAAGTGATCTTGTATTTCTCTTGTTTCATTTGTTAGACCATTAAATACTTGTTGGCAGATTGATTGCACTGATAAAGGAACAAGCAAAAAATGTAGCAAGAAAGGTATTAGGGAGACTCAGAAGCCGAGGATTGTGAACCCCAGTCTGATCTGCTAGTCTGTAAGGCATAGCCCTCTTATGGAATCTAGTTTCTTACCAGCTCCACTCGTGAGTCTCTTTTAAGTGTTTTCATGCGAATTGAAGTCTGTGTCATTATCATCCTTCCAGTGGACCAGCATGCTAGGGATGGGGGAGGAGACATGACACACCAGCCCAGCCTGGCACTGCTGGTTACTGCTGGTCAGTACCACCGTGTGGCCCACGGGGACGTGTGGGAGGCCAGTAGTCTAGCCCAGCTATGGAAGTCTGAGGCCGTTCAGAAAGTTGATAGAGAATGGCTTAAATGATGATGTCTCTTCAGGTGGCAGAAATGAAGACTTTGTGGGGACATGGTTACATTTATAAAATTCACATGAGAAGAAAGGGACTTCTAACTCTCTGGAAGGAGGAAAGCCTCTTGGTACTTTGGAGACAAAGGAGAGTTCTGTTTCAAGAAGTGTGTGGGTACCATTATTCTAAGAAGTGATATAGATAGAAAGTACTAGGGGGTTTCAAAAACAATTAGCTTATGTTCACGATGACAGATCCAGTCTTTCTCTCAGACAGATTAGTGAGGATTAGTGAGGGTACCCCTGACTTTTGAAGTCGATAATGGGAATTGTCACCAGATCTTCACATAGCATATTCCTGTCAGAGACAGACCTCCAGCTTACTGCAAGAATGGGACTAACCTAGATGGCTTTTTCTTTTGTTTTGTTTTTATTTTTGCCATTCAGTGTGTGCTTGCTAGAGAGAGACAGAGAAAGTGATAAATCACCCCCCGGGGGGATTGCCATGCTCCAGTCCCTTCTCCTCCATGCTCCTGCAATTTCGGGCATGCATGCACACATGCCTGGAACAATTTTCAAGCCACTAGGTCCAGGACTTGAACTGCAGTCAGCCATGTAGAAGTCTAGCACCTTAACCACCATGTCATGTGCTGGTCCCCCTAAATGGCTATTTAAAAAAAGTTTATTTATTGAGAGAGAGAGAGAGAGAGAGAGAGACCGACCCTCAAGTGGGTCTCATGCCACAACCTCCCCCTCCTCAGCTTTCTCAGCCAGTCAGGATCATAGGTGTGTGCACCGGCATGTGTAGGTCGATTGGGGAACTGAGCTGTGATCTTCCATATGTATCCAGCATCATTTGAGAAGTACATTATCACTTTATTACTGCATTGGCCCCTCGGGGATATTTTTAAAAATTTTAGAGCTGGTTCTGTAGCCTAGTAGTTAAGGGAGATGGATCTCACGTGGCTGAGAGTAGTTCAAATCCAAGCCCCAGCAGCTTGAAAACCATGACAAGTGCATGTGTGTGCATGCCCCAAATCCCAACAGGATGGACAAATGGAGGAGAAGGGATTGCGTTGTGACCACACCCTATCACTTTTTTTCTCCCTATCTCTCTCTCTGTCTCTCTCTAGCAAGTGCATATATCCTCTGGCAATTAAAAATAGTGTCAAATTGATATATTAAAATTGTATATATTCATGGTAAACATCACGATTATTTTTTTTTTTGGAGAGGTTTTTGCTATAGGGCACGTGCGCTTGCCAAACAGACAGAGAGAGCCAGAGAGACAGAAAGCAAGAAATCATCCCCCAGGGGGGATGGCCACGCTGCAATCCCTTCTCCTCCGTTCTCCTCTCAGGATCTTGGGCACGCACGCACACATGCCTGGCATGAGTTTTAAGCCACCAGGTCCGGGACTCGAACCGCGGTCGACTACGTGGGAGTTCAGCGACATAGCCATTACGCTAACTGCTGGTCCCACGATGTTTTGATATATGTATCCATTGTATAGTGACTAAATCAAACTAATTAATATATGCATTATCTCACATATTTGTGTGTGTGTGTGTGTGTGGCAAGAACATTTAAAATCTATTCTCCTAGCAGTTTTCAAGTACACACTACATTGTTATTAACTATAATCACCGTGCGATGCAAGTGATCTCTTGAATTTGTTCTTCCTTACTGAAATTTTGTGTCCTTTGACATCTCTCCAATTTCCCACCCTAGGGAGGTATTGTTTTTATCATAACTATTGCAGATAGACTCTGTGGGTTGCAGTTCACAATAGTCCCAGCCGCTAGCTCTCTTAAGTTTCCTCTTACTCAGAATAAAAAAGCTTAGCTGGTCCCACATCTGCCTTCCCAGCCACACCCACTCACTAGAGACAACTGGCTGCCAGTAGCCTCATCTCTGGAGGAGAACAATACAATGGGCTTGTTGTATACTTGTTGACATACAGAGTGAATTGTTTTAGCAGGTGCAGAAGATAGTCTGTGTGGAGATTACAGAGACCTTTATCCTTGATGGCGTAGTGTAATTCAAATCTAAGTTGTTCTTTGTTCGGTTTATAAGCAGGTGTTAGAACTGGACTTAGTTAAGCTCGGATCCTTCTGTGCATTAATTTTGATTTTTTTTTTTTTTGGTGGGGTTGTTCTGTTTACTCTGTGTCTTTTCCCTTTAATTAAAAAAATTAAACTCTATTTAGTGGCCAGTTGGCTAACTCTCATGTTTCTAAGTCTTGTGGTTGGAGAGCAGTTTGAGCTCTCGAGATATTACTTCTTTGTTTTCAAGAGCGATCCTAGCGATGGACAGTGACTAGGAAGATGATTGTTTCCTATACATGTGGTTATATCACTTGGCTTGTTCATGACATGGAGCCTCATGCTTTTCTTGTGTGCTTTGGATCCCTGATGAGTGAAGGTGCTTTTCATTTGTAAATTCACTTTTTGATGATTTGTACTAGTGAAGGGAAGCAATGGAAAAGAGGACAATCCACAAGCCAGTGATGTGAAGAACCTTAATTATCCTGAACTCATTTGACAGATCCTTTAGTTCTCTATTTCCCCCTCTTCCCTTGGCTTTTAGGAGAAGGAATTAATCATTAAAAGCAAAGCTGGGACCAGCAGTTGGCGTAATGGCTATGTCGCTGGACTCCGACGTAGTTGACCGCGGTTCGAGTCCCGGACCCAGGGGCTTAAACTCACGCCGGGCGCTTGTGTGTGCGTGCCCAGGATCCCAAGAGGAGAATGGAGGAGAAGGGATTGCAGTGTGGCCATCCCCCCTGGGGGGTGATTTTCTGCTTTCTGTCTCTCTGTCTCTCTCTGTCTGTCTGGCGAGCGCACGTGCCCTACAGAAAAAAAAAAAAAAAAAAAAAAACCTCTCAAAAAAAAAAAAAAAAAAAGAAAAGAAAGCAAAGCTATCCAGCCTCTGTGGTACAGATGACAGTATACTGGACTGTGGGGCTGGCATCCACATGCTGACCACAGTTCAAGTCCCTGGCCTGGTTCACTTGAAAGCATGCGAGGTGCATGCACGTGCACTTGGAATCTTGGTGGGCTGGAGGACTGGAAGAAGAGGATTGTGGCGAGACCAGGCCCTGTGCAGGGTGCCTCTCCCTTTCTCTGTCTGTCATGCACATATATATACTCTATCATGAATTTTCAAAAAGAAAAAAGCAATCTACGATGAAAGATTTTGTTCAAAACAAGCAAGCAAACAAAAGGGTCGCTAAAATCATCTTCCAGATTCAGTACATATGCTCACCTTCATTCGAAACTGCTTAGTCTAATATGACAGCTGGATTGCATCCCTCCGCGCAGTTGTGTGTGTGGCGGGGTGACTGGGGAGGATCTCATGGGGGTTGTTTGCAAACGGCAGCAAATATACAACCCGGGGTTAACCGTTTGGTCTGAGTGGATTGCAACTTGCTTACTCCACATGCTGATGAGGTAAGCTTTTTTCTTAGCTTACTTTATCCTCTCACCCTCTGCTACTTGCTCATCTACTTGTAGTCTGCCCCAAGTGAAGATCTCTGTTTTCAAGGAGAAATGTGCCTCAGGAGGAGGAGAATAAAAATAGGTCAGTGATAACTCTCATCACACATTCCCATTGATTCCGTTTGGAATTCAGTTCAAATCAACATGTATTTATTGATGACTTCCTTATTCTCTTACTAGTGTTAGACGCTGGGAGATAGAGAATCACGATAACGTTAGTAGCTAACATTTACTTAGCATTTACTGTGTGTCAAGTGCAGTTGTCAGCACTTTCTTCATGTCAGTGCATTTGATCCACACAGTGATCCCACGAAGAATGGCTACTATCCTCAGTGTACAGATGAAGAGACCAAAGTTAACTAAGTCACCAATTAGGAGCTGGTAGGGCCAGAGTTCAAACCCAAGAGGTCCTGGGCAAATATGATCACATTCTTGCTCTTTTTCTTTCTTTCTTTTTTTTTTAGAGGTTTTTTTGCTATAGGACGCGTGCACTCGCCAGACAGACAGAGAGAGACAGAGAGGCAGAAAGTGACAAATAACCCCCCAGGGGGGATGGCCACGCTGCAATCCCTTCTCCTCCATTCTCCTCTTGGGATCTTGGGCACACATGCACACGCGCCCGGCGTGAGTTTAAGCCACCGGGTCCTGAACTCGAACCGCGGTCGACTACGTGGGAGTCCAGTGACATAGTCATTATGTTAACTGCTGGTTCCAATCACATTCTTGCTTTTAAGAAGTCCAGTTGGGAGGAGTGCGGTCAGCATATGGGAAACAGCTAGGAAATATTACCAAGCCCTGACAGCGAGTACTATAGGGAGCAGGGAAGGGACAGATTAGTAGAGCTTGGCATGGGCCTTTTGGAGGAGGCAAGCCTTAGACTCTAAGTCCCAGATTCTTCATCTTTTTTTTGGTAAAGGAACATATTTTTGTCTTTAATTGCCAGAGGATGTATGCACTCACCAGAGTGACGGGGGCGGGGGGGGGGGAGGGAGGAAGAGAGAAGAAGAGAGAGGGAGAAAGCACCTCCTAATGGAGCATGGTCATACCTTGATCTTTCCCCCTCCATTTCTCCATCCTGTCTGGATTTGGGGCATGTATGCACATGCGTGCCACATGTTTTTCAAGCTGCTGAGGCCAGGAACGAACCGTCATTGACCATGCGAAGTCCATCTCCCTTAACCAGTAGGCTACAAGGCATCCCCTTCTTCTATTAAATGGGTGTAATCTACCCCATACATTCAGTGTGAGAATTGGATGAAATAATGCATCTAAAGAGCTTAGTACAGTGCTTGGCATATGGCAGAGTACTCAATATCTTGTAGTTGCAAGGATGGTGATGATGATATTGATGTCTCTGGGACTCAAGAGATGAGTAGAGTTGGGATATCCAGAGAGGAAGATGAATAGGTTAAGAGGGGAATGAATATGATGTCAGGAAGGGGTACTGGGACCAGCAGATGGTGTAATAGTTAGGTCCTGGACTCCCACGTAGTGAACTGTAGTTCAAGTCTGGGACCCAGAAACTTAATACTCAGACCATGTGCATGTGCATGCATGCCCAAAATCCCAAGAGGAGAAAGGAGGAGAAGGGATTGCGGTATGGCCTTCCCCCCGGGGGATGATTTCTTGCTTTTTGTCTCTCTGTCTCTCTGGCTAGGGCATGCACTCTATAGCAAAAATCTTTTTTTAAAAAAAGGAAGGGGTACTAAGAAGATGTGATTTTCTTGTTCCCTTACTGATGGTCATTAGTCACCTCCTTAGCTGAGCTAATTGAGGAGACTAGAGGAATGAGCATTGTAGAGTCTATCAGCAGCTCTGAAACTTTTCACTGGTCTTGAAGTATGCTGAGGTAGCCTCTGGTCAACACTGGGAGCCTGCTTCCTGTTTGGTCCTCATCAAGCTCAGCCCTACTGCCAGATGAGTGTATATGAAAAGCCCTGGACATGCTCAGTGTGAGATCAACCTCTGGTGCTTACAAATCCAGACTCAGTTGCTTCCCTGTCTTAGCAGGTGTGAACTCTTTCCTGGAGCAGAGGAAATACGGCTTCCAGGGGGCTGTTAGGAAGGATTGGGCTTAGGTGTAAGGGAGGTCCCTTGAGACTGTCTTCTGCATGTTATACATGGCATCATCAATCAAGTATTTGTTGATGTGCAGAGCCATGTGTTAGGAGTTCTGGGTAATTCAAGAGAAGTGAAAGCATGGTCCCTGCCCTCGAGTTACTGCTAATTTTGTTGTGGAGACCAGGTTGACATACTTGCACCAATTAGAAATCATAATAGGGTAGGTGTAATTCAATGTTGAATTGCCTGCTTTCCTCAGATGCCGCTACCTGGCTGTGCAGCTGTCTCCTGCCATCCCCGTGTTTGCTGCCATGCTCTTCCTTTTCTCCATGGCTACCCTGTTGAGGACCAGCTTCAGCGACCCTGGAGTGATTCCCCGGGCCCTGCCAGATGAAGCAGCTTTCATAGAAATGGAAATAGGTAAGTCTTAGGACCGGCTGGCAGGCTGCTGTGCACGGATGGTCCTGATCAGGAAGGGAACTGAATCACAGTCATAGTTGCTGGTTAACAGTCAAATCTGAGATCACCGTCACCCTGTGAATTGGGTAAGGCAGGTATAGCCTGATCATAACGTCCCAGATACTTTGTTCCCTGTGTTCAGTTGCATTTCAGGAAGGATTTGCTACCAAGATCCTGTAGCACTGTTTCCAAAGAGGATTTTTTTTTTACTTGTTTGGATGTGAAGGGGTCACAAATCATTCTATTCCCTCCCCCTTTTATGATGGAAACCATATATACATGAGAGAGAAAAAGAGGGAGAGCAAGCAAGCACCTTTAGTAGGGTATTGTCATGTCACAATCCCTTCTATCCAGGCTGCCCCTCCTCAGGATCCTGGATATCCGTGCGCACACCTGGTGTATTTTCCAGGCTGATTGGGGATCTGAACTGTAGTCACCATATGACTTCTAGCACTGCAGGGCACTAGCATTACTACCGTGTCACAATGGCTGGGCCACATTTGATTTTTTTGTTGAAAGCTGTAAACCTTCTGCCCATAAAGAATGTTGTATTCAAGCACATATATACAATTTTGAATGTAATTTCAGGGATTCATAGATCTTTTGAGGTATATTCATGGTTCCCCCAACCAAGAATTCCTGATTTAGCAGAATATGCCAGATGATGGGGCAGCGACGGTACAAAGAACCACTGAGAATTCTAAGAGAGGTACAGGAGCCAGTGGCAGTCTCAGTATAGTGCGGTCTGCAGTCAGCAGCTCAGGGGGAGGGTTTGGGAACAGAGAGGAAATGCTATCCTATCCAGGACTGTGTCACTGATTGGTGCCCCACCCCTACCCCACCCCACCACCAGGGCTAGAGGAGGGGCTATCCCAGGAATTCACAGTGGGAAAGAAGACTATAGCCCAAGTACTTGGAGGGAGCAGGAGCCCAGCAGGTCAGCAGCAGACCCCTTCCTAAATGGTTCTCAAGTTCATTACCAAGTAGCTTGAGTTAGCATCCAAGACACACGGGATAGAAGAAGGGGACCCCAAGACTTGCCAGCCTGAGAAGCCATGCCAGTAGAGCACTGATCTGTGGCAAGCCTGTAGTTCTTTGAAAGTGTTTTAAAGGTTTTTGTTCGTTTGTTTGTTTTACCTGTGTTTCCCCCTAGCTTTTTCTTTTTTTTTTTTTTAATTTATTCATTTCTCAAGAGAGAGAAGGGGGGGCACCTACCCCAACAGGTATGCATGCATTAGTCCACCCCCATCTCAGCCAGCCCAGATCATGGATATGCACACATATGCCTGGTATGCTCGGGAAGGTCCTGGACACAAACCCGGGACCTTTCCCATGTGAGCGCAGTTGTTACCATTGTACCACCTCCTGGCCCCTCCCCTAGCTTCTAGTGGTTTTCTTGTTGGAAACGTCCAACCTGTTTTAGTCGTGCTAGGGAATAATTAGTTTGTGCATATGGGTGGGGTAAGGGTGAAACTCACAGGAAGAAAGAGAAGTGAGGTATATTGATGCAGCTGAAGTTCTGGGGAGGCCTGGTAGAACTGGGGGTAGTTAAGAACAAGACACTCAGGGAGACTCTTAAGTGCTGTTTTTTCTCCAAGTTATTCTTTGATAGTCCCCTTTCTATTCACAGACCAGAAACAAAGCCAAACAAAACAAACAACAATTGAGGGTCAAGGCAATACCTTGACTTGCATCTCATCCTGAGTCCTTAACATGATTAACTCTTTTCCACCGTATCACTGGGCCAGGGACCCAGCCTCTGGCTGTCACATCGTAATCTCTGCACTGAGCATGTTTCCCTTGACAGAAAAGTGCATAGTTGAGTTCAGATGTATGTTTATGTTAGCAATTTTTTGTCAGCTTATATTCAGCTCTGGGTATGCTGTGGGGGTGGGAAGGGAGGTGGAAGTGGGAGAGAAGTCATGTGATTCCTCTGCCTCCTGGGGAGGGTGAACCATGAACTCTCTGTCCCGGGTGCTCTCCTGTAAAAAGTATGTGCAAAGGAACATTACGGTGGCATGCTGGTACCTATATCATCCGTTAATGAATAGCTACCCCCATCCTTTTAAGACTTGTGACACACTGTTATTGTTTGATTTCACAGCATCCACCCCACTCTGCAAAAAAAGGAAAAACGTTCCATATGGTAGATATTTTTAAAATCAAAGCGAATTGAAAAATATTCTGTTTTTAGAATTATACTGCACAGCGAGGGTGCAAGGAGACAGGCACACTCATATGCTGTGGATGGGCAGGCGTGCAAATTCATATAATCTGTCTGGGAAGCAGTTTGGCGATAAGTAATATGGGCTTTAAAGGTTCATACTCTTTGACCCAGTAATAGTATTGCTCTAAGGGTTTAGCTAAAGGAAATAATTAGAGATTTTTTTAAAAAAAATAATTACTGTAGAAGGATTTTTAGTGCATTATTTCTTCTTTTTTTTTAAAAAAATGTGAATATAGTTATTTTAAAACCAGCAACTTCATATATTCTTGCTCGAACTTTGACCTTTTTTTCTATTTTAGCAATTAATGTGAACACATGAATACATTTTGGGGGAAGGGAGAAGGGGAGTGTGGGGTTGGAGTGATGATCAAAGGGAATTTAAGATTTAATCTGTGATGTTTTAAGTTGTTGCATACAGCATTTTTTTAAATAGCAAAAATCTAGAGACACAATTAAAGTAGTTTAATAAATCACAGTATGTGCATACAGTGGAATATGGCCAGTAGTAATGTTTTAGGAAAAAAATGAACCATGGCTCACAGAATAATGCTAATTAAATAATTCATGGTACAAAATTACACTTATAATATGATCTGAATTTTTTTATTATTACCATAGGACATGTGTGCCCACCAGAGAGATTCAAAGAGACAGTGGGGGTGGGGGGAGCAGAAAGAATCCCCCCACCATGGGGCACGGCCATACTGCATTCCTTTCTCCTCCATTTCTCCAGCCTGTGGGGAATTTGGGCACACATGGCACACATGCCCAGTGTGTTTTTCAAGCTGCCAGGGCTCTGACTCGAACTGCACAGTAAGTGATGTGTGATCTGACTTCTTCACCCACCATGCTACAGGGTTGACCTTGATCTCTATATTTTGTTTTTGTTGTTGTTTTTTGTAATTTGCTATAGGGCATGTGTGCCCACCAGAAAGAGACAGAGAGAGTGAGAAAGCACTCTCCAGGGGAATGGCCATGCCGCAGTCCTTTTTCCTCTGTTTTTCTCTTGGGTTTTTGGGCATGCATGCACATATGCCTGGTGTGTTTTTTAAGCTACTGGGTCCAGAACTCAACTGTACAGTCAGCCATGTGGAATCCAGCTCCCTTAACCACTATGCTACTGACTGGCTCTCTAGTCTGAAATTTAAAAACAAAACCATAAATGTTTATTTATCTGTTAAGAGATTGAAAGGAAACATACCAAGATGTATAACTATTTCTCAGTTGAGAGACCATCAGAGATTTTTATCTTATTTATATTTTCTGTTTTTTTCCAAAGTTTTTGCAATAAGCATGTGTTATTCTTATTTTAAAAATTGTTTTTATTTTTTTAAAGAATTATTTATTTAATTTTATTTATTTATAATTATTATTATTATTATTATTATTATTATTTTAATTCACTGGAGAGAAACACATAGAGAGAGTGAGAGGGAACCAGCAGTTGGCATAATGGCTATGTCACTGGACTCCCATGTAGTCCACTGCGGTTTGAGTCATGGACCTGGTGGCTTAAACTCACACTGGGTGTGTGTGCGTGTGTGCCAAAGATCCTGAGAGGAGAATGGAGAAGGGGTTGCAGTGTGGCCACCCCCCTGGGGGGTGATTTCTCGCTTTCTAGCTCTCTGTCTCTCTCTGTCTTTCTGGCGAGCACACACGCCTTATAGGAAAAACTTCTCAAAAAAAAAAAGAGAGAGAGAGAGAGAGTGAGAGAGAGGGAAAGTGACAAAGCAAGCTGCCAGGTCTGAGATTCAAATCACAGTCCACCATGTGGGAGTCCAGTGCCGGAACCACCATGCAACCTACTGGCCTTAAAAATTGTTTTTCTAATTCTAAGTATCACCAGTCTTTTTTAAATGCATATTTTACTTTTGCAGGACAGAATCTTCTCATACATACAGCTTTTTAGCAAGAGGTTGTATGTGCTCACTTGAGTGAAACAGAGAGTGAGAAAATAAGAAAGCACCCCCATAGGGGATGGTCATGTTGTAATCCTTCTCTTCCATTTCTCCCTCCTTTTGGGATTTGGGCTTGTACACATATGTGCCCAGTGTGTTTTTCAAGCCACTGTATTTACGACTCAAATCACACAGTTGGCCATGTGGAATCCAGCTGCCTTAGTCCCTATGCCATTGGCAGGCCCAACATATATTTTTATTTTGTAATATATTGTATTTTGCTGTGTCACTATTTATTCATCTATATAATTTTAAATGGCTACATGATATTTCATTCTGTGTATGTATCATAATTTACATAATCAACCTCCTATTGTGACATCGGGCTTATTTTTAATTTTTTTTCTTATTAAAAGGAACTCTGTGGTAAATATCCTGGTATAAGCATCTTCTTTATATCTCTTTGTAATTTCTACAAGTTCTAGAAGTAGAACTGCTAGGTCAAAGGTAATATACATTTAAAATTTTGGTAGCCTTTGCCCAATGCTCATGGTAAAGGTATAAGAATGACTTTTTCCCACTCTTGCTAATACCAGATATTTTTATTCTTTTTAATATTTGTTAATATAGAGACCAACAGGTGATATGGTGGTTAAGGTGCTGTACTCCCACATGGCCAACCTCAGTTTGAATCCCAGACTTGGTGGCTTGAAAATCACGCCGGGCACATGTGCATGTATGCCCAAAATCCTGAGAGGAGAATGGAAGAGGAAGGATTCCAGCATGGCCAGGCACTGAGGCCATGCCCTCTGGGGGGGGGGGGGGTGGTGGTAACTTCTCACTTTCTCTTTCATTATCTCTATCTAGGGAAGGCATGTGCCCTATGGCCAAAAAAAAAAAAAATTAATAGGTAGAAATTGTATATTTGTATTTTAATTTGTGTTTCTCTGGTAATTAATGAAGTTAGGTATTTTCATTTTATATTTTTTGGCTTTTTTTCTTTTATGAATGTTTTTCTTTCTTTATATATATATTTTTTTTTTGAGAGGTTTTTTGCTATAGGGCATGTGCACTCACCAGAAAGAGAGAGACAGAGACAGAAAGCAAGAAATCACCCCCCAGGGCAAATGGCCACGCCGCAATCCCTTCTCCTCCATTCTCCTCTCGGGATCTTGGGCACACATGCACATGCGCCCAGTGTGAGTTTAAGCCACCGGGCCTGGGACTGCGGTCGACTACATGGGAGTCCAGCGACATAGCTACTACACTAACTGCTGGTCCCTGAATGTTTTTCTTTCTAATCAGACCAAAAAAAAAAAAAAACCCTTGGGACCAGCAGTTAGCATAATGGCTCTGTCGCTGGACTCCCACGTAGTCGACCGCGGTTTGAATCCCAGACCCCGTGGCTTAAACTCGCGCTGGGCGCATGTGCGTGCATGCCCAAGGTCCCGAGAGGAGAATGGAGGAGACAGGATTGCGGCGTGGCCATCCCCCCTGGGGGGTGATTTCTCGCTTTCTGTCTCTCTGTCTCTCTCTGTCTGTCTGGCAAGCGCACGCGCCCTGTAGCAAAAACCTCTCCAAAAAAAAAAAAAAAAACCCTTGAAGAAATGCTTTTTGACATATACACAACAGAATTACAGACACTCTGTAATATTGAGGGACCTCTCTGTGATGCTGAAAGTATAATCAGGAAATGTTCGCCTGGAAAAGACTTTTGGTCAAGGGAACCCTTGATTACCCCAGTTGCTTTTTTTGGATTCAAATAATGGCTACAGTAATGGTAACCCGCTTTACTGATTTACAGAAGCTACCAATGGTGCAGTACCCCAGGGCCAGCGACCACCACCTCGTATCAAGAATTTCCAGATAAACAACCAGATTGTGAAACTGAAATACTGTTATACATGCAAGATCTTCCGGCCGCCCCGGGCCTCCCATTGCAGCATCTGTGACAACTGTGTGGGTGAGTAAAAGCAAGTGAACACTGCCTCGGGGAAAGGCTGGGTTGTTCAGGATGGTCAAGGTAGCCACTGTTTCTTGGGAAAACTCAGCAGGGATGAAAGATAGATTTTGATGGGGAATAAGCTACGTTTAGATAGGAAATTTACATAGGAAACAAGGTCCTCGACAAGTGCAAGTCTACTCTACCCGTGTAGATCCAGTCATAATGGAAATGCTCTAGTGTAAGATGAAAATGGCAATAACGAAACACCTCTTTGGTAAATGGGAAAATTCATGTTACCTTATTTTGAAATCTAGATTTTCCTCCAGTGGATCTGGTCCATATGGGGCCTACTTTATATAGGGGGAGGAGAATCCTAGCCCACTGGAGGGCAGTATTGAGGAGGGAAAGTCTGTGTTAGACAATGTCCCCAAAAGAGGAAGGTTGCCAGCATTTATCGAGTTTTTACTACATACTGGCGTTTTCCTTTCTCTCGCATAACACCCGTGAAATTGGTGTTATCCCCTTTTTACAGATGAGGAAATAAATAAAGCACCTTTGTATAAGTTCGTGTAATCAGTACAAGGTGAAGCTGGAACAGATTTGATTCCAAACCTCTCATTTCTTTCTCTCCGCTGCTGCCTCCAAGGTTGGGATGTATACGTATATAATACAGGGGTCTGTACTTCCGTCCACATAGATGTGGCTTAGTTGTAATCATCACCTCCTATGTGCTGAACTCTGGGAGAGACTAGAAACAGTTCATGCGCCTGTGGCTAGGCGTGCATGTGAAATTGCTGATATTATCGCTGGGCGTACTTCTGCCACTCTTTGTGTCTGGTCTGTAGCAAGCCTAAGAACCTTGCTATTCTTTCACTAGATAGTTCTTTTGATAAAGTTTGGGGAGCTGTATCTTGCTTTATATGGCAGAAAAAAACTACAGTAGATAAGATTATTATAAATTGAAACTATTTTTTTTTCTTGACGAGAGAAATAGGGAGGGAGAGAGGAGGAGAGAGAGTGAGACACAGAAGTAGTTTTGACGGTCTTGCTGTGTTGTGATCCTTCTGACCCAGCCTCCCAACTAGCTAGGATTACACCACAGATTTACCTGACCTGTTCAGATTGGCCTGGGAGCCAAACCCAGGCCTCCCATGTGGCTTCCAGCCTCCTGAGTGGTGGCACTACTTACGTGCCATTACTGCTAGAGCCAGGAAACTTGGTATTTGAAGATGGCCTGATGTGAAGTTCTCATGAAGAATTCCCTTTTCTTTTTTCTTCAAGAGAGATTTTTGCTATAGGGCATGTGTGCTCTCTGGAGAGACAGAGAGACAGAAAGTGAGAAATCACTCCCTGGGGGGATGGCCATGCCACAATCCCTTCTCCATTCTCCTCTTGGGATTTTGGGCACACATGCATATGTGCCTAGCATGAGTTTTAAGCTGCCGGGTCCGGGACTCGAACCTCAGTCAACTATGTTGGAGTCCAGTGACATAACCATTATGCCATCTGCTGGTTCCAAAATTCCCTCTTCTTACTAATATTTTAAAATATAAATATAAACAAATCATGCACACATGCATGTTTTTTTTTTTTTTTTTTTTTTTTTTTTTTTTTTGCTATAAGGCACATGTGCTGACCAGAGAGAGAGAAAGAGAAAGTGAGAAATCAACCCCCACAGGGATGGTCACATGCAATTCTTTCTCCTCCATTGTCCTCTTGGGATTTGGGGCACACACACACACACACACACACACATGCCTGGTGTGTGTTTCTTTCTTTCTTTTCTTTTTCTTTTTCTTTTTTTTTTTTTTTTGAGAGGTTTTTGCTATAGGATACGTGCACTTGCCAGAAAGACAGAGAGAGACAGAGAGACAAAAAGCGAGAAATCACCCCCCGGGGGGATGGCCATGCCGCAATCCCTTCTCCTCCATTCTCCTCTTGGGATCTTGGGCACGCACACACATGTGCCCCGTGTGAGTTTAAGCCACCAGGTCAGGGACTCGAACCATGGTTGGCTACATGGGAGTCCAGTGACATAGCCATTATACCAACTGCTGGTCCCCCTGGCATGTGTTTCAAGCTGCCAGGTCTGAGATTTGAACTGCACAGTCGGCCATGTGGGATCCAGCTGCCCTAACCTCAATGCCATCTGCTGGCCCTTTACATACATATCAATTTTTAAAATTTTTTTTAAGAGAAAGAGAGCAACAGCCACCCCAACAGGGTCTTTATGCTGTGATTCACCCCTAGTCTCAGCCAGCCCAGATCATGGGCACACATACCCAGCGTGCTCAGGGAGACCCCAGGTCATAAACCTAGGACCTTTCCTATGTGAGTCCACTTGCATTACTTCTGTGCCACCACCTGGCTCATAAGTCTAACAGGGCTGACCCTATAGCCTAGTGGTTAAGGGAGCTGGATTCCACATAACAGACTATGGTTTGAATTCCAACCTGGCAGCTTGAAAAACATATCAGGTACATGTGTGCATGTGCCCCAAGTCCCAACAAGATGAAGAAATAGAGAAAGGATTGGCGTGTGAGCATACCCCATAGAGGAGCACTTTGTTCTACCTCCTCTGTCTGTCTCTCTCTCTCTGATGAGTGTATGCACCCTCTAACTATTAAAAAAAAGGTTAAAGAAATATTAACATTCTAGTAGCAACAAGGACAGTTTATAAAACAGGAAGGAAATACAATTGCCTAGTTACCATGAGAAGAATATTCATCTCTACTAATAATCAAGTAAGTGTTAGAGCAGGATATTTTTTGGTGGTGGGGCATAGGGTGCATGTGCTCACCAGAAAGAGAGGGGAAGTGAGAAATCATCCCCTAGGAGTGATGGCCATGTTGCAGTCCCCTCACCTTTGTTCTCCTCTAGAGATTTTGGGCAACATGTGCACAAGCCTGGTGTGATTTTCAAGCTGCTGGGTCCTGGACTTAAACCATGGTTGGCCATGTGCCAGTCCAGCAACTTAGCCACCATGCCATCTGCTGGCCTGAGCAGGATTTTTTGTTTTGATCCAGAAGACTATCGAGGAAAACCTCATAATGCTTAGTCCTGCACTGGTAGGAATGTAATTGGGACAAATCTTTTGGAAAGCAACCTAATATTCATCAAAAGCCTTAAGACACGTATATCCTTTAAAACCATTGATTCCTTTTCTAGGGAATCTATCCCCAGAAACCAGAGCTGTGGTAAAAAGATTCAGACATGGGAATATTTACTTCCAGATTGTTACGATAATGAAAAATTGAAAAAAAAAACCCTCAATAGTCTACCAATAGATGAGTGGTCAAATAAATTTTGAGACGTTTATACAATAGACTTATGGAAAAAGCTAATAAGTGACATAAAACAGGAGATAGGCTAGAATTACAATGTGATCTCAGTTACATATTTTTAAAAATATAAAGATGTATAAAGAAATATGCAAGAAAAATACACCAGAGTACTTATATTTTGTTATGTATAGGTTGTGAGATTATGAGTTATTTTAACTTTTTTCAAGTTTTCTACAATGAACATGTATTATCAGAAAAATATGATTTAAAATACTATAAATATTTATATTTATCTGTATAAATCTACATTTTCCCAATGATTTTTTTATTGCCAGAGGGCACATGCGCTCACCAGAGTGACAGCAGGGGAGAGGTGGGGGGGAGAGAATGCACCCTCCATGGAATGTGGTCATATTATAATCCTTTTTTCTCCATTTCTCCATCCCATCAGGATCTTGGGCACACATGCATACAATGCCTGGTGTGCTTTTCAAGCCAACAGAGTCAATATTTGAACCATGGTTGGCCATGTGGGATTGGGCTCCTTTAACCACTGGGCTAAAGGGGGCAGGTCCTTCCTAATGTTTTTATATGGCAGATTTGCTTAAAGTGGGTCTCTGTAATTCTTGAGGTATTACCCTAACCAGTTGGACATACCATTCTTTACATCTTTCTTCTCTTTTGTGAAAAGATACCTTATAGCCTTTTATCCAGGATGTACACTGTCGTTTTCTGACCAGTCTTTAGCTCACTGTTTTTTTTTTTGGAGAGGTTTTTGCTATAGGGCGTGTGCACTTGCCAGAAAGACAGAGAGACAGAAAGTGAGAAATCACCCCCAGAGGGGATGGCCACACCGCGATCCCTTTTCCTCTATTCTCTGCTCAGGATCTTGGGCACACATGCACACGTGCCCTGTGTGAGTTTAAGCCACCGGGTCCAGGACTTGAACCATGGTCAGCTACGTGGGAATCTAGCAACATAGCCATTACACCAACTGCTGGTCCCAGCTCACTGTTCTTTAAATTGATATATTGTACTCTTTACTTTTTTTATTCAGAAAAATAATACATGTTCATCGTGGAAAACATAGGAAGTACAGAAAGTACAAATAAAACTTAATCTTTTTTATTTATTTTTTTTTTTGAGAGGTTTTCGCTATAGGGCGCGTGCGCTCGCCAGACAGACAGAGAGAGACATAGAGACAGAAAGCGAGAAATCACCCCCCAGGGGGGATGGTCACGCTGCAATCCCTTCTCCTCCATTCTCCTCTCGGGACCTTGGGCACGCACGCACACGCGCCCGGCGTGAGTTCTAAGCCACCGGGTCCAGGACGCGAACCGCGGTTGACTACGTGGGAGTCCAGCGACATAGCCATTACGCTAACTGCTGGTTCCCAAAACTTAATCTTAAACTCACTCTTCCTTTTGCTGTTCTTCTTTCTGAGTACTTATTTACAAAATTAAACCATACATGATAGGGTATGTATATCTCTCCTTTTGGGATTTTGGGCATGTATGCACATATACTTGGCTTGTTTCCCAAGCTGTTGGGTCTGGGACTCTAACCATAAGGTTGGCCATGTGAGATCTGGCTGCCTTATCTATCAGGTCACAAAACTGCTCTTGAATATATTATTTTAATGGATGCATGATTATGTTTATATTCTAGTTCATTTAGGTGGTCTATTGTCATTTGACATTTATTATTCCATTTTATTCATTATTACAACAGTGCAATCAAAATGATAATGATTCCATTATCATTGGGTTAGCCCTGTGGCACAGTGGTTAAGGAAGCTGGATCCCATATGGCTAACTGTAGTTTGACTTCTGGCTCCAATGACTTGAAAAGCATGCCAAACACTTGTGCATGCATGCCCCAAATGGAGAAATGGAGGAGAAGGGACTGCAGTGTGACCACTGCCACTGTGAGGGTGCTTTCTCTCTTTCTCTGTGTCTCTCTGTCTCTCCCTGGTGAGCCCATATGCCCTCTGGCAATAAAAAAAACTTACTAAATGTAAGGATGTATAGAAATGGGAACCTTCTTACATTTCTGGTGAGAATGTAAAATGGTACAGCTACTGTGGAAAACAGTTCGGCAGTCCCTCAAAAAGTTAAGCATAAAATTGCCATGTGACTTAGCAAGTCCAGTCCTGGGTATACACCCATATTAGTCTGCTTGGGCTACCATAAACAATACCATAGGCTGGGTAGCTTAAACAACAGAAGTTTATTTTCTCGTAGTCCTGGAGGCTGGAAGACCAAGATCAAGGTACTGGTATGGTTGGTTTTAGTGAGGTCTTCCTCCCTGATTTGCAGATGGCTGCCTCTTGCTATGTCCTTAGATGGCCTTTTCTTTGTGCATATATACTCCTGGGTCTCATCCTCTTATATGGATACCAATCCCATTGGTTTAGGGCCCACCCTTATGACCTTGTTTAACCTTATCTCCTCCTTAAAGGTCTTATCTCTTAATATAACCACATTGGGGCTTAGGTTTTCAACAAATGAATTGGAGTTGGTGAAGACACAGTTCAGTCCATAACAGTGTCTAAAACAATTGAAAACAGGGACTCAACACGTACTTGTATGCCAGTGTTCATAGCATTATTACTCATAATAGCCAAAAGGTAGAAACAATCCAAGTATCCATCAACAGATGAATGAATATACAAAATATGGCTTATCCATACAGTGGAATATTATTCAGCCATAAAAAGGAATGAAGTAGTAATTCATACTACAACATAGACTAACTTTGAAAAAATACTATGTGAGAGAAGCCAGACACAAAAGGACAAATTATGATTCCACTTACATGAAATATCTAGAATAGGCACATTCATAGAGATTGCCAGGGGCTGGGAGGAAATGGAGAGTTACTACTTAACAAGTACAGAGTTTCTGTTTGGGGTAATGAAAAAAATTTAGAACTAGATACTGGTGATACTGACTCAGGAATGTAGGGGCGTAGGGGTGAAATAAAATCCAACTTTAATCTCAATAGTTGCACAACATTATGAATGTATTTAATGCCACTGAATCATATACTTAAAAT
Source organism: Tupaia tana (assembly GCA_026018925.1). NCBI lineage: Eukaryota > Metazoa > Chordata > Mammalia > Scandentia > Tupaiidae > Tupaia > Tupaia tana. Next base: position 23,679,535 of record JAKSZU010000009.1, read on the forward strand.
GGCTCAGGGCCAACAAGTGGTGTGGAAGTTAAGGCAGCTGGATCACATATGTGGCCAACTGCATAGTTGAAGTCCTAGACCCGGCAGCTTGAAAATCACATTGGGTACATATGCATGCGTGCCCAAAATCCTGAAAGGAGAATGAAGAAGAGGGAATTGTGGCATGGCCATCCCCCCTGCCCCCCGTGGGTGATTTCTCACTTTCCCTCTGTGTGTGTGTGTGTGTGTGTGTGTGTGTGTGTTGAGGACACTTAAGATCTACTCTGTTAGCAAATTTAAAGTAACTTGTAGTATTCAGTGTTTTCTTGAGGAAGTATTTGTACTTTCTTAGTGATTCTTAAGGGCCTTTCATATATTCAGAAAATTACATGAATTATTGTGGGATTTTTCTCTTTAATTTTCTTGATAGCATTTTTGACATATGCAAGTTTTTTTTTTTTAGGTTTACGGAATCAAATCTGTTTTCCTTTGTCATCTGTATTTTCTTAACTTAGAAAGTTCTCCTTATAGAGTACAGACATACATCTGTTCTTTATGTTTATACTGGGTTGTCAGGAAAGTCATGATGCATTTTTTCATAGAAAAATATGTCATGACTTTCCCGACATCCCAATAGTTATTTTATGGTTTCACTTGGTTTTTACATTTAACTCTTCAATTTTTCTGGAATAAATTGTATGTATTCTAGAATCTGTTTCTGGATTCTTTCCATTTCGTTGAGTTATGCCATACCATTTTAAGTATCGTAGCTTTATATTTTTAATAAATAGAGGCTAAGAAAAGCCACACTCGTTATTTTTGGAAAATGTCCTTGGCTATTTTCACCTATTTATTCTTCCTGAACTTAGTAGGGCCACATCCTAAGGTTTGGATTTGGAAAACTTCGGCCTCTGCTATTAACTGAGTGAGAAAGAGCACTTTCTGTTCAGTGTCTTAGTTTCCTCATCTGTAAAACGGAGAGGGTATCTCCTTTTGCCTAACTTTCAGGGTGATTGTGGGGATCAAATGAGATGGCTATGATAACATTTTTAAAGTAAAAAATAGAAACCCATGTTTTTTTTTTTTTACAACTGAAATAGGCAATGCCCGGGGTGGGAGAGTGTCTTAGAATTAGGTACTATGTGGATGGTGGGTTGTTGTTTGTTCTGAAGGCTTTGGTATCGGACTCTTTCTTTCTCCCACAGAGCGCTTCGACCATCACTGTCCCTGGGTGGGGAACTGTGTTGGAAAGAGGAACTACCGCTACTTCTACCTCTTCATCCTTTCTCTTTCCCTCCTCACAATCTATGTCTTCGCCTTCAACATCGTCTATGTGGCCCTCAGTGAGTATGCAGGGCAGTGTCTGTTGTTGGCATGGGGTTGGACAGGAAGACTTGAGGACAGCTTTGGGGATCAGTTGGGTTTTCTGGTGGGACTTTTACCATTGTGGAGGTACCTTAGGACTGGTTTAGAAATGAGCGCTACCATCTGCTCTCGAGCAGGGCTGCAGACCTGAGGTCACATCAGTATTTCCTGAGTGAGTTGGCCTTTTTGCTGGGCCTCTGCTTGAGATTGGGACCATAATTACTGGTCCAGATCTAGAGTGCAGGTGACCCGAAAGGTTGGGGGTGTACTTTGGCTGCCTTGTGCTAGATGGTGAAAGGGTTTCACCAGAGAAATACCTTTTAGTATCTCATGGTCCACTTTGGGAGATAGAAATACACACCCACACACAGGGTAATCTAAGGACAGATATGAAGTTAAGGAAGTGGCCTTAATCAAGATAGCTTACTGGAAAGAGAAGAGTTCCGAGCTGGATTTTGAACAAGGGAGGGACAAAGATCGATGAACAAAGAGGATTTTCTTGGCTATTTCTGATTTCTTTTACCTGTTAATATCCCCTTACAATGTCCAAAGTTGGGGACTGGGGGAAAAGAGAAGGGAGCCCAATGCTTGGCTTCTGCCTGACTCTCTAGTTCAGCGCCTGGTCCTGTATTGGAAATGTGGCTCTTCCATCATGAGACTGGCAGCCCTGAGCTGAGACTCTTCACCCTTACCCGAGTCGGAGCTTCTCTCTTGCCAGTGTGTAACATAGGCTAGGGAGAGAAGGAAGTGAGTAGGCACTAGGATAGTGTGTAGTTTTGACTGAAGTCACTAATTTTTCTCTCTGCTCCTCCTCCCAATTTCACAGAATCCCTGAAAATTGGCTTCCTGGAGACGTTGAAAGAAACTCCTGGAACATATCCTCCCCTGGCAGTATGTGCCCATGAAGTCTTTTTAAACTATTTCCCAGCACGCTTTCTCCCTATAGTTCTTCCCCCAGTTAGTTTTTCACCCATCAGAGAGTACCAAAGTATAAAATTTTAAAAACACAATCTTAGTGGTGTCAACCAGAATGGCAGATGACTAGGGCTCAAGGGGAGGGCTTTCTCTCACCCCAACTCGGCTGCTCCCTCCTAAGGCCCTCTGATCCCAGACTCAGCCCTATCTCCTCCAATGGGCTGGACTTTGCCTCCATCACACCTCATGTCACTTACTGGAAGCCTCGCCTTCCTATTACAGCTAAGGCCTATTCTGTTTAGTGGCTGCATTTTTCACTAACTTTTCATTTATAATGTGTTTTTTTTTTGAGAGGTTTTTGCTATAGGGCACGTGCGCTCGTTAGACAGAGAGACAGAGAGAAATCACCCCCCCCCCAGGGGGGATGGCCATGCTGCAATCCCTTCTCCTCCATTCTCCTCTCAGGATCTTTTTTTTTTTTTTTTTTTTTGAAGAGGCTTTTGCTATAGGGCGCATGCACTCACCAGACAGATAGAGACAGAGAAACAGAAAGCGAGAAATCACCCCCCAGGGGGGATGGCCACGCCGCAATCCCCTCTCCTCCACTCTCCTCTCAGGATCTTGGGCACACACGCACATGCGCCCAGCTTGAGTTTTAAGCCACCGGGTCTGGGTCTCAAACTGCAGTCGACTACATGGGAGTCCAGCGACATAGCCATTATGCTAACTGCTGGTCCCTCCTCTCAGGATCTTGGGCATGCACGCACATGTGCCTGACGTGAGTTTAAGCCACCGGGTCTGGGACTCGAACCATGGGAGTCCAGCGACATAGCCATTACACCAACTGCTGGTCCCAGTATAATGTGTATTTTTTTGATGGGACTTCAGTGACATTGATGGCCAACATTGTTTAGCTTTGGCCTTCTTCTAAACACCCCCTTCAAAAAGTCAGTGACAAGTAAATACGCAAACACTTAAATACACTAGAAGGGCTAGAGATCTACCTATAGTGAGTAAACAGATCTTTTACCTCTCATAAGGGGTATCTGCAGTGTGTTTAGAATTCATCTGTTGTTAGGCATAGATATGGCTTTTTGTGATATACGTTCCAGGAGGTAAAGATATTGTGACTGGTGCCGTGATATGGGCTGAGGCATCGAGTCTCCCCTGTTGTGGCTTCTTCAGCATTCCTTAACTTCACCTCACTGTCCTAGAAGTCCTCATTTGCTTCTTCACACTCTGGTCCGTCGTGGGACTGACTGGATTTCACACCTTCCTCGTGGCTCTCAACCAGACAACCAATGAAGATGTGAGTCAATTTTCTCTTCTCATCACATATTCCTTTTCTCCCAAAAGCCATTCTCTTGCTACCTGCTAGACGACTGAGTCTCCAGGGCCTACAAGGTTGAGACAAGCAGAAGCCTGGCATGGGAGACTATGAGATCAGATGCGTGAAAGAGGAAGCAGACTCCTCTGTCTGGAGCTGAATGCCTGCAGAGTGTTAGGAAAAAGAGGTTGAAAACTTGGGTGGGTACAAGGTCTTTAACTAGGTATAAGTCCTTCAAGGCTAGGTGGTACTTGTGGATTTGGAATGGAGAGAGAATTCACTGAATAAATCCTTCCTTTTTTTATTTTATGAGTTCTTATTTACCTGTAATCGTTATATATCTCTATAATGCACAATATGGTGTTTCCAAGTATCCTTGCAGTACATGACAGTAAGATCAAGGGTAGTATCATATACATCGCTGTTTTTTTGAAAGATTTTTGCTATAGGGTACACGCGCTTGTTGGAGAGACAGAGAGACACAGAGAAACAGAAAGCAAGAAATCACCCCCCAGAGGGGATGGCCAAGCCGCAGTCCTTTCTCCTTCATTCTTCTCTCGGGATCTTGGGCGTGCACACATACACTCCTGGCGTGAGTTTTAAGTGGCCGGGCCTGGCACTGACACCACAGTTGACTATGTGGCTGTACAGCAGACATAACCATTATGCCATTGGCTGGTCCCATCATATTCATCATTTTCAACAGAGAACTTTACATTCTTGTATCTGTTAAGTATTTCTTTCCAAGCAATTTAAGGGCCTAGCCGTGGTGGCACACTGGTAGCACCACCACTTGGGAGACTGGAAACTGCATGGGAGGCATGGGTTTGGTTTCTAGGCCAACATGAACATGCTAGGTGTGGTACATGCACCTGTATTCCTGGCTAATTGGGAGTTCGAGGCAGGAGGATTGCAATACAGCAAGACTCTGTCAAAAAATACCTATTTCTGGGACCAGCAGTTAGCGTAATGGCTATGTCGCTGGACTCCCACGTAGTCGACCGCGGTTCGAGTCCCGGACCCGGCGGCTTAAACTCACGCCGGGCGCGTGTGCGTGCGTGCCCAAGATCCCGAGAGGAGAATGGAGGAGAAGGGATTGCGGCGTGGCCATCCCCCCTGGGGGGTGATTTCCTGCTTTCTATCTCTCTGTCTCTCTCTGTCTGTCTGGCGAGCGCACGCGCCCTATAGCAAAAACCTCTCCCCAAAAAAAAAAAAAAAAAAAAACCTATTTCTGTCTCTCTTCCACCAACCCCTCCTTCCTTCCTTCCTTCCTTCTTTCCTTCCTTCCTTCCTTCCTTCCTTCTTTCTTTCTTTCTTTCTTTCTTTCTTTCTTTCTTTTTCTTTCTTTTTCTTTCTTTCTTTCTTCTTTCTCTGTCTCTCTCTCTCTGTCTCTCTGTCTCTTTCTTTCTTGTTTTTTTTTTTGTTTGTTTGTTTGGTTTTATTTTTTTGTGCCATAGGGTACATGTGTTGCTCGAGAGAGAGAAACAGAGAGATGGAAAGTGAGAAATCACCCTCCAGGGGGGAATGGCCATGTCACAGTCCCTTCTCCTCTATTTTCCTCTTAGGATCTTGGGCACACACGCATGCACGCCTGGTGTGATTTTTCAAGCTGCTGGGTCCAGACTCGAACTGTGATAGACCATGTGGGAGCCCAGAGCCTTAACCACTACACCATCTACTGGTCCTATCAACCCCTCTTTCATAAAGAAAAAAAGCAGTTTAAAAATTGTTTATTGGGATTCTGAAAGTAAATCCTGCTTTGAAGTAGCAGTATAAAATTTGGTAAATGGATTACCAGTTAATCTACATTCATTGTAGAAAATCAGAAAATACCAAGAAATAAAAAAAGAGAAAATAAATCCTTTCAACTTTATCTCCTAGACATCACCTTTGTTATCGGTGTGATTTATAGTCTTCTAGACTTGTCTAGACTTGTTCCCATGTTTGTTTATGTGTATATATTATGTGTTTTTAAATAAAAATAGTGCATATTGTTCAGTCAACTGCTTTTTTCACACTACTGTGAACATTTTTCAGGACTATATAGGTATTTTTTATCATAATGAAATACACAATATAAAATGTGCCACCTTATCTGTTTGTAATTGTACAGTTCTGTGGCATTCAGTACATTCCCGTTGTGTGTAGCCATTACCATCATCCATCTTCAGAACTTTTCCATCATCCCATGTATTTCTTCAAGTTTTTATTTTTTTTAAGAGAGACATTTGCTATAGGGCGTGTGCACTCTCCAGAGAGATAGAGAGACAGAAAGCGAGAAATCACCCTCCAAGGGGGATGGTCACACCCCAGTCCCTTCTCTGTTCTCCTCTTGGGACTTTGGGTATGCACACACACGTGCCCAGCATGAGTTTTAAGCCTCTGGGTCCAGGATTTGAACTGCCGTCAACTAATCTGGGAGTCCAACAGCATAACCATTACGCCATCTGCCGGTCCCTCTTCAAGATACTTTTAACATAAGCCTTGGTTTTTATCTTGCAGATTAAAGGATCATGGACAGGGAAGAATCGTGTCCAGAATCCCTATAGCCATGGCAACATTGTGAAGAACTGCTGTGAAGTGCTGTGTGGCCCCTTGCCCCCCAGGTACTCAGGGGACTAAAAAGTCCTGAGATCTTAGTGTGAGCAACTCACGTTAGCTGGTCTGCTACATTTTTTACGATACAGCCTCTTGATGTCAAATAGGTCTTCCCAGGGATTGTCCCTTCGTGCCGTATCTACATGGACCACAGACCTTGGGCTAGTTGTTTTGATGAAATGATCTTTCATTCCTATTGTACAATACTTGTTTGTTCTCTGGTTAATGTGGAATTCCCTGGTTTTTAGAAGAAAAAATGAGTAGAAAATGGGAGATGTGTGCTAGGATCAGGCTAGGTTGCCAAAGGACAGGTTTATATTTTTCAATATACACAGCAAAATTCAATGGGCTAAGTGGGTGGACATGTGAATACCATGTCTTTATTAACCCCTCCCATGTCCTTCAGTGTGCTGGATCGAAGAGGCATTCTGCCACTAGAGGAAAGTGGAAGTCGACCTCCCAGTACTCAAGAGACCAGTAGCAGCCTCTTGCCACAGAGTCCAGTAAGTGTTCCTGACTTATGGCTGGGTTGGTGATAGGGTGCAGGCTAATTTTACAACTTAAAAATACAATAAGGCAATTTTGTATCCTAATCATGCCAGCTTCTTCATCTCTGCTTCTGCCCTGACATTGCCTTCAGATCTTTGTGCCCTTGCAGTAGGTTAAGATTCATTCCTTTCTTTGACACACATTGAGCAGCTACTGTGTACCAGCCGTGGTGCTAGGTGCTGGGGGTATACCAGCAGCAAGGCAAATGGTGTCCCTGCTCTCAAGGAGCTTAATATCTAGTGGGAATGAGAGACAAGAAAATAGGGCAGTGCTCGACACTGTGCAAGTTTCTTTCTTTCTTTCTTTTTTTTTTTTTTGGAGAGGTTTTTGCTATAGGGCGTGTGCACTCACTCGCCAGACAGACAGAGAGAGACAGAGAGACAGAAAGCAGGAAATCACCCCCAGGGGGGATGGTCACGCCACAATCCCTTCTCCTCCATTCTCCTCTCAGGATCTTGGGCACGCATGCACATGTGCCCAGCGTGAGTTTAAGCCACTGGGTCCAGAACTCAAACCACAGTCGACTACATGGGAGTCCAGTGACATAGCCATTACGCTAACTGCTGGTCCCCTCTGCAAGTTTCTTGATGAGGGAAACATAAAATGTTGAAGGAGCCAAGGTAAGGCTAAGGGTTGGAATGAGTGAGGTAACCCTAGGTAGAAGGGGAGTTCCTCTCTGAAATATGCAGATGTTGTGGGAATTCTGACAACTGTCCAGCTCAAGATGTACTTCATAAATTATGTTCCTAAAAAGTTGTCATTTGAACTTTCTTTTTTTTTCTCTTAAGAGCTTTATTGAGATATGATTCACATTCAATACAATCCGTATTTAAAATGTGCGAGTCACCAGTTTGTAGTATATTCACAGAGTTGTACAGTCAGTACAACAGTCATTTTTAAAACATTTCCTTTATGCCCCTCAAGAAACCCTGTACTCATTAGCAGTCACCCCCCTTTTCCCCCCAGCTCTCCTAGCCCTATCCCTAGGCAATCACTAATCTAGATTGTTTCAGTGTAGATTTGCCTTTTCTATACATTTCATATAAAAGGAATCATAAAATATGTGGTCTTTTGTGACTGCTTTCACTTACCATATTTTCAAGGTTCTTCCATGTCGTCGCATATAGTAGTACTTCATTACTTTATACGGTCAAATAATATCCCATTGTATGGATAGAACACATTTTATCATTTATCCATTGATATTACAAAGCTGTGATAATCAAAACAGCCTGGCATTGGCACAGAAATAGACATGAGGACCAATGGAACAGAGTAGAGACTCCAGAAATAAACCCCAAAACATACAGTCAACTCATCTTTGACAAAGGGTACCAGTCAATCCACTGGGTAAAGGGAAACCTCTTTAGCAAATGGTGTTGGAAAAACTGGTTATCCACCTGCAGAAAGATGAATCTGAACCCTTATCTGTCACCATTAACAAAAATCAACTCAAAGTGGATCAAAGATCTAAACCTAAGACCACAAACTATAAAACTACTGGTGGAAAACCCTGGGGAAACTCTGGGAGACATTGGGGTAGGCAAAGATTTCTTAAGCAAGATCCCTAAAGCACAGGCAATAATTCCCCAAATAGATAGGTGGGATTACATCAGATTAAGGGGTTTCTGCACAGCAAAGGACACCGTAATTGGTGTAAATTGACCACCCTCAGAATGGGAGAGAATGTTTGCTAACTGTGCCTTTGATAAGTGACTGATAACCGGAATACCCAGGGAACTCAAGCAGTTTACCTGGAAGAAAATGATTAATCCGGGACCAGCAGTTAGTGTAATGGCTATGTCGCTGGACTCCCACGTAGTCGACCGTGGTTCGAGTCCCGGACCCGGTGGCTTAAACTCACGCCGGGCGCGTGTGCGTGCGTGCCCAAGATCCCGAGAGGAGAATGGAGGAGAAGGGATTGCGGCGTGGCCATCCCCCCTGGGGGGTGATTTCCTGCTTTTTGTCTCTCTGTCTCTCTCTGTCTGTCTGGCGAGCGCACGCGCCCTATAGCAAAAACCTCTCCAAAAAAAAAAAAAAAAAAAAGAAAATGATTAATCCAATTAAAAGATGGGAAAATGAGCCAAATAAACAACTCTCTAAGGAAGACATATGAACAGCCAAAAAGCATATGAAAAAATGCTCAACATTTCTCATTGTAAGGGAAATGCAGATCAAAACCACAATGAGATACCACCTGACCCCAGTCAGAATGGCAAAGATTTAAAAAAACAAATAATGATAAGTGCTGGAGGGGTGTGGTGAAAGGGGATCACTTCTACACTGTTAGTAGGAATGTAAATTGGTCCAGCCACTGTGGAGAATGATATGGAGGTTCCTCAAAGACCTTCAAATAGAATTACCATATATGATCCAGCAATTCCACTCCTGGGTATCTACCCAAAGGACAGGAGAGCACTCAGTCAGAAAAGCGCTTGCACATCTATATTCATTGCAGCATTATTCACGATTGCTAAGACATGGAACCAACCCAAATGTCCACAAACAGATGAATGGATTGGAAAATTGTGGTACATATACTCCATGGAATACTATTCAGATGTTTGGATTGTTTCTTTCTGTTGGATATTCTAAATAATACTGCTATAAACATTCATGTACAAATTTTTGCATGGACGTATCTTTTCATTTATCTTGGCTGTATACCCGGAAATGAAATTACTAGTCTAATGGTTACTGTGTTTAGCCTTTTGAATAACTGGTGGCTACCCCAGTTTATATCCCTATTAGCAGTATATGAGGATTCCAGTTCCTCTTTATCCTTGGCAGCACTTACTATCTGACATTTTGATTCTAGCCATCTTAATATAACAGTGGTTTTCTTTTATTTTTTAAATTTTCTTCTTTTCTTTATTCGAGAAATAGCACCCCCAATGGGATCCTGATGCTGCATTCCACCCCTAACCTTTAGCTAGCCCTAGATTATGGGCAAGTGCATGCTTGGCATACTCAGGGAGGTCTCTGGACATGAACCTAGAACCTTCCCACGTGAGTCAGCCTCACAGAGCATCACATTTTGCCTCTGCACTACCATCTGGCCTCTCAGAGTGGTTTTGATTTAAATTTCCATTGATAATTAATGATGATGAACATATTTTCGAGTGCTTGTTGGCCATTTTGTATATCTTCTTTGGGGAAGTGTCTATTCAGATTCTTTGTCCGTTTTTATGTTTTAGTTTCTTTCTCTCTTCTGAGAGAGAGAGAAGAGAGAGAGAGAATGCCCAACAAGTTTTTGATGCTGTGTGTACTCCCAGCCTTCAGTCAGCGCTGGATCTTGGGCAAACACATATTTTAGGAGGCCCCTAGACTGGGAACCTTCTCGTGGAATTTTCTTGTAGAGTATCATGTTTTACTGCCATACCACTGCCTAGTTCCCCTTTTCCCATTTTTAAATTGGGTTATTTCTCTTTTTTACTGCTGAATTTGAAGAGTTCTTTATATAATGTATATATGAGTCCCTTACTAGATATATGATTTGTAAATCTTTTTCTCCCTAGGGTGCATGCACTTGTTGGAGAGACATAGATAGTGGGAAAGTGAAAAATCATGCTCCAGGGAGAATGGCCACACTTCCTTCTCCTCCATTCTCCTCTTGGGATTTTGGGCATACATGCACATGCACCCAGTGTGTTTTTCAAGTTGCCAGGTCTAAGACTCAAACCTCAGAGTTGGCCATGTGGGACCTAGTACTTTAACCACCATGCCACCTGCTGGCCCTTATGTGGATTGTCTTTATACTTTTTTCTATAGAGAGATTTTGCTATAAGGTGCATGCATTAACCAGAGAGACAGAGAAACAGAAAGTGAGAAATCACCCTCTCCCCCCCTGGGAGGATGGCCATGCTGCAGTCTCTTCTCCTCCATTCTCCTCTAAAGATCTTGGGCATGCATGCACACATGCTTGGCATGAGTTTTAAGCTGCTGGGTCTAGTACTTGAACTGCGGTCAACTACATGGGAGACCAGTGACATAACCACTACACCATCTGCTAGTCCCAGGTTGTCTTTTTACTTTTTTGATGGTGTCTTTTTATGAAGTTTAATTTATCCATTTTTCCTTTTGTTGCTTGTGCTTTTGGTGTCATATGTATGAAACCTATTCCAGGTCATGAAAATTTATCCTTCTGTTTTCTCATAAGAGTTTTATAGTTTTAGTTCTTACATTTAGGTCTCTGAACCATTTTGAATTAATTTTTACATATGGGGGCTGGATGGGAGCACAGCCCTAAAATGCGACATTCTTTCAGGCTGACTCATGTGAAAAGGTTCTGAATTTGTGTCCAGAGACCTCTCCAATACACTGGACATGTGCGTGCCCATGATCTGGGGCTGTCTGAAGCTGGGGGTTGATCATGACATCAGGAACCTGTTGGGGGTTCTCTTTCTCTGCTTCTCCCAGAAGAAATAAATAAGCATTAAAAAAACCCCAACTTTTTGCCCAGCTCCATCAGCTCCATGACTAGTGTTTAAGGCAGCTGAATCCCAGATGCCTGACTGCATGATTCAAGTTCCAGATTCAACAGCTTGAAGAACACACTGGGTGCTTGTGCTTGTGTGCCCCAAATCCCCAAAGGATGGAGATGTGAGATGTGTGTGGGGGATTGTGGCATGACCATTTCCCATGAAGGAATGCCTTCTCCCTCTTCCTCTCCTTCTGTCTCTCTCTGGTGAAGGCATATGCCCTCTGGCAAAATTTTTGGAAAAAAAAAAAGAAAGAAACCTTTTGTAGGTGATAGGTTGCCACTATGCAATACTGAAGCCATATGGGAGTTTAGGTCCTGGGTTGACCTGAACACCATAGGTGCACTCAAGGGCTTGCTTGTAGTCCTGTCTGTCTGAGAGGCTAGGAGAGAGGGAATATAGCATGGCAGAATCCTGTCTGGGCTCCCCTCACCTCTTTCTCTTTCTCTCTCTTGAGAAAAAACTAAACTTAAAAACCCTGAAAAACTGTTTTACATATGGTATGAGGTAAGGGGCTCACATTATGTCTTTGTATGTGGCTATCCAGTTGTCTCTGTACCATTTGTTGAAAAGACTATTCTTTTTCATGGAATTGTCTTGGCACTCTTGTCAAAAATGTGTGAGTTTGTTTCTGGACTCTCAGTTTTATTCTATTGATTAATATGTGTGTTCTTATGCCAGTACCATCCAATCTTGGTTATTTTAGCATTGTAGTAAGTTTTGAAATTAGGAAATGTGAGTCCTCTGACTTTTCTTTTCCCACAGTTGTTTTGACTATGCTGGGTGTTTGAATTTACATATCAATCATTGGACTAGCTTGTCATTTTTGCAAAGAAGCCAGCTGGAACTTTGATGGAGGTTGCATCAAATCTATAGATTAATTTGAGGAATATTGGCAACATAACAAAATTAAGTCTTATGAGCCATTATCATGGGCTGTCTTTTTGTTTTGTTTTTGAGAGGTTTTTTCTATAGGGTGCATGTGCTTGCCAGAAAGACAGAGACAGAGACAGAAAGCAAGAAATTGCTTAGCCATCCCCAGGGGGAATAGCCACGCTGCAATCCCTTCTCTTCCATTCTCCTCTTGGGATCTTGGGCACACACTCACACATGCCTGGCATGAGTTTAAGCCACCAGGTCTGGGACTCGAACCACAGTCAACTGCATGGAAGTCCAGCGACATAGCCATTACGCCAACAGCTGGTCCCTTGCTGTCTTTTCATTTATTTAGGTCTTTAATTTCTTCCAACACTGTTTTATGGTTTTCAGAATATTCATTTTACCCTTCTTTTGTTAAATTTATTCATAAGTATGTTTCTTTTTCTGATGAAATTGCTTTCCTCATTTTACTTTTGGATTATTTAGAAGTATATAGAAGGGCCATCAGGTGACATAATGACTAAGGTGCTGGACTCCCACATGGCTGATCATTATTCAAGTCCTGAACCTGGCAGTGTGAAAAATCATACTGGGCTCATGTGCATGCGTGCCCAAAATCCCAGGAGGAGAGTGGAGAAGAGATTGTGGCACGGCCATTGCCCCTAGGGGATGTTTTCTCACATTCCCTCTCACGGTCTCTCTCTGTCTCTCTCTGGCAAGTTCACATGCACCTTAGGGCAAAATCCTTAAAAAAAAAGATCACTTTTGTATATTGATCTTGCATTTTGAAACCTTGCTGAGCTTGTTTATTAGTTCTAATAGATGTTTAGTTTATTTGAACGTTGTTTTAAAATAAAATCCTACTTTTAAGTGAATGCTTTCTATAAGGTAGATAATGTTCTCTACTTTGCCTTTCCTAGATTTTGAATTTTCTTCTTAAAGTATGGCACACATATGTTCCTATATTATTGTCATTCTTTTGAATATTGTTTTTCTGATGAGTCTAGTCTCAAATCATAACAATTTAGATGAGTGATTCTCAGTCGAATGTGAGCAAGGGTGGTATTTTAGAATCACTTAGAGGGCTCTTTCTTTCCCCCCTTCCTTCCTTTTGCCAGAGTGCACATGTGCTTGCTGGGGGTGGGGAGAGAAAGTAAGAGAGCACACCCATGAGGGACAGTCTCATCACAGTCCCCTCTCCTCTGCCTCTCACTCCCTTTAGAAGGCTGGACATATACACACATGTACCCAACATGTTTTTCAAGCCTCCGGGCCCAGGACTCAAACTGTGCAGTTGGCCATAGAGGACATTTTCAAACCACATGTGATCATCTGAAAATTTTGACATCCCCCCTTCTTTGGTTTAGAATTGCTGCTCTAATGAATCATGTGTTGGGACAGAAACAGGATTGAGAACCGTTGGGATAGGCCTTGTTAGAGTAGTATATTATAAAGTGTTGTTATGGAGGAGTGAAGTGGGGGGCTGTGTAACTATTTGTGGTCCCTATTATTATTATCCTGAATAATAATGGAATACGTGTCCACAACAGATGGTTCAGGACAGAGTGTGCGTAAACTTCAGCTTGCATGCTGCTGAGAAGGCAGTCGCCTGGGCTGGGGTCTGAGTTTGTTTTGGTGGTTGCGTGTCTGCAGCATCAGCGTGGTTACGGGGTTCAGGGGAAGAGTTTAGGGTTTGCGGATTATCTCCACTTGGATCTTGAGAGACACCTTTGTGTTGAATTTGATATCTTTTCCTTCTCAGGCCCCAACAGAACATCTGAACTCAAATGAGATGCCGGAGGACACCAGTATTCCTGAAGAGATGCCTCCTCCGGAGCCCCCAGAGCCGCCACAGGAGGCAACTGAAGCTGAGAAGTAGCCTATCTGTGGAAGAGACTTTTGTTTGTGTTTAATTAGGGCTATGAGAGATTTCAGGGGAGAAGATAAACCTGAGACAGAGAGCAAGTAAGCTGTCCTTACTGTTTTTCTTTGGTCTTTAGTCACCCAGTTGCACACTGGCATTTTCCTGCTGCAAGCTTTTTTTTTAATTTCTGGACTCAAGGCAGTAGCAGAAGATGTCAGTCACCTCTGAAAACTGGACAAATGGGTCTCTGGGACCCTGGCACTGGTTTTCCATGGCCTCAGCCACAGGGTCTCCTTAAACTCCTGTCTCTTCCTTCCAGATCCCAGCTCTCCTGCTTGGGGTCATTGGTCTCAAGAACCTAACGGTTCTTGAGACTGGCTCAAATGCTCTTAAGCCGCTGCATACCCCAGATCCAGAGGCAGGCACAGAGACCTCTAGCCAGGGAATCCAAACTGGGTTCTGAGGTCCCTCAGAATTGACAAGGACAGAGAGTGGGGTTGGAGGATGCTCCTGGCTACGAAGTGCCAGCATTGCCAGCTAATCCTTTTAGGAATAGGGCAGGTACCTTCCCCTTGTTGTATTTATTCGTGTGGCCCCTCTTTCGTCCCCGTCCAATCTGACACCCAGCCGCACTCTTCCCATTAGGTATATGTGAGTAGTTGTAGTAGAGATAACAATTCACATTTCTTGTAGACTCCCCAGGAACTCTGTAATACCTGTGCCGTTCTCAGCAAGACTGTCTGAGACGCCAACGGCATAGCCCCTCACTCTCTGTCTCATCTCTCCTCCTTCCTCATTAGCCCCTTTTCATTTTTCTCCTTTTGACTCTCGCTCCCATGAGGAGCAGAATGGCAGTAATAAAAGTCTGCACTCTGGTGTTTCCTTTTCCTCAGAGGAAGTCCGAGTGCTCACTTAAACACTACCCCCTCAGACTCCCTGTGTGAGGCCTGCAGAGGCCCTGAATGCACAAATGGGGAAACCAAGGCACAGAGAGGCTCTCCTCTCCTCTTCTCTCCCCCATGTCCCCTCAAAAACAAAAAGAATAAAAAAAGGCTAACTAGTACTTCCATTAAGCCTCGGCTGAGTGAGGGAAAGCCCAGTGCTGCTGCCCTCCTGGGGAACCCACTCCAAGGCCTTGGCCCACCTCGGGCTATAGGAACCACACTGGGGGCTGCCTCCGAGCCCCACTCTTCCAGCACTTCCACCGGCAGAGTCCTCGAGCCGCTTCACCCTGGGGGTGGGCCGTGGCCCCCAGTCGGCTCTGCTCAGGATCTGCTCTATTTCAGGGAAGAAGATTTATGTATTATATGTGGCTATATTTCCTAGAGCACCTGTGTTTTTCTCTTTCTAAGCCAGGGTCCTGTCTGGATGACTTATGGGGGGTGGGGAGTGTAAACCAGAACTTTTAATCTATTTGAAGGCGATTAAACTGTGTCTAATGCAAACTGCCTGCCTCCTCCTTCCCCCTTCCAGTTCAAGAACCACCACGGGGATGTGAATGTGTTTGTGTGTAGGGTGGGGGTGGGGGTTGGAAGGGGTTGCTTGTTTTTACCTATACTTCCATTTCCCAGGGTGCCCTTGGGTTGGAGAGGTAGCCCCCAAACTCTCCATTGACCTATACTCCATTCTGGGCTGAAGTTTATCTTATTCAGGATTATGAACAAAGGACTTTCAAGGCTATATACAATGTGAACAAGATTGGGAGGATAGGGAGATTATATTTGCTTAAGAGAACAAGTTCTTTATTGGGATATTGTTTTTAAGCAGATGGATACCGTTAATTGCAAATGAGCCTTGGTTATTAAAGTAAGCTCATCAGGGCCTCCCCTTGGAAATATTTTGTTAGTGACCTTTTACAAGTGATAGTATATATTTCTTTTTAATGGTGGTCTGTAATCAAGACTCCTTACCCATTCCTATCTAGCTCTTTCCAGTTTAATTGGAATTAATGAAATTTGGCTGCTCCCAGATTTTTCTCTCTGTCTTCCTATTTTTGTTGTAGGGGGATTTGAGTTTAGCGTTCCTAAGGGAAAGAGACTGGGGAAGAGATTCACACAGATTCCTCTCCTAGCTGCTTCTATTTTCCCATCCTTTTTCTGGCTCTCTCATTTTTTTTTTTTCCCTTCGCAGTTAGATTTTAGCTCGTTCAAAACGAGGCCAAGCCTGGCGGGTTTGGAAGCTATTTAGGTTTTTACAGTTACCCCACAACTCATGTAAACCCCTTTTTAGTCAGCACTCAGCCCATCCTGTCTCAGACCGTCTCCTTTCCTGGGCTCGGATGGATTTCTCTCCTCCCTCAACTGCCCTCAGTCCCTGTCTCGCAGACCTTCAGGTCACTCAGAGATGTTTTCTCTTTCTGATGTGAAGGGTCAAAATGGAAATCTCTCATCTCTAGTGTGAAACGAGTTTTTGAAGTTTCGACTTTTTCATAATCCCTTCCCTCTTTCTTTTCTTTTCTAAGTCTTCTATATTTAAGACTTGTGTCTGAAGATCTGTCCCATTCATACCATACACCAGCTGGGGCCATTCCTAGGCTGAATTCTGATCAGATGGGAGATGGAAAAAGTGATATTTCCCAGAAGGAAAGGGCCTTAAATTGTTTGGTCTTTTCAATGGCTGCTTTTCTCTCCACCTCTCCCCTTCCTCCCTATTCCTCAGGCTTCCTATGCACCCCACTTCTGCAGACCAGGTGTTGGCACTGATCCAGACCTCTGGGGGCAGGGGACTCGGCCCCATGGGGCCAGTTCTTCACGTCTGCTTGGCTCTGAGGCCTTCCTGGCCTTTGCCAAGGTCATCATTGCCCCTTGGCTTTTTCTCCAGGAGCAGGGTTGGACGAGAGGTGGTTCTCATTCTCGAGCAGCTCAGTTCCATGCTTCCTGTCCTGACCGCCCTGCCATTACCCCCAAGGCCCCTTTTCCTACTGACCAAATCTCTTTACCTTGTTGGGGAAAAAAAAGTATTCTGTTTTTAAATCTATTTTCTAACTTAAATGCAATTTAATATGTAAATCTCTGCACTTTTGTGTGAGCCTATAAATGTGTACGTGTTGGGGTTTTTTCACTCTCTGGTATTTCTTAATAAAGAAATCTTTCTTTTGGGGGGAAGCCAATTAATGAAGGAGACTTGAATGGTTTTAGAAATACAGGGCTGTCTGTTTCTTTGTGCTTCTGCCTCATTTCTTTACTTGTGCCTAGTGAGCGATGGGCCCCCTCCCTCACCTTTTAACCCCCTCCTTTGAGAGGGCCCTCAACTTGGTGGGGCAGAGAGAGGGACCTGTGCTGTAGCTGATACCCCTCTGGGATCACTGGGATTGGCTCAAGTGGTAACCTAGCAACCTCACCCCCTCTCTCTCCCCCAGCCTGGCCCTGTTAGTCCTTTTTTTCCAGCTCAGTTCATTTTATACTCCTGAGGCTGAGGCCAGGCTAGGGAAAATCACCAAGGGATGGCAGTAAATGGCTTTTAAAAAACGATAATTTGTTCTCATGCCTTGGTGCTACTAAAGACGAGCCATGTTGCCAATAATTCAAAAAACATTTGATCAATTTTGAGAAAACGTCATGGCAATCTCTTACTGTTCTTAGGTGATCGGTTGTAGAAATAGAATGAAAAGCGAACACACTGATTATCATTAGTTTTAAAGGATGCAAACCCAAATCACAAGAAAAGGACAGTCATGGGGCTGGCAGGTGGCATGGTGGTTAAGGGCGCTGGATTCCCACATGGGCGACCGCAGTTCGAGTCCCAGACCCGGCGGCTTGCTTTCTCATTTCTCTCTCTTTCCATTCAAGTCCCAGACCTGGTGGCTTGCTTTCTCACTTCCTCTCTCTCTCTCTCTCTCTCTGTCCCTCTCTGGTCAAATGAATAAAGTTAAATAAAATAATTCTTTTAAAAAGGAAACGAAAAAGGACAGTCATTGTGGATTTCATGTTTTGGATAAGTAGAAAGGGGAATGGGAGCTAAAAATCTGCATCTGTCAACCTCTCAACTGTCCTACACAACATGAATGCAGGTGGAAAACCGTAGTATAAAGCTTAGTCTAATTATTTCACAAATAAGCACAAGGCAGTTTTATAATTTTGGTATATACACTGAATTTCTGGGAGTGCAGTGACAGTGTAAATTGGGGGAAAGAGTTGTTCATGGCTTTTGAACATCTTGTCACCAACAGCAATGCCATTCGTGGATATTTGAGTTGCCAATACAGAATCCCCATGTGTGTCTTCATTTGTAGGGATTGCATTCACAGTGATTCTATGTGTACTTAGAAGGATCTCGCTACTTGATTATGTGTTTTAGTACAGTCTTGCCCATGTATGTGTATGTTGAAATATCAGTCATTGGAAAAGTCATGACACAGATTTGCATAGAAAAACAGAAAAATTCATCATAACTTTTCTGATGACCTTATATTATCTTATTATAACTTGGTTTCCTTGAGGCCAGCAGATGGCGTAGTGATTACGTTGCTGAACTCCCACATGGCTGACTATGGTTCAAGTCCTGGACTCAGTGGCTTTAGAAACATACCAGGCGTATGTGTGTGTGTGCTCAAAATCCCACGAGGAGAATGGAAGAGAAAGGATTACAGTGTGGCCAATCCTTGGGGATGATTTCTCACTTTCCTTTTCACTGTCTCTGTCTCTTTCTGGTGAGTGCCCTCTAGCAAAAACCTCTTAAAAAAAGAAATTGATTTCCTTTTCTTTCTCCTTTATAGTATAGTTAGTATATTATATTTTGCTTCTTGAAATTATGTGTATTAACTGTTCATATGAACTGTGTTCATTTCAGGGTGGTTCTTCTACTCACTAGAGAGACGGAGAGACAGAGGGTGAGAAATCACCCCTCAGGGGAGATGGCCATGCTGCAGTCCCTTCTCCCCCATTCTCTTCTCAGGATTTTGGACATGCATGAACACGTGCCCAGTGTGAGTTTTAAGTTTTAAGGGTCTGGGACTTGAACTGTGGTCAATCATGTGGAGTCCAGTGACATAAACATTATGCCATCTGCTGGTCCCAGTGTGCATGTATATGTGTGTGTGTGTATATTTAGAGGTTTTTGTCATAGGGCACATGTACTCGCTGGAGAGAGAGACAGTGAGAGGGAAAGTGAGAAATCACCCCCCAGGGGGGTTGGCCATGCCACAATACCTTCTTTTCCATTTTCTTCCCAGGATCTTGGGCATGCATGCACAAGTGCCCAGTGTGATTTTGAAGCCACTGGGTCTGGGACTTGAACCATAATCGGCCATGTGGGAGTCCAGCGGTGTAACTACTATGCCATCTGCTGGCCCCAGTGCATGTATATTTTTAAAAACAACAAATTCAACTATAAATATAGTTTTGCAAACCTACTTTTTTAATGTTGTATTTTCGACATCATTGGAAATGATTCAAAGATACTTCTTAATGACTCTAAAACATGTACGTAACCTTCCTCTTGATGTCAGACATTTAGGAGTTTCCGATTTTGGGGCCAGCAGGCGGTGTAGTAATTGAGATGCTGGACTCCTACATGGCAGACTGCAGTTCAAATCCTGAACCTGGCAGTTTGAAACTCATGCCTGGTGTGTTTTGTGCATGTGCCCAAGATCCCTAGAAGAAGAGTGGAAGAGAGGGAATTGCGGCATGGCCATCCCACAGAGGGGTGATTTCTCATTTTCTGTCTCTCTGATGAGCTTGCACACCCTATAGCAAAAATCTCTCAAAAAAGGAGAAGAAAAAGAAAAAAGGAGTTTTCAATTTTTCATTAAATAATGCTATGATAAACTTCTTTACATATAGGCATAGCCATGATTATTCCCTTAGGATAGATTTCTAGATGTGGAATTGCTGAGTCAAAGGGAAAGCTCTTTCAAGGACTCTTGATAAATATGGTCCAATTGCTTTACCAGAAAGACTGTCCCAGTATGCCAGCAGTGTATCAGAGACAACCTCAACCTATCTCATTTAAACATTCGATAATCCGATCGTTGTAAACGTGTATCTCGGTGCCATTTACAGTTCTTTGGTTAATGATGAGGTAAAAGGTTCTCTGTACCTCCCCTCTGCCTTCCGTTCATTGCCATTTGTACTTTTCTTCCACGAATTGCCTATCCATGTCCTTTGTCTGTTTTTCTTCTGGAATTAGTTTTCCAATCAATAAGTTATTGCTTAGAGCTCACATTCTACCATGGGCCAGGAAATGAGGGGACCTTGATTTAGAAGTGGTTTTATCACCCTAGAACATGGAGTAGAATAATCTCCATGACATTCCATGCCCTTTCGCTTTCTTCAAGCCCCTTTCTCACCGCCTTTTCTGCTAGTCATTGCCCATCTTCAGTGATATGGGTGTTTCAATTTGGCTAAGTGGGATGGAGTTTTGTTCCCAAATAAGACGTGATGATGATTTGTCATGAACTATGGGCTCTGTTGGACAACATAGCTGAAGGGAACATATTGATCATTTAATCCATGCTTTTCTCTCTCTCTTCCCAAATTAAGTACTGTGACTTACCCGAGGTCACATAGAGAGTTACTGGTAGAGCTGAGACCAGAACGCAGATGGACTGACTCCCTAGTCCAGAGAACTTTCCAGCATAACCCTCTGCCTCTCTGTCAAGTGGGTATAGACAGATAAAAAAAAAGTCTGAATAACTTCAAATGTCATTTGAATGAAAGGAACCTTTCTTTTACTTGACATCCAATCAATAATTATTGACGACTGACCATGTGCTAGGTTAACTTCAGGGGAAATTGCATTGCCATGCCCATTCTCTTGTCACTTAAGAAACAATGCTGTTGGGGTTATTGGCCATTTGGGGTTCAGATTACTGATGATCTATCCATTTTAGGCATGCAGAGGGCTGATGTAGATAGGTGGGCGAATATTGGGGTGGTGGTTGGGTTTTTTTGTAAACTTAAGTCTAAATCTCTTTCCAGACCCCTGCACTTAGGTTGAACTGATGGTGGGATTTCTTTAGCACAGAAAGTCAGGAAGTTGCCTTGCCAGGTTCCCACAGTCCGGTTGGCTGTCCCTTTGTGAGAGCCATTGCCCTGGGCTCTTTCTGACGCTATCCCTGGCAGGTCCCAGAGGTAATGGTATACAAATGCTATATTGGTCCATGTGAGGTTATAGGAAAAGGTGAAGCCTACATATCAAGTGCTATAGAATTGCATTTATTTAGGTCCTTCCTGGAGGAGGAGTCTGGAGGAGAGGCAGTTCCTTCCCACTCGATTGTGTTGTTGGCAGAGAACGTGTAATTTGTGTGCCGACTTTGTGTGAGAAGCTAAGGTAGCCTCTATTGTGAAGGAGAAGTGGGAGAACCACTTCTTTTTCCTAGCTGGGAAACCTCATACCTCATCCTGAATTTCCTGACTTGGGAGGGGGAAGGTGTTGTGGCCTTATTAAGATGATGGTGATCAGTGCCTTTTGTTCTGTCTTTAAAAAAAATCTCTCTTAGCTTTTGTTTTAATGCGCCGGGTCTCTAAAGTCCCAACTGTAGCCTATACTTCTGTGAAAACCCTGGGTGGAGTGCTCTAGGAATGAGAAGTTAGAAGCCACAAACGGGCTGGGACCTCAGTGCATCATATCACCTGGCCACTGGGTTTGGGGGAAGGTGCAGGTAGGAGAGGGAATTTGTGGAGGCCTTTCGAGGAGTAGTCAGAACCTGCCTGGGGTAGTCTAGGGTAACAATTCAAGACATGGGACCAGTGGGTGGCGTGGTGGGCAAGGCACTGGACTCCCACATGGCTGACCATAGTTTGAGTCCTAGACCTGGTGGCTTGTTTTCTCACTTTCCCTCTGTCTTCTTCTGGTTGAGTGCATGTGCCCTATAGCAAATTTAAAAATTAATAATAATACTAAATAAAATAAATAAGTCATTAAAGAAAGGAGGCAAGACAACGGTGGGGAGTGAGAGGAGAGGTAGTTCCGCTGGGATGTGCCAGTACCTCGGGCTGCTTCCTCTGAGGGGAAGGAGAGGAGGAAGGTGGCTCTAACTCTGACCTATTGAGTTGCTGGCTGGACTCCGACCCTTTCTTCCTGGATCTGGCCTTTATCATCTCCCCCCCAGTAGTCCATGGAAGTCCAGCATAGGCCTCATGCGCAGGGCTGGTCTTCTTGCCCCGAACTGGGCAGAGCCAGGGCTGTCCTGACTCTTTAGGTGGGCTTTCCCTCAGTCACCAGCCTTTCCACACCAGAGCTGGCACCATGTACCCTGGAATCCCAACACCTCTTGGGGACTTGGGTATCAGTTTGTCTCTAGGCTTCAATCAGTCTACAGACAGGCACATATTGACCCAGTGTCTGTGCCAGTCTTGAACTCAGTATCCTGGAGGTTATGAAAAGGTCAAATAGCCACTGTTCGTTGTCACTACTTGCTGAGATCTCTATATTATCATTTAGTTTATTTCTCGAATGGCCCAAGAGGTAGATATTATTGGGTCATTACTCCTCTTGGAAAGAAAAGAAGCATATGTGTATGTATTGGGTTGTCAGAAAAGTCATGACGTATTTTTTTTTTCTGTTTTTCTATCCAAAATGTGTCATTGCTTTTCCAATAGCCCAGTAACTTACGCGAAGTCAGGTAACTAGTAAGTGGTGGAGCCAGGATGTGAAAACAGCTTTAACTTCAAAGCCTTTGCCTCATGATCCATGCATTAACAAGGGGTCAGAGGTGAGGCAGACCTTGAAAGACGCGAAATGGAGGTAGCAAGGTGGTGCCAACTGAGGTGATCAGATACGTTCTGTTGCGCTTGTATTTTGTGTGGGGCACTGTGCTAAGTATTTACCTACACTAGGTCATTACATTTTCACAAAAGTGCAGGCCCCATAGCTCAGCAATTAAGTGCTATGCACAGGAGCCAGATCCCGTGTAGCCAACCGCAGTTCAAATTCTGGTCCTGGTAGCTTGAAAAATGCACTAGGAGTTTATGTGTGCATGCCCCAAATCCTGATTGGATGGAAAAATGTAGGATAAAGGATTGTACCGTGACCAGGCTCCATTGGGGATGCCTTCTGTCTCTCTGGTGAGCACCCGCTCCCTCTGACAACAAAAAAGAGATTTAAAAAAATCTTCTCAACAGCACCACAGAGCTAGTACTACTTTCCCTGTTTTGTTGTTGGTAAAACTGAGGCTCGAGGAGGTTAAGTGCCTTGTCTAAGGTAACCCATCTGAGTGACAAAAACTTGAACCCAGGACAGCCAGAACTCCTAAGGACTAGGTAGACCTCACTTGCCCTAGAGGAGCTTCCACTCTCCATTCCCAGGTCCTGGAGGGATTCCAGGGCAGAGAAAGAGCTGCATTGTCCTCTCGGGCCAGCCTGAGCCTCCACCCCAAGGGGACAAGAAGCTACAGCTGCCTGCGATCTGACATCCCAGGCTGGGATGTAGTCTCCAGCTGTGAGGACTCAGTCTGTTGGACTACAGACCGCAGTTTGCTGAGCTCGGGGCACCATTTGGAAGTCCGTGGGGCTGGAGGACAGGCTTCCCAGGCTGTGGCCCTGCTCAGCCCTGTGCTTGCCTCTCAGGCCCTGGCCTGTTGTACTTCCATGATGCCCCTCTTCACATGCCCCACCCAAACGCCATGTATTATAGGAGCCCTCACTGCAGCCTGTATCACCCTATAGGCCGCCTGGAGCCCGACCTCTTGAGACCTGATCCTGCCCTCAGCCCTTCTCCAGGACCCGGAGGATTCCAAAATGTCATTTTCTCAGGCATTTCTTTTTCTTTTCTTTTTTCTTTTTTTTTTTTTTTTTTTGAGAGCTTTTTGCCATAGGGCGTGTGCGCTCACCAGACAGACAGAGAGAGACAGAGAGACAGAAAGCGAGAAATAACCCCTAGGGGGGATGGTCATGCCGCAATCCCTTCTCCTCCATCCTCCTCTTGGGATCTTGGGCACGCACGCACACGAGCCCGGTGTGAGTTTAAGCCACCGGGTCCGGGATGCGAACCGCGGTTGACTTCATGGGAGTCCAGCAACATAGCCATTACGCCAACTGCTGGTCCCAGGCATTCCTCTTTTTCTGATATTTTTCCTTTCCCCAGCTTTGAGCTAGTAGATAGCTGTTACCCAGGGTGGTTTTTCTTTTTAGAGAGATTTTTGTTAGACAGCATGTGTACTCACAGGAGAGACAGAGAGACAGAAAGCGAGAAATCACCCCCCAGGGGGATGGCCACGCCGCAATCCCTTCTCCTCCATTCTCCTCTCGGGATCTTGGGCACACATGCACATGTGCCTTGCATGAGGTTGTTTTTTTTAGAGGTTTTTGCTATAGGCCGCGTGTGCTTGCCAGAAAGACAGAGACAGACAGAGAGACAGAAAGCGAGAAATCACCCCCCCTCAAGGGGGATGGCCATGCCACAATCCCTTCTCCTTCATTCTCCTCTCGGCATCTTGGGCATGCACATGCATGCGCCCAGCGTGAGTTTAAGCCAGGTTCAGGACTCGAACCATGGTCAACTACATGGGAGTTCAGCGACAAAGCCATTACGCTAACTGCTGGTTCCCCTTGCATGAGTTTTAAGGTCCCAGGTTCAGGACTTGAATTGTGGTCAACTATGTGGGAGTCCAGTGACGTAACCATTTCGCCACCTGTTGTTCCCTATTACTCAGGGTTTTTTAAAAGGTTTAGGAATCTCCTCTGAAAATCCCCTGGTGTAGAGTTTAAGCACTTTGGCCATTATTTACCCCCGTTACCCCCCATCTTTCTAATAGAAGTCTGGGCCAAACGGTAGCAGGATAAGGACCGGTGCCAAGCCAGTGTTGGAGGCCAGAGGCTTGGGGCCATTCTATTTGTTAGTTTAGTTTTATTTGTTCAAAAATGGAAATATTGTTCCTTTTTTCATAGATGAAAAATAGTAGATACATTGGAAATAGAAAAACAAGAATGTAGACTGTAGAAGCTTCTCTTCGTCATTCCGCCAGCTTCCTTCCCGCTCCTTGCAAGGTCAACATTGGTAACCATTTGGTACAGATCTTCATTCTGTGTGAAATCTGCTGTTTCATTTCTTTTCCTTTCCTCTTGTTTTCTCTTCTCTTCTTGCCTTTTCTTTCTTTTTTTCTTTCTTTCTTCTTTGGGGAAGGGTCTTGCCATGTCATCTTCCGCCCCTGCATCCCAGCTGGGTCCACAGGGGCCTGCCGCCATGCCCTGCTCTGTTTTATGCTGGGTCTCACTCTGTCACCCAGGCCAACCTTGAGCTTGTGATCCTCCTGCCTCAGTCCCCCAGAGTTGCTGGGATTACAGGATCACACCGCCACACCTGGCCTTTCAGTTGGCCCAGGACTGGAAGCCAGGCCTCCCACGGAGACCCAGCCTACAGACCACATATGGCAGGTTAGCAGCAGGAGCCACTGTGGCAGGGCCTGGATTCTTATTTCTTTGGTGAGAATAATGCAGTTTCCTGATGCCCATAGTCATAGGGCAGGGAGGATGAGCAGCGCCTCAAGATGGCGTAGCTGTGACAGGCAGAGGTGGGGCCCAGGGGCAAGGAGGCCTCAGAGGAAAGGCCCTGCTGACTCCAAATCTCTCTTACGGACCCTGGACAGCCCCGGCCTGGCCGCATCCTAATGCAGGCCCTTCCTCATAGGGGTGATGAACAGTAAGTTACAAGAAGGTGCAACAGCCCCTCCTCCACGCTCCAGCGAGGCGCCTGTGCCCACCCCTAGGAAGGCCAGTCAGAGGAAAGGATAGGTCAGCCAGGGTTTTACACTGGAGCTTTAGGTCAGCAGAGCCCAGGGCACTAAGATCTTCAGGGAAGGGAAGGACGGCCCCAAAAGGACAATGCTGAAGCCAGCTTTGAAGGAGACCAGTCTGTCCCTCCTGTGACCCTCTCTTCATAGGAATGACAACCGGAGACAGTGATTTAGCCCTACTCATGTTTGTTTATTGCTACCAGCGTGTCTCCCTCCACACCCCTCATATTTACACCCAACCCCTTCTCCAAAGCTCGCTTTCCCCCAAGTTCCTGGCGGTGAGTCCAGAAGTCTGTCCACTAAGCAGGCAGTCCTGGCTGTAGCGGACACTGTTCCCAGGTCAGTTGGGCGTGGCACTGATTGAAGTTGGGGGAAGTTGGCATCTTGGTAACCCTGAGTTACCTGGGGAGGGATGAAATGGATGGGCAGAAGAAACCACCCCATGTGAAAGCCCCAGGCCCCTCCGGCCCCTCAATAAACTTCTCTGGTGTCCCAGGCCATGGTAACAGGAGATCAGACATTTGCTGTCACGGGTCAGAGCTGGCAAGGCCCTTGGTGCCGACCCATTCTAATCCCAACCAGTCCTAAGCCGGAGAAGGAATGCACTTGGCTCAAGTCTCAGAGTGCTTTAGTGGCTAAACCTCTCAGCAAGGTGAGGAGAAGGAAAGTGGGGGTGGTACATGATGAGGTTTGAACCTCTTGTAGGGAAATCGAGTTTACCTACGGTCAATAGGGTCCTTTGAAATGGCCAGCTTCCCTAGGGTTTTGAGACTGACCTGAAACAGTGGCTTGGCCTCCTTTTCAGGAGCAGCGTGGCAGGGGCCAGGTGGCATACAGATGAGGGGGTTTGGGGACCTTGGT
Organism: Tupaia tana; assembly: GCA_026018925.1. Classification (NCBI taxonomy): domain Eukaryota; kingdom Metazoa; phylum Chordata; class Mammalia; order Scandentia; family Tupaiidae; genus Tupaia; species Tupaia tana. The sequence goes on from JAKSZU010000009.1 coordinate 23,706,024, forward strand.
GGCGAGGGGATGGCTGGGGTCCCTTGGTGCGCCACTTGCTGTGGCTGTGGCAGGGGAATGGGCGGTGCCAGGAGGGGCAGCGTGTCAGTCGCTCGTGGAGTGAGAGGGCTGGGCAGGTGGGATGTGTCTTTAGGTGGCCCCTCATCCACTCCAGCCAAGCCCGAAGTTCCCAGCCAAGCCTCTGAGGTCCTAAGCGCCACTGAGGAAGCAGGGCCAGACTCCATGCCAGTCCTCTGGGCCTGGGCCACTGCGGGAGGCCGGGCCCATCCCCGCAGTCTGTGCGGCTCGAGCCCAGCCTCGGTCCGTGTCACCTCCGTCTCAGGGTGCCCCAGCCAGAGAGAGGCTGTGCAGCTGCTCCTCCGCGCCTGCCAGCTCGGCCTCATCACGCCCGCTCTCCGAGCCCTCGAAGCAGCCGGAGTCCCGTGGGATGTCCACCTTGGGTTCCGACACCGTGTGCACCACCGGTTCCTGGCTGCCCTCGGAGCCCTCTTCTGCCTCCTCACTGCCAGCTGCCAGGGTGAGAGAGGGAGGCAGAATACGCAGGCCTTGGTTCTTTGTGTGTGGGGGGGGAGTTCAGAAGCCCTGGGGACCCCCCTCATAGGGGCCCTAGGAAGCCACTCTAGGCAGTCTCTCCCACTGGGCACCCCTCTTCCCAGCACCTTCAGCTTAGAAGCAAGTGGGAGTAGTTTTCAGGCAACCCCGGGCTCAGGGTTCAAAATTCCTCAGCTCTAAGCTGGAGCCAGGCAGCCTGGCCTTGAATCCTGGCTGTTATTACCCAGCCTGAAGCCTTATCTTCCCTGGCCTTAATTCTCCCCTTTGATCTGAAAGAGGATTGAGCCCACCATCCTACAGCCCTTCCCCCACAAACCTTCCCAGGACTCAGACTCCAAGGCAGGAAGTGCCTGCCTTCTGCAGAGCGGCCCCAGGGCAGAGTGTGGTCAGGGGCCAGGGCAGGCCTCCCCTCCTGGAATGCCAGCGGGTGCCCCCCACCCTGCTTCCAAAGCCGCTCACTGTCATAGTCCAGCAGGAGCTCGGCCGCTGTGAGCAGCTTGGCCCTGTGCTGCGGGTCCATGATGTTCAGCTCGTTGAGGTGCGTTTCCCGCAGCTCTTTGAAGTCCTCCAGTGTCTGGTAGCCGTTGAGCAGCAGGGTGGACGTGTGCTCCTGTGGGGAGAGGTGGGCCACCAGCAGAGCTGCTTAAAGTTGCCCCTGACTAGGACCTCCCCTACACACAGCTGTGGCCCCCTGGTCCCCATCCCCAGGGCGAGCACCCTCCCTCGATACCAGACAGGAATATAGGCCCAAGTGCAGACCTCCAGGCCGATGCGCTCCAGCAGCTCATGCAGAGTCTTAGGCTTGGGCCTCTTGCCTTTGCTCTGCCGGCGGCTGGGGCGGGCAGGCCCCACAGACTCCTCGGGCAGCACGTCCACGTAGATGAATTTGAAGGAGCCCAGCTTGCCATTGAGCAGACCCAGCCATGTGCCCACGGGTGGCTTTTCAATGATCTGGATCACGTCTCCTTTCTGTGGGGAAGGAGGAGAGCCGGGGAGAAAAGAGGGGTGGCCACTTGGCTTTGCTGACCCTGTCCTACTCTGGCTGAGTCCTGCCTCCTTTATGGGTGCAGCCTGCCAGGCTCCAGAGGGGCTCGGATGACCCTTACCTGCAGTTTCAGCGAGTCATGGTCATAGGGGCTGGGAGTGAAGTCGGTGTGGACTCGTGCCCGGCCGCAGAAGGGCCCTGTGTACTGTGGGGCAGGTAGTTCCTCCCCGAAGCTGCCAGAGCCTGGGCTGGGGCTGCAGAGCTCACTGCCTGCAAGAGACGACGCAGGGAGGAGGTTCACCTTTGTCCCAGGACAGCAGGGGTGGTACCCGGCAGGTGCCTTCCAGGGCTTCTGCCCAGAGATCCCAAGGGTATGCGCTGGGGAAGAGAGCGGCCCTGGCAAGCCTCACACTGCTGCAGGGGTTCTGACGCGTGCCCTCGGCCACCCTGCAGGAGTGCACCTTCACCCCTAGGGCCTTGGCCATAGCAGAAGGCGGAAGGGCTCACAGACCAAAGGATGGACAAATTGGGAGGCCTCTAGACACCAACTGAGCCGACACCCCAATGAACAGATGAGGAAATCCGAGGCCGGATGGGCCAGGTGACCTGCCCAGGGCCTCGCCGTGTAACCGGTCTATTAGACTTCAGGCCTCTCCGCTCCCGCTCTCGTGCTCCTTCCACCTAGGAAGCTACATCGGGCGTTACTGTCTTACTTTCTGTACTTAGTAACACTCAGTGTTTAGTTACGATGCCACATGGAAACTGAGACAGGCTCTTTCTCCTGGGAAAGGCAGGATGATGGGCATTTTGAGTGGCTTTCAGGGGTGAAGGGCAAGGAGGTGTCTATGTCCAGAGAAAGAGCCAGAAACTTGGAATGTGTCTGAAGGATGAAAACCCAGAGCCTGTGGTCCATCCCCCAGGCAAAGAGCCTCTTGTCCAGCCCCATGGGTTTCTAGAAGATGTCCAGTGGTATCCTGAACCTAGTAAACTAGTGTCTGGGGTCCAAGAGACTGACTCCATGGCTGCAGACTTCATACTCTGGCCCAAGCCTGGGGCGTCAGAGCCTAAGGAGCTATGGCCTCTGAAAGGGGGTTTTTGAGAAGACGAGGCTTTTCCTCTGCTTGTGGAGCTCTGCGGGGCCCGGAGACAGCTAATAGAAGCTCCCCCAGGGAAAATCTGAGCTCAAGACTGATTTACCTTGGGCAAGTCACTTAACCTCCCTGAGACTCGGTTTCCACATCAGTAAAGTCGGAATAATCGTGCTGGCCCATGAGGTTGCTGTGAAAATTTAATACCTAGAGGGCTAGGAAAGTTCCCCGCAGACAAACAGTGAACCCCATCTCAGACAGCCCCCCAGCAGGGCCCCCAACAGGGACCTTTCCTCTAGATTCAGCAGGTGTGCCCCTGCCTCTCCTACTTACCCGTCGAGGCCTGGCGGCTGAGAGCTGGGAGTTCATGCTCCTCCTGCTCAGAAAAGGCCAGTGCCATCTTCTCAGGGCCAGGGCTGTCCAGGCTATAGTCTGGAGAGGTCGGGGAGGCTGAGCCCTCCTCCAGGGCGTCTCCCTGCAGGGAGGGTAGGCCAAAGGCGTGAGCAGCCTCATTGGTCACACGTGATATAGCACCAGGTGTAGAGGTAATGGGCCCAAGCTGCGGAAAGAACTGGGGCCTGGCCTGAACCCCAACTCTGCCACTCACACCTGAGTGCCATGCTCTGAGCCCCAGGTTTCCTCTTTTGTTAAAAATGGGGGTGACAGTCCTCGCCCCGCCTACTCACAGAATGAGGCTCAGCCCATGGTGCCATGTGAATGGGTTTGGTCAGCTTCAAGTGCTGATGTCCATGCAGGAAAGGCCCTGGTGGCCAAACCTGGGTTCAGAGCTCTGGCCACAGCACAGCCAGAAGATGACGGGGCCAGAGAGGAAGCCACTTTTGCCTGTGCTTCTATGTGCCAGGCCTGCCTGCCATTGCATTTAATCTCACGACGACACTTGAAGGGATGTGGCTTGGCTGGCCTGAATTTATAGCTCAAGAGTAGTGATCCCAAGGCCCATGGGAACCCATAAAGGTGGGCCTGACTCCAGAGCTCCTCCCACCTTCCCACACCTTAGCATGGTGCTAACTGGTTAAAGACTGCCTCTTCTGGAATAAGAGCCGAGATGACTTGCTAATTCCTGTGTTGTAAATACTCCCAGCCGTGGCCAACATCAAGCTTCCATTGTGATGTCTGACACTGGACAAGTTGTTGGAAGAAATAGCTAGAGTATGGGCTGGATAATAGGGCAGTGGGTAAAATGTGACACTCCTGAGACTGATTCACTTGGGAAGGACCTGGGTTCGTGTCTGGAGACCTCCCTGAGCAGACTGGACACACACGTGCCCATGATCTGGGGCTGGCTGAGGCCGAGAGTGAATTGAAGCATCAAGATCCTGTCGAGGAGCCTGTCCCAAAGCACAGCAGTTAAGCTCTGCGCATTGGGTACCAGGTCCCACTTGACCAACTGTGGTTTGAATTCTGGCCCCAGCATCTTGGAAAACATGCTGGGGATGGAGGCAGCAGGTGGCGTGGTGATTAAGGTGCTGGATTCCCACATGGCCGACCTCAGTTTCAGTCCTGGGCATGGAGGCTTGAAAGTCACGCTGGGCATGAGTACATGTGTGCTTCAAGTCCAAGGAGGAGAATGGAGGAGAAGGGATTGTGGCATGGCCATCCCCCTTGGGGGATGATTGCTCCCTTTCTGTCTCACTCTCTCTGTCTCTCTCAGATAAGCGCATGCACCCTATAGTAAAAAAAAAAAAAAGAAAAAGAAAAGAAAACCGTGCTGGGTGGCACGTGTGTGTGCACTCACCCAAAACCCCAACAGGATGGAGAAATGGAGGAAGAAGGATTATAGCATGCCCCTGCGGCACTGGGAGGTTCTGTCTCTCTCCCTCTCTGGTGAGTGCACATGTCTTCTGGCAATGAAATAAAAAGAAATCTTTTTGGGATGCTCTCTCTCTCTCACTCTTTTTGGAAGAAATATGAACAAATGAATAAAGTTAAAAAAAAAGAACTAGCTAGGCTACTTCCGCCGCAGATACTATAGATGCAAATCATCTCAAGGACAGCCATAAAAGAGTAAAAAGTAGTAAGAATGAGGAAGTGATGAGTTATGGAGATTTACCGTATTATTTCTGTTTTGGATGAAATGTAGCTAATTGTACATTTATATCATTTAACTTTAAATAATGGCTGTGTTCAGCAGCTGGCTCGCAGAACACTGACAATTTGGCCGGCTGCTCTCACAAGCTGGTATGGGCCAGTAGGGACCCACTCCAGCATACTGCTGTCTCGGTGCCTCTGGTAAGAGCCACAGGCATGCCAAGCTGTGTGACTTAAGCTACTTGGGCTGTGCCTGTCCCACAGCTGTCTGTGCCACCCTTTCTCCCTGGGCTGAAGCCAACTTCTATTTTGCCTCTTAAGCATCCTCTTCTAATCAGGCCCTGCCAACCCCAGAGGCTAGTTCCAAGCAGAGCTTTGAGGTGGGTGGCTCTGCCTCAGGAGAGTTCATCTCCCTCTCAGCTGCCCCCTCCCCTCCGGCCTGCCTTGTAGGAAGCTTCTGTCACCCAGGCTTTTATCCCTTCTCAAACCCTGCCCCCTTCCCAGCCAGCCTCCTGCACCCTCAGGATGGTGCTTGGCTGTGCTGTTCATGGCTGAAGGTTATGGCTCCCACTGACCCTCCTTCTAGCATTGAATAGGCCGTCAGGCCTGAGCAATGCTGTCAAGGCGGTCATGCTTACACCCTGCCAGGATGGTGCTCGTGGCCACCCCCGCCCCTGTCCCTCCCTGTATCCCCAGGCCTCACCATCTCCTCCGACAGGGCCTTCACCATCAACTTGCCCATCTTCCTATTCATGGTTCGAGAAATCACTGCCCTCCACTTCTTCCCCAGCTTTTTGCCACTCTTGCCAGCTTCCTCTGGGGTGGGGACACCTGAGTCATCTTCCGGAATCTGTGACAACAGAAGAGGACTTTCAGGGACTCTGGCAACCTTGCGTAGGTCCAGGACTTAGGGCTTGGAGGTTGAAGGGAGTAGGATTGAGAGGCCCCTCCTCTCCTCTCCCCTTATCCCCAGCCCTGTCATCAGTCCTATTAATCTCTAATTAATTTGCTGTTGAATTTCTCATTGAAAAGAAGGCAGGTGAGTGCTCAGGGCCCAGAATTTTGGTGCATGAGAGAGGTGGGTCTTCTGTGATAAAGGAGGCTTTGCCCTGGGGCTGGCAGGTGGTGTAATGGTTGAGGTGGTGGACTCCCCCATGGCTGACTGCAGTTCAAATCCCAGACCTGGAGGTTTGCTTTCTCACATTCCCTCTCTCTCTCTCTTTCTCATTCTCTCATTCTCTCTCTAGTCAAATTAAAAATAAATAAATAAATAAAATATTTCTTTTTTTTTTTTTTAAGGAGGCTTTGTCCCAACGATCCTAATATCTCCTCTCCCTCCTTCTCCTTCTTGTCCCACTTCCCTACCCGGGGCCTGCAGCCAAAGCCCCCAAGGAGGCTCTGAAACTCACGTTCTCGTCCAGATTAAATTCCTTCTCGCTCACCACAGGGGAGCTGGGTTTGGATTTGGCAAAATCCTTGAAACTGCTGGAGCGCTGCAGGGAGAGCTGGAAGAAGCAGAGGTGTTGCAATCAGTGGCACTACAATGGCTCTCCACACACCACACACACACACACACATACACACACACACACACACATACACACACACACACACACACGTCCCCAGGCTGGGCAGAGCCACATGTACCCTCAGGGCCCAGGGCTAAAGAGGTGGAGCACCAAGATATCCTGGCTTGTCCTATTTTTCACTCCAACCCTGGCCTCAGACCTAACTCCTGACCTCGCCTCCGACCTCAGTCAGGCAGCAGACGAAGGCCACATTTCCACCAGTACCTGAAGTTCAGTCCCCAGAACCCTGGAGTGAGTCAGAGTGAATGTAAATCTACAGCCAGGGACATACCTCAGCGCATACACACAGCAGCATCGCCCATGCTTCCCTGAGAGCGGGTCCCTCCTAAACCCTGTGGCTCTGGCCTCCCCGCCCTGGGCCTGTGCTGAGGGTGGTCTCCAGTCACACTGTGTGTGTGTGTGTGGGGGGCAAACATAGGGGGCCCTTCAGCTCAATGGACTTGTGTCCTAAGCCAATACCACCAGACCTGGCATTATACTTTCTAGAAAACCAGAATACAGGCTTGCTCACAGAAAGTGCCCGTTCATGTGCTCACACATTTGGCACACAAATGATCGGGGCTCATTTAGTAAAAGGAAGCCATTTTCTCTATCTCACATACACACACACCACTTTCGTTACGGGAAACTTTAGCTACGAATGTGCCGGCAACTGTTGACATTTGCTGGGGTTTGAGCTTTTCGGCATGACTTCTTGTTTATGTTGCCGAGGCCGTTTTCAGGAAATGAGCTTTCTTAACTGTGTATGTGTGCACATGCTGAGATAGCAGGCAGAGCCCGGCGCACGGCAGGTAAGGGGCGGGCAGGCCTTCGACGCGAGAAGTTAAGGGGCTGAGGCCAAGCCCGTATCAAGATAAACAGCCAAGACCAGAAGACGTACGCACAGGAACCAGGGCTCACAGATGGCCAGACAGATAGAGTGGGATAGACTGCAGACACCCCAGATAAGGGCTTGAGGAACCGAAGCCCCAAACTCGAACAAAGCCGAAGGTTTCACATCCTCTTTCCTACTAAAGAGAGGTGTGTCCAGTGACAAACTCCCAGGGCAGGGGCAGTATCACCTGCCCCCCCATCACATGCACAATTGGTCCCAGCTCCTGGGAACTGCAGCGTGGAAGTTTAGCACTCTGGTGGGTCTTGACTAAAGCCAAGTCGGCAATTGGGGGTCAGGGACCACACGTTCCTGGAGGTCATAGCACAGGGGCTGACCAGGAATTAGGTCAGTGGTCAGGCCGAGCAGACAGTGGCACCATCAGGGCCTCATGGGCACAGTGCCCGTGGCCTTAGTGAGAGAGCGACTTGGGTCCTACAGTGGGAGCTGGTGAAGGAGACCACTAGTGGGTGGAGGGAAGGGAAAGCATGCCCACAGGATGACCGCTCTGGTTCCCATGCAGCTCCTCCATCCTCCTTCCTCGGTTTCCCCCACCCACTAGTCTTTCCTCTTTTTCTCCCTTTCTTTCCCCTTCTCTCCTCCACCTTCCGTTTATTTCCTCCTCTTGTATGGCTAGGATGCAGCTGCCTGGATAACTTCCTCCTCTTACTGCATGGAAAAGAGGGAACAGAGAGAGGGTGGGCACCGTGCTGGCCTGGGCCCAAGGGGGGCAGGCTGGGCTGCTATTTATAGGTTAATGGAGCCTATTGTGGCCAGCCCTCACCCTGGTCTGCAGGCCAGGAGGCTGAGAGTCGCCCCTGAAGCCCCAGGGATTGGAGAGGCTGGAAAGAGAGCAGGAACGCAGGCGTGGGGCCGGAAATAGGCTTTGTTGGGGAAGAGTAAACTCACTGCCCAGCTGCCCTCTAAGTGCAGCTCCTTCCCAAGAGCTTTTTCTGCCATTAATCTGTAGTCTGGGGGCTGAGAGGGGGCCCTCAGCTCCCAAACTTTGTGAGAGGTCCCCTCTGTCCCAGCTTTACCTCAAAGGAGGATGAGACAATCCAAAAGAGTTAGGAGGTGGTGCTGGGGCTTAGGCCCAGCTGGTGGCTCCTCAGGCCAGGAGAGGGAAAGGACCAACAGGGGTAGCCTTTGCCCTTTGGTTCCCAAAGAATACGTGTTAGTCAGGCCTACATCCAGCATCAGGGGCAGCCCCAAATATTCTCACCACCTTTTGGGGACTCTGGAGTGACCCTGTTGCCCAGGAGTCACTTGAAGTCCTTGAGCCAATTTGGACTTTCTGCCTGGCCTCCACCTGGGGTGTGGACCACTTGAGAGTCACACTTAGCAGGTGAGGCAGCACCATACATTGTTGGCCCATTTCTCGCGTCTAAGGGAGCACGTGGGCCTCTCGGAAAGAGCGACATTTCTGGTGTCAGATACTGCTGAGTTCACATCTGGGATGTGTGACCTTAGGCGAGTTACTTAACCCCTCTGGACCTCAGTTTCTGCACTTGGCATCAGATGGCCAGGGTACACATTGATTCTGCCACCGACCAGCTGTGTAAAGCTGGGTCCGTTACGTAACTTCTCCAGGCTTCTGTTTCCTCATCAGTAGGAGGAGGACAAAGGCACTTGGTGGGGTCATTGCAAGGATGGCGAGTGAGCTCACATGCACGTTGCCTGCCGCAGCGAGCCCACACCGAATGTTGGCTTGTGCCCAGCCTTTCATAGGGCCCACCTCCACACTCTTACCCTGGGCCTTTGCCCACCTGGACTACTCTGTCTTTACCTCTGTAAGCCTTAGTTTCTCCCTTTCTTCAAATCCCAGTTTCGGGAACCAGCAGTTAGCGTTATGGCTATGTCGCTGGACTCCCACGTAGTCAACCACGGTTCGTGTCCCGGTCCCGGTGGCTTAAACTCACGCCGGGCGCGTGTGCGTGTGTGCCCAAGATCCCGAGAAGAGAATGGAGGAGAAGGGATTGCGGCGTGACCATTCCCCAGGGGGGTGATTTCTTGCTTTCTGTCTCTCTGTCTCTCTCTGTCTGTCTGGCGAGCGCACGCGCCCTATAGCAAAAACCTCTCTCTCAAAAAAAAAAAAAAAAAAATCCCAGTTTCACTGGAAACATCTCAAATGGTCATCGATGATACAATGGATAAATTAACTGTGGGTCATACAAGAGAAAAGTACCCAGCAAATGAGATAGTGCAACTACCCCCAACCATATGGATGAGCTTCACAAATACACTGTTGAGTAAAAGGGGCCGGCCACCAAGTAGTACAGACCACATGGTTCCACCTGTATAAAGTTCAAAACTCAGGGCCAGCAGATGGCATGGTGGTTAAGGCACTAGACTTCCACATGGCAAATGGTGGTTTGAGTCCCAAGACCTAGCAGCTTGCTTTCTCACTTTCCCTCTCTCTATCGCTCTCTGGTCAAATTAAATAATAATAATAATAATTGAATACATTAAATTAAATCATTCTTTTAAAAAAGAGTTCAGCAGATAGTGTAGCAGTTATGTTGCTGGACTCCCACATGGCCAACCGTGGTTCAATTCTTGGACCTGGTGGCTTGAAAATCACACTGGGCGTGTGTGCATGCATGCCAAGATCCCGGGAGGAGAATGGAGAAGGGACTGCAGCATGGCCATTCCGTCTGGGGGAGGAGGAGGATTTCTCACTTTCCCTCTTACTGTCTCTGTCTCTCTCTTTCTCCTGTGAGTGCATGCGCACTAAGGCAAAAACCTCAAAAAAAGTTTGAAACTGCAGAAGTCACCTATGTTGTTAGAGGTCAGGACAGAGGTAATCCTCGGGGAAATAGGGCATGTAGTGAGTGACGAGGCATGAAGCAAACTTCTGGATACTTCTGGAAGCACTTGGTGTTTTGTGCTGGCTGCTGCCTACACGAGGGTGCTCACTTCATGGAAACTCTTTGAGTGATGTACCTCTGATCCATGCGCTTCCCTGTACAGGTACTGTACAATACAAAGGGTTTCTGACTCCAGTTTAAAAGGCAGTACCCCGGGACCAGCAGTTGGCGTAATGGCTATGTCGCTGGACTCCCATGTAGTCGACCGCAGTTCAAGTCCTGGACCCGGTGGCTTAAACTTATGCCGGGCACGTGTGTGTGCGTGCCCAAGATCCCAAGAGGAGAATAGAGGAGAAAGGATTGCAGTGTGGCCATCCCCCCGGGGGGTGATTTCTCGCTTTCTGTCTCTCTGTCTCTATCTTTCTGACGAGCGCATGTGACCTATAGCAAAAACGTCTCCTTCAAAAAAATAAAAAAAATAAAAAAAATAAAAAGCAGCACCCCTGCAGAAATCCTCCCCAGACCACCACGAACTTCCTCCTCCCCTGCCTCTGTAGCAAGCGTGGTTTTCCCTAGGCGACTCCCCAGCTGCCCTCTCAGCTCCTTCAGGATACCAGTCGGACACCAAGCAGCCCGAAGGCCAGGCCTGGCTTCGCGCATGTAGGACTCCAGCAACCAAGGCTTAAACAGCTCCCATGTGCCCGACCTGCCAAGCCCTTCATGTGTACCAGCTTGCTCCAGCCTCCCCATGGCCCCATGTGACTCAGGTGCCCATCTCACAGTGGAGGAGACCGAGACGCAGAGAGATGAAGTGTCCCAGGCAGTCACAGAGCTCATGGTGGGGGGAGCAAGAGCTCCAGCCCAGGTCCATGACACTGGGAACCTGTCCTATTGCTAAGCTTGTGCCACCTCAGAGCTCACGCTATCACCCCCACCCCCCAGGCTGGATATGGACTGAGTGCTGCGCTGACTGCAGTAGGGGTGTGAGGGGGAAGGGGTCAGGAAAGCTTCATGAAGGAGGTGCATCTGAGCTGGGCCATGAAGTGGAGCCAGGGTTTCCCCAGGTGGAGCTGGGAAGGGTTGGAACTGGAGTGAGAGGTAGGGGTGTTGGGAGTGTGGTGATGGAATGGCAGGTATGCCAGGGGCCGTGGTGAGAGGTGAAGGAGAACAGGCTATGGAAGGCCCTATGGAAGGCCAGCCATGCCAAAGAATGTGGGTGCTATTCCATGGGCAGTGGGGGGCTACTGTGAATCCTAAGAGTGTGCTGATGGGTTGTGGTGCTGGTGGTGTGCTGTAGGGAGGGAGCCAAGGGCATAGTGTGCCAAGATGGGGGAGACAGGGGCAGGAAGAGACTGCCGGGAGGGAACAGCTGAGCACTAGAACAAGAGCCCGGATCCTTGTCCATTGCCCATGGTGGGAGATCTAGGGGTAGATTGGGAGATGGGATTATGGTGGGCTAAGACCATCTTGGGTTGGGAGGGCAAGGTCTAGGACAAAACCCTTTCCACTTCGTCCACCCCCACACGGCCTTCAGTGGAATCTGATCAAAGGAGTGCCAACCAAGAACTTGAAGGAGGCAAAAGTCTCTGGAGGGCAGCCAAGGGATATGGCCCCTGGCCTGGGGCCTCCCCAGTCCTTCATAGTTCCTGTCCCAACCCCGCCATCCTGGGCGACTGCTTGCTCTCTGCTCTGCCTGGGGGAAGATCACCCATTCCACAGCCACCTGGTTCTGCCCGGCAGGACTTTCCTATGAGGGCTTGAGTCACGCTCACCAGACCCTTCTAGTGCTTTTAAGACTATAGAGGGACAAGAGAGTGGAGAGAGAAGGGGTCGAGGCTCTGGACTCAGCCAGACCTGCAGTTACTTTTGCTGTGTGACCCTTGACAGTGGCTTGGCTTTTCTGAGCCTCAGATGGAAAATAGGGATAACGAGCGTCTGCGCCTACCTCATGAGGCTGTCATGAGCTAACGGAGGGGTAAAGCACGCAGCGCGGGGCCCGGCTCCCAGGAGCCCTCACTCCGTGGTGGCTCTTAGTGCTAGTAAGCCTTGCTGTGTCCATTAGGGCTGGGATCAAGGCTTGCTCTTTGCTCTCCTGCTTGTGCCTGCACGCACCCCACTGTGCATGCGCCCACGTGTGAGAGTGTCCCCATGTCTGCTATTCTAGGTGACCCACGTGTCCTCCCAGGGTGGGCAGAGCAGGGATTATCCTGCTCTTCAGAGATGGGAAAACCAAGGCCCGAAGAAAGTCAACAAACCGTCCAAGGTCCTACAGCTAGAACGTGTAGGGGTCTCTCTCAGCTTCCCTGTCTCTGCCTGTCACGCTCTCCATTTGGCAGACCCCGGAGGAGAAGCAGGCAGGACAGAGAGGCCTCCTTTGCCTTAGTACCATCACCTCAGCCTCGGAAGGGAAGGGACTTGCCCAACATCACTGGGTCAAATGTCATGGAGCCAGGTCACTGTTTCTGGGCTTGGAAAGATACTGTCTGTACCTTTTAAAAGACTGTCTTCCTCCCTCCATCCCTCCCTTTTTCCTTTTTAAAGTTTTCCATGAGAGACAGAGAGGAAGACAAACACTTCAACAGGGTTTCTCGCTGCGATCCTCCCCCGCCCTCCTAACCAGTCAGGATCATGGGCACACACACGGGCCCAGGGGGCACAGGTTGACCCTGGGACTGAATCCCCGTCTTCCACACGGCACCCAGCATTGCAGAACAGCGTGCCACTGTGGTCTGGCCTGGGTGTTTGGCTCTTCTAAGGCCATTTCCACAGCTTGTATGGAAATGAGCTCATCCTGGCTCTGGAGGCTGGCACAGGCTCTGGCAGGGGTGGAGGGTGGGTAGCCTGGACTATACTCCCCTGAAGGATCTGGATCTCTCTAACGCCACAGGGGCCTTGCTTCTCCAGGAAGAGGCCTGGGGGAAATCCCAGAGGCCCACCTGCCTAACACAGAATCTGAGTAACTGAAGCTGGGAAAGAAAAAGGGGACTTCTGTGTCCCAGAGTGCCCACGCCTGAGGTGGCACAGGGTTCCAGTGTCAAAGTGTCAGCTTTTTCTCAGACGCTTTCTTCCAGCTCAGCTCCCCTGTGGTTTGGGGCCTAGCGGTGTCTGTAGAGCAGTCTCTGCTTCCCACCCCCACCAACCAGAGAGCAAGGGGAAGTGGCCCCACTCACCAGGAGTAGCAGCCAATGGCAGGTCTGCAAGGCTTAGCACCCGCTCTGGTGGATTGGGGTGATAGGGCCTGTGTGAAGATTCATGAATCTCCCCCTCCCCCACCCACCATCCCTACAGCCTTAGAGAGGCAGCTGGGGTGGGAAGAGAGCAGCCGGAAGTGGCAGCCACCCCAAAGCCTGAGAGATGGGGCAGGATGCACAGCCCAGTGCCCCGAGGCTCAGCCTCTCACTGTCTCAGGCCCTGTCTGGGAACTGTTCCTGTGACCAGGGGGTGGGCAGGTTCCCACAGGGTGCCTGGGCTGAGCTTCAGGGGAAACTGATAGGACAGTGAGGGCTTGGAGGCCCCGGACCTGGGCCTGGGACTCTTGGACCTTGTTCAGGCCTGTTCGGGAATGGTCCAAGGATATGCGGGGTTATACCCCTAATTTCCTGGAAGGGTCCTACAATCAAATCAAAGAATGAAGTCTAGAAATGCTCAAATCCAACCAGAGAAACGTAGATCTGGCCGAGCCTTCAAGAAATCTTCTGGTTAAGCCTCTGTCTCAGCCATTCACGACAGTGCTCTTCCTCCTGGCCTTGAAATCCCCCTCCCCAAGGAATTTTTCCTCATCAGTCCTCATTCCTTCTCACCATCTCACCAACTTCAGTTCTCATTCCTCACAAACAATTTTTTCCTGCCCAGGAAGCACCCGTCAGCCTCTGTGGCCCGTGGCAATTTGGTAGGCTTTTCCCCCCAGCTCTCAAAATCACCTCAGGCTCCATCTCCAAGTTGGCCCCATTGTCAGTGGGCGCAGGGAGCCGCTACAGAGCTGCCAAGGGTAGGGATGCTGGGAGCATCATAACTCTAAGATAGGTGGCCCAGCGGGACCCTGTGAGTGACAAGGCTCCTGAGAGGCCATGCTTAGGCAGAAGTGGTGGCAGAACCAGCATAGGGGAGACAGGATTGGGTACAGTCTCAAGATTCACCTTGAGCACTGTCTTTGTATTTATTTGTTTATTGTATTTATTCATTGTATTCTCAAATTCTACTCTAGGATTCTGACCCCTTTTTCCCATCGCTGTAGAGTTGAATTCTATAGCTCTAGACTTCCGAGAGTCTATCTCTGTTACTTAGGAATTTTAGAAGTCTCTTTGTACTTCTGTTACTCTGATGACTTCTGGGTCACTACCCCATTGCCCTCTGGGAGAATGACCCTCTTCTACAGGTTCAAGATATGGTTTAGGGCTCTCCCCACTTCTAAGAGTCCTGGAGAAAATGGATCAAGAGATGATAGGAGAAGTGGAGGAAGTGAGTTTCTAAAGATGCTCCTCACCTTTTTCTTTTGAGTGGGCTCCTTTTCGCTGGCGTTGGAGGGCTTACGGCGCAACATGGTCCTCTACCTCGGGGAGACTCCGACCCCGCTCTCTTAGGTGTAAAGATGCAGAGGCCTCTTGGTCAGCCTTGCCAGAACCGTCCGGGGGCACGGCATGGACCGAGCCTCCGGCTGCCACTCTGACTGCTGCAGTGGCAGCTTGGGGGTGCGGGCCATGGACACCCGGCGGCAGCAGCATACAGGAAGCCCTGCCACGTGACCTGCTCTTACAGCAATCGCAGCCCCTGCTGGCCCCTAGGGAGGAAGGAAGTCCCAGCTTCGGTCTCCAGAGATTCTGATGCAGACGGTTCTTGGGTTGAACAATCAGAGAAAAGTCCCTACCCTGTTGTCTCATGTCAATCACCATCAGACCTTCTACTCCGTCTTCCAGATGATTGCCAATCAGTTTGAAGTTATATGGCCTACTGGAATCCTTTATCTCAATCATGGGAGTCCGGAAATCAGAAATTGGACCATCTCTCTGCCTATTGGGTCAACTTGCATCTCCAAGATCATCACAACCATCACTACCACTACGATCACCCCTTTGGCCATCACCCCTATCCCCATTACCTATGACCATGACCACTGCTACCATCACTCCTATTGATAGCCATCACCATACAGCATCACCCCTACAGTCGTCATCCCTGCAGTCTTCCCTAGTGCCATCAACACACCTACATCCATCATCACTACACCAACCAGCTCTATAGCAACATTCTTCAGCCATCACTTCTACAGTCATCACCTTGACTGCCATCCTTACAACTGTCACCCTTACAGATGTTAGTCACCCCCACAATGCTCTGACCCCTACAACTACCATCCCTTTAGTCATCAACCCATACAACCATCACCATGTCCTTGCAGCCAACACTGTATAGTCATCACCCCTATATTCATCCCGACTACAGCCAGCATACCTACAGCCATTATCTCTATAGCAACTCTCTCTACAGTCAACACTTCTCAGTCATCTCCTTCCATCAGCCTTCTCACCACCATTATCACCCCCACGGCCAAAACCCTCACAGACACTGACCTTACAGACACCATTGCTATAGCCAACCACCTCACCGATAACTCATCCTTATAGCCATCAGTCCTATATCCGTCAACCCTACAGAAGTCATCACTTCTCAGTTCACCATACAGTTCTCGTCTCTTCCACCATCAGCACACTTATAATTGTCATCACTAGCACAGCACCCCTACACTCCACAGCCCTCAGGGATCACACACATATTAATCACCACCACAGCTGAAAAGCACGTGTAGGTAACTAACTCCACACCACCAACTAGTGTCTCATTCAACAGTTATTTATTGATTGCCTATGCATTTGGGGATTGTCTGTGGCAGACATTTTAATAACTCGAATGATATTATTACACAATCAATTCATATTCATTATACCCAATTTAGTAAACACAGATAAACAAAAAGAAGAAATTTCAAAATTTTCTATAATCGTCTTCCATAATATTGGGTGACTATCCTTTTCTGTTTTAAGCAACTGCCTGCCTCTCTGTCTATGCACTTTTTTCTCTTTATAAAAATCATGCTACCTAAAAAACGGATTATTGGTTGGGGAGATGGGGAGGGCAGTGGCAGGAATGATCACAAAGGGTACCAGGAAAGCTTTGGGGGGTTCACTATCTTGATTCTGGTGATGGTTTCATGGAATTTATATAAGTCAAACTTATCACATTGTACACTTTAAAAATGTGCAACTTGGGGACCAGCAGTTAGCGTAATGGCTATGTCGCTGGACTCTCATGTAGTCGACTGCAGTTCGCGTCCCGGACCCGGTGGCTTAAAACTCATGCCGGGCGCGTGTGTGTGCGTGCCCAAGATCCCAAGAGGAGAATGGAGGAGAAGGGATTGCAATGTGGCCATCCCCCCTAGTGGGTGATTTCTCGCTTTCTGTCTCTCTGTCTCTCTCTGTCTGGTGAGCGCACACGCCCTGTAGCAAAAACCTCTTAAAAAAAAAATATGTGCAATTTGTGGGTAAGTGAGGAAGCACCCCTCCACATGGAATGTGGTCACCCTGCAATCCTATTCCCTCCATCCCATCAGGATTTTGAGCATGTACACACACTCATCACTAGCATGTTTCTCAAGCTGCCTGGCCCGCGATTTGAACTGCAATTGGTCATAAAGGAACCTGCTCCCAAAAGACAGAGCATAACCACTACACTATGGGGCCACCCAGTATGCACGGTTTTTCTGTTTGTTTGTTTTATTTTGTTTTTGAGAGAGATTTTGCTGTAGGGTTCATGTGCATGCCAGAGAGACAGAGAGACAGAAAGCGAGAACTCCCCCCCCCCAGGGGAGATGGCCATGTGGCAACCCCTTCTCCTCCATTCTCCTCGGGGGATTTTGGGCACACACGCACACGCGCCCAGCGTGAGTTTTAGCCACTGAGTCCAGGACTTGAACCCTGGTCAACTATATGGGAGTCCAGAGACGTAATCATTACGCCATCTGCTGGTTCCAGCACATTTTTTAAAGCGTTCTATTCTGTGGCACTTGTGAAATCTTGGGCTGTGCCACCCTTGTTCCCAATCTGTTCTCATGACTTCCTCCCAGGACCCTGCCCCATGTCTTCCAACCAGCTATGCTTAGGGGTGAGCTTAGTGACGCAAGGTCCTTCTCTCCTAAGCTGAAACCATACTTCTTTGGTTCAGCCTGCCGGGCAGACTCACGAAAAGAATCTGCCCCCAGTTAGCTTCCACGCTGGCCTGCACCTTCCAGACTGACAGTCCCTCCCAGGCCACCCAGGGGCACGGGCCCGTAACTGGCTAAGGCTTTACTGCGCCCCTGCGGCAGCCTGGCAGTCGTGTAGGGGATCCATTGGGCCTTTGAGGTTCAGCGTGACCCGCAGCGTAAAGGACACAGCTGAAAGGGCCGGGACACCTGGGCTGGGGCAGCCGATTGCGGTGACGGAGGGAGCAGCCTGGAGAACCCTCTGGGCCTGCGCAGCAGCGGCGCGTCCGCCGCTGACTCTCAGGATGTACCCGCTTCCTGTTTGCTCAGCCTCCGCTGCGAGCCGAGCTCACACACCCACCGCAGAGTCTTCAAAGGCCGCCAGCAAATCAGGGTGCTGGGCTGCCGTGGCCTGGGGAAGGCAGAGATCAGGAGGTGAGGGCCAAGTAGAGAGAGGTGACCAGTCCTTAGGACTGAGGGAATGAGTGTTTTCAGTCCCATCCTTCTTTCTCCATTTCGGATCTGTCTCCTGTGGTCAGCCGTCCTTGCTGTGGAGGTCCAAACTCCCCACATCCGGACTTGTCCCCCCACCCCCCACCTCTTCTCTTCCAACGGATTGCCCCAGCTGGCTAATGGGCCCTGCTAAGTTAGTAGGTTCATTTGCATTTTGTAGGGTACATTGTTGCAGGTATACAGAGCCCTCCGCTAAAGAAGTGATTCATCCAGTGAACAAGGCTCCTTAAACCTGATCATGACCTGGCAGGCAGGTCCAGGGAGCTTGCTGTGGGCACACCCTTTGCTAGGCGCTTCGAGGAGGTGCAAAATAAATGGCTGTCAAGGTCCCTTGCACCCAGGAGCTGACATCGTAGTTGGGGTGGCAAGCTTACATTTGCCCAGCATTTGTTCTTTGCCAAGCGCTACATTTGGCACTAAACAAACATTATTTATTTAATCTTGCCACTCCTGCCCCTCCGTACCCCCAATGCTTGGGTCCGGGTACTGACATATCTTGGGGGCAGGACTCAAGTCTAACATGAAATTCGTTTCTATTTTTTATTCACCTTATACACATAGCCTGAAGGGAATTTTGTACAATATTTTCGTATTACAGTGTTTTGACCACAACCTGTCACATGTGGTCAGGTGTGGAATTTTCCCACTTGTGGCGTCATGTTGGCATTCAAAAAGTTTCAGATTTTGGAGCATTTTGGATTTTGGGTTTCTGGATCAGGGATGCTCAACCTGTAGTTTAAGCTGGAATAAATGTTGCAAAGATGTGCCCAGAGGAATACATATAGGGAAAGAGAAGCTTGATTTAATATCAGTATTGCAGGATATGTGTACGTGTGGGTGTGTGTGTGGGTGTGTGTGTGTGTAGGAGGGTTCCCGCTGATAGTGAGGTGGAGATGAACCCTAAGAGGGTGTACATAGGACTACCAGACACCAAAGTGTCTTTGTCTCATAGGTGGTATTCACACAGAGCAAACCCCACCTGTATACCCCAAGAGAGTCTATTTTTTTTTTAGAGGTTTTTGTTATAGGGCGCGTGCGCTTGCCAGACAGACAGAGAGAGAGACAGAGAGACAGAAAGCGAGAAATCACCCCCCAGGGGGGATGGCCACACCACAATCCCTCCTCCTCCATTCTCCTCTTGGGACCTTGGGCACGCACGCACACGCGCCTGGCGTGAGTTTAAGCCACCGGGTCCGGGACGCGAACCGCGGTCGACTACGTGGGAGTCCAATGACATAGCCATTACGCTAACTGCTGGTCCCGAGAGTCTCATTTGTCGATGATCATGGGTGGGCTATTTGAGGAAGGTGAGAGACAGACACATCTAAAACCACCCCTTCCTCCTGAATGGGTGCATTTCCGGTTTGAGGTAGGAAGAGTTTGGAAAGGAAGAGAGATTTGGGAAAAAAACTCCCCAAAGATTTTTAGTCTCGTTTCCTCCCCCTCACCTTCCCACACATTCAGCTGAAAATGACAGTTCTGTGTGGCAGGTGGTGGACTTTACCACAACCTGATAAGCCAGGCACCATGGCTACCCTCGTTTCTAGGGAAGAAGCCAAGACCCAGAGGAGTGAAGTGAGTTGCTCAACATCACACAGCAAGTAAGTGATGGGACCTGAGTTTCCAAGGCAGGTCTGGCCTTGGTCCAGGGCCCACACTATTAACCACCAGTGCAGAGTTCCTGAACAGGAGGTGAGAGGACTGTGGGGTCCTCTGCCCACAGCCTTCTCTTGGCACCTGATACTGGGGTAGATGCCATGTTAGGTACCACAGGGCCACTTTGAATCAGGCCCAGAGAGGACTGAACAAGAAGGGGAGGGCATCTGGAAATCGTATCATAGGCACGACAGCTAGGGTTGGGGACAGGATGTGACATATACGGAAGCCCTTGTCAACAAGTGAAGTCCTAGACATCTGTTGTATGCAGCTTAGAGGGTGGGGGTGGGGACGCAAGTTGACTTAAAATGATTGTTGTCTAGAGGAGGGGAGTGCCTTTTGTGTGGTTGTGGCTGGGAATGATGCGGGACAGATAAATGGAAGGTTTGGGTTCATCCCAAGGAAGACATTTGAGATATTCAGATGGTGCTAGCTCGGCCCTGGTCAGTCGTGAACTTCCTGTCTCTAGAAATGTCCAAGCAGAGACCCCATAGTCCCTTAAAAATACCTGGACATTTCCAAGGTGAAGTCCATCTTAGTAGCCCAGCCTGTTAGCAAATTTCATAGTGGTCATGTCAGGGAGGGAGGGTAGGATGAGCAAAATTGCAGGAGGGGAGCCATCAGGTGGCATGGTGGTTGAGGCGTTGGACTTCCACATGACTGACCATTGTTCAAGTCCTAGACCTGGCAGCCCCCACATCACAGTAAATAAATAGATAAATAAATAGATGTTAACATAAAGAGATAAATGTTTAAAAAAATTGCAAGGGCGAGAAGGAGGGCAGAGGAAAGCAATGAGGCAGGGGCCACGAGGCTCTCAGATCCATGCACACTCGACACACAGTGCTTTCAGCTTCGGGAACGCTGAGGAGCCCCTGGTGGCAGGGGCTGATGGGAGGAAGGAAAGGAGTCATCTCTGGAGCTAGGGCTTGGTTTGAAAACCAAAAACACTTGCAGGCAGCTGCGGCAATTACCATTGGCGATGGAGGCTGGACTTTGGTGCACAGGTCAAAACACACTCGTGACTCACTGGAGGGCGTTTCTATGTGGGAAGGGCTGGGAAGGGCCTGGAAGGGCTGGGCTGCTCTGCCTAGGACTCTGTATCAAGGTGACAAGGTTTCGGTTGTCTAGGCTGCAGGGCGGAGGAGGGGCAGAGCACCTTCCAGAAAAGTTAGGTAGAACTGGATTCAAGCTGGCATTTGATCAGCTATGGACTGTGTGACCTCGGGCAAGTGAGGTCACTAGCAATGATCCTTAGCAAAGACGCTAACCATGATAAGTGCGGCTAGCCTGCGGGGCTGTGTGCCCACGACCAGGGCTGCTACTCAGGTGACCTGCCTAGAGGGAGCGCTCTCAGCCTGGTGCCCAGCCGAAGGCAAGCACAACATTTCGCTCTAGGCTCCATGGGGAGTTTCTCCTCTGGCCAAAGCCAGGAAGCCCTTGGTTACCATTTGGAGGCGGCCTCCTCCCTTCAGCATCCCGTGGCACCTGTTTCTCTGTGTCTTCGTGGCTCCGTTGGAATCTCTCTACGTGACTCCGTGGCCCATATCCTGTGGGGTCAAGGGCAGGGTTGCTGAGCCCAGGCTATCCCAGATCACAGGAGCTACGTTGGGTAAAAGGCTCGAAAGCTGCTTGGGAGCCACTGGGAGGGAAGCGGCTTTTTAGCTTCATGGCCTGGCCATGGACCACTGGGGCTTTCTCAACCAGCCAGCCCACCCCCCTGGAGCTGCTTGCTCAGTTCCTGTTTCATAAAGAAACAAGGAAGTGAAGAGACGGGCCAGCCTCAGGGCAGAGGCTGGCAGGGTGGGGGCACAGGGAGCACCTCCACTCCCAGCTGTGACGCGCCATGGGCAGAGAGGAAACGGTTACTATCGAATCTTTCATATGTCTATTTATTTTGGCACCACAAATGCCCAACTACTGATTTGAGGAAGTGCTCAGTGAGTTGGTAAAATTCACTGTGACAAGGGTGAGCTGGGTGAGGAGTCGCAGGCCTGGTCCCTTCCGAGGTTCCAGGTGATAAACATGCGTTGGATGTAGACAGGAACACGGAGACCGCTGGAGGGCAGATGAGTGCCATGTACGAAACAAACCATTTAGACCACTGCTGTAAGTGGGTACCCATCCGCCATCTTACCCATGCCCTCTTCTTTCTTTAGTTTCTCTTCCTCCCTGTCTTCCTGTCTCTCCTCTCTCTCTTTCCTTTCACGTGCATGTGTGTGTGCAAGAGAGAGGGAGGGAGAAAAGCACCTTCCATAGGATCTCAGACTGTGATTAACCCCCAGCCTTCCTGGCCAGCCAGGATTGCAGACGCACGTGTGACCTGCAGGGATGGGTTGGCTGGGGAACCGAACCTCCGATCGTCCATATGTCTCCAGCATAGCAGAGCAGTGTGCTAGTACTATGCTGTTGTGGCTGGGTCACCCATGCCCTTTACTGTTGCAAAGGCTTTGAGGCATCAAGAAATGTAGCTCAGTACCACTGTCGCCATTGTTGTCATAGCTGGGTGACCTCAAACAGGTCTCCCTGGGCCTCATTGAGGCACAAAGCAGGTGACAGAAGCACACACTGAAGTGAATAGGGAGCCATCACAGAGCTGAGTCAGGATGCTGGGGATTTGGTCCTTGCTCTGACCCCAAATGGGCCACGTGACCTTGGGCAAGTCCCTTCCTGTTTCTGGGCTACTGTTGAAGTTTTCCCATCTGTATACCGAAGGCCTTGAACCCAGTGCTGTTTGTCATGGAGCTCCTATTCAGGACTAGAGGTGGCACTCACAGGACCTGGTACAAAAATGGAGATGTGGGGCTCCTTGTTAAAGATTATGAAGAATTTCAAGGCAAGAGAGGATTTTAACCAAGCGCGGGACCCTTCTTTTCTTCTTCCTAGAGAGAGATTTTTGTTATACGGTGCATGTGCTCGCCAGAGAGACAGAGATAGAGACACAGAAAGCAAGAAATCACCCCCCCGGGCGGGTGGCCACGCCACAATCCCTTCTCCTCCATTCTCCTCTTGGGATTTTGGGCACACATGCACACACGCCCGGTGTGAGTTTTAAGCTGCAGAGTCTGGGATTCGAACCATGTTTGACTACGTGTAGTCTAGCGACATAACCATTATGCCATCTGCTGGTCCCCCAAGCTTGGAACCCTTTTAAATGCAAGTCCCTGAATGACCGCACAGGTTGAGTCCCTGTGACACGAGGCCTGCAGCTAACTTCAAGTACAATTTTATGGGAAGTCCGTTAGGGCTGCTTTTTGCTGGAGTTTTCTTTTCCCTGACAACCCTTAAGGCATTTTTGAGGAACCCCAGGCTCCAGAGAGTATAGATGGAACAACACAAAGTAGATGCTTGCTCCAGCACCTTTCTAGTGTTGACTGTATAAAAATTTGCACCCCCAGTCTTTTCCCGTACCTACTGCCAAAGGCAAAGCAAGAGTTGAATTTGCACTGGGCAAATACTAGCATTACCATATCTCGTTGTGGCTTCCTGGTTTACAGACTGTGGCCACATCCGGGTCTTAGGGGCCTCTCCTAGTAACCTCACCAGGAAGGCAGTGTGGGTAGTTTACAGACGGGATAACTGAAGACCAGAGAGGGGAAGCGACTTGCCCAAGTCACACAGCTGGCACAACTGGGACCGGACTCCCAGAATCCTACCTCCTAGGAAATGGGGCTTATCCACATGGCCTCCTCCACAGCAGCAATTGGCAGGCAGGAGAGGCCTGGTAAGCCCATCTTCTGGCATATAAGCAAAGGGCCAGGGCCCAGGTGGTGGTGCAGGAGTAACACTGGACTCACATGGGAAGGATCCTGTGTTCAAGTCCTGGGAACCTCCTGAGCACACCAGGTGTGCATGCACCTGTGAAACAGGCCAATCTGGGAAGGGGTAGATCACGACATGTGGCACCTGCTCGAGGTGTGCTCCCGCTTTCTCTGAGTAAATTAATAAATAAACTTAAAAAGAACAATGAAGCAGAGCCCAAGAGGGCAGGAAGTTACCTACTTACTTTTTTTTTTTTTTTTAAGTTTCCTATAGGGTGTGTGTGTTTGCCAGAGAGAGAAATAAAACAATGCCCCCCACTCCGGAGATGGCCATGCCACAGTCCCTCCTACATTCTCCCCTCAGATATTTTGGGCATGCACGCACATGCGCCTGGTGTGATTTTCAAACCATTGGGTCCAGGACTCAAAACACAGTTGCCATGTGGGAGGTGGGAGTCTAGTGCCTTAAACACCATGCTATTGGCTGGTTGGCTGGCTTACTTATTTACATTTTTTTTTTTTTTTTTAGTTTTTTTTTCCCCCATAGGGTTTGTGTTCTCACTAGAGAGAGGGAAAAAGAAATCAAGTCCCAAGAGGGATGGCCACACCACAATTTCTTCAACCTCTTCTCAGGATACTTAGGAACACATGCACATGTGCCCAGGGTGATTTTCAAGCCACTGGATCTGGTTTCAAACCACGATTGGCCATGTTGGAATCCAGCACCTTAATCACCATGCCACCTGCTGGCCCCTATTTACTTTAAAAATTTATTTTATTCATGAAGAAGCATGTACATGCACATGTATGTGTGTGTATGAGAGAGATATATATATAGAGAGAGAAGCACCCCCAACAAGACCTGGTCACACTACAATCTCTTTCCCCCAGCCCTCCAGCTCATTAAGATCTTGAGCACACACAGACCTGGCATGTTTTCTGGATAACTGGGGATTTGAACCTGCAGTCAGCCATGTGACTTTCAGCACTGCAGTTAAATAGGCTACCTCTTGTACAAACAAGGGTGGACCCAAATGGGGAGTTATTTATTTATCTTCAATTCCTAATGATGTCACAAGAGCCCCTGCGTGTGTTAGCCCCACAGTGCGTGCCCTGAATGTCTCCCTGCCAGACCCAGAGCAAAGCTCTTAGAGTAGGAACAGTCATTGCTGGCCATCTCGGTCCCAGGGAATGGAGAAGCTACATATAAGCTGCTGTGGCCCTTTCTGCAGCACTGCTTCTGGGGCCGGGGCTCTCAATTTCAAGATGGCGGGTATGAAGGGGCAGTTTAAGTTAGGGGGAAGAGATGAGGCAGAGTCCTGGGTCCTGTGCCAAACAGAGAATGGGGAACCCACAAGCTGCCTCAGGCCGAAAGGCCTGCGATGGGTCTTGGTCAGGTGCCCTGTGCCCTCTTGCTGCCCATGACTTGCCAGAACCCTGGGAACAAGTGTCAGGGCACATGGGAGAGGTCTGGGTGGGCAGGCTCTCGGGAGGCAGTGTGGCTTGGACTCTGTTGGCCACCAGCATGTGATGTTAGCTGAGTTCAGTTTTTTCCTCTGTAAAGTGGTGAGAACTGTAGTACTTGCTCTTTTCGGAGAGAGTGGGTTCTGGAGTCATCTGCCTCATTTGAATCCTGCTTTATTCATTTACTTAATGAAAAAAAAAGTGATCTTGAGCAAGTTGGTTCCTCTCTATGGGCCTCACTCAGTTCTCTCACGTGTAAAATGGGAATAATACAGGGGATTTCAAAAAGTTGGCGGGAAATAGAATTAAAGTACGAGTTCATTTTTTTGTGCAAACATTTGGAAATCCATGCATAGTTTTTTTCATAATAGGCATGTTCTGTGAACTTTTCGAAGCCCCCTTGTGAAAGGACCTTCCTATAGGTTGTGAGGGCTAAATGAGAAAACACACAGAAAGCCCTTTGCATCCTGGTACATCACAAGCACCCCGTCAATGGTGGCAGTGATGATCATGGTGATGATGGCTTTAATTTTATTTGTAGTAGCTGGCTTTGTGGGGACAGCAGGTGAGAGAGCAAACAGAGGTCCAGCCTTGGGCACTACAGCTTCTCAGTGAGGTGGGTCAGTGTTTGCATGCAAACACCAGTGTGGGTAACTATCACGGGTCACCTTACACTCAGCAAACTGGGCGTGCTGTCCCAGACTGGGGGACTTTGCCTGGTGCCTTTGCCCTGCACTCTGCCCCAGGACTTCAGTTCTTTCCCACTCCCTGACTGTGCTCTTCTGGGCAAAGGTGTTGGCCCTAACTTTTCTGGACCATGTTTGATAAGGGAACTCTCCCCTGACCCCCCACCCCCAAGGTTACAACATCTTTAGCACAGACTGGACGTGGCTGACTGGGCGTGGCATGCCTGTGCATACGTGCACATGCACACGCGCATGCTCACACGTACATTCTCAAGCCCATGTGCTCCCCCCACTGAGCTCCTGGGAGCCTCACACCCCTACCCCCACCTCTCACTCTCCTCTTCCTCCCCCACCACAAAAGCCACAGGTAACAGCAGTCTCCGGCGGACGCACTGCAGACCCAGAGGCAGGCGTCTTTGCCAAACTGCTTAAGCATCGAGCAGGATGTGAACCAGGTGGCTAACGGCCGCTGCCTGGGCTGGAGAAACCTCTTCTCACCTCCCCCCAACAACACACTACGGGCTCGGAGGAGGAGGAGGAGGAGGGGGCTGGGAGGTAGGCAGAGGGATCCTGCGTGGTGCTGCCTGCCCTTCTGGCCAGGACCCCCAGCACCTGGCCAGACGCTGGTGTCCTTGGCCAGAGCCCACCCCTTTGTGGAGCTCGCTTTTCCTGCCTGTAAAATGGCCCTATAGAAAAAAATCTCTTTCTAAAAAAATGGGGAAACTCACACATGGTGTGAGTTCAGGGCCGTCCAAACCCATGGGAGGATTTACTAGTATTGTCGCTATGTCTGCACTTTGGGAAGTTTAAAGGGCTCCCGAATGCCAAGGAAGTTGGGTTAGTGACTTGGCACAGCTGCCGGGTTGCTCCCCAGCTCTGGCATGGCCATCTTGCAGAGCGCCTTCTGCATCCCCTCCTACCCAACACGGAATTCCTGCAGCTTACCTTCCTGCACCGTCACTTGGCATGGAGCCCACCCAGGGTTTAGGAGTGATGGACTCAGGTGACGGGGAGACGCTGGCGCCTGCCCTGGGCTGGTCTCCAGCTCCTCCCCCTCCCCAACCCTGAGCTGGAGGGCTCAGACACCCTCCTTTCCTCTCCTCCTCCAGGCAGCAGGCAGCCTAGAGGGAGCCCTGATCTTCAGTGCCATGGGATGTAGTCAGGAAATCACTGTAGGGCTGGGAACAGGCCAGGGTGGCCAGAGGCGGCTAGGTGGAGCCAGTGCGGGTGGAGCCAGTGCGGGTGGAGCAGCAGGTGGTAATTCATCTCTCCCTGGGCCAAACTGGTCTTTCAGAGGTTGGGGAACAGCGCTAGCAGACTGCAGATTACAGAGGCCCACGGGGCTCACAGGACAGAAGGGAGCAGTTGGCTCTCCTTGTCGAGAGTCAGGGGTTGAGACCCCGGGATGAGATGTATGAGCCCAGCTCGGGGGTGTGTTACTGAACTCAGATCAAGTTCGTTCACTTCACTCAAGCATTACAAATTAAACTATAGATGCAAGTGTGATGAAGGAAAGGACAGCTTTATTGCAATGTGCAAAGCGAAGAGAGCGGGCAGCTCATGCCAGAAAGACCTGGTCTCCCCAAGGTGTTCCCCATAGCCGTATTTTTTGCTATTTGTTCTTTAGAATTATTTAATTTTATTTATTATTTTTTTAAGATTTATTTTACTTGTTATTATTATTATTATTATTTTAAATTTTAACAGAGAGAGACAGAGAGAGAAAGGGGAAGTGAGAAAGCAAGCCACCAGGTCTGGGACTTGAACTGCAGTCAGCCATGTGGCAGTCCAGCACCTTAACCACCATGCCACCTGCCAGCCCCAGTATTATTTTTTAACTTGGTCTAGAACACATGCACTCACCAGAGAGAGAGAGAGACATAGACATACACACACACACACACACACACACACACACACACACACGGAGAGAGAGAGAGAGAAAGTGAGAAAGCAAGCCACCAGGTCCAGGATTCGAACCATGTAGGAGTCCAGTGCCTTAAAGGCCACACCAACTGCTGTGCCCCCCAAATGCTCTTTTTTTTCTCACTGCTACTCTGCCACTGTACTTTATTTTTCTTTAAATAAAAAGTGTGCCTACACTATGAAAAATAACTTTTCTTTTTTTTCTGTTTTCTTTTTTAGATATTTATCTATTATTGGCTTGTCCAAAAAGTCATGATGCGTTTTTGTATAGAAAAACACAACATGGGAACCAGCAGATGGTGTAATGGTTACGTCACTGGACTCACACATAGTGGATTGTGGTTCGAGTCCTGGACCCAGTGGCTTAAAATTCACACTGGGGGGACCAGCAGTTAGCGTAATGGCTATGTCGCTGGACTCCCACGTAGTCGACCGCGGTTCGAGTCCCGGACCCGGCGGCTTAAACTCACGCCGGGCGCATGTGCGTGCGTGCCCAAGATCCCGAGAGGAGAATGGAGGAGAAGGGATTGCGGCGTGGCCATCCCCCCTGGGGGGTGATTTCCTGCTTTCTATCTCTCTGTCTCTCTCTGTCTGTCTGGCGAGCGCAAGCGCCCTATAGCAAAAACCTCTCCAAAAAAAAAAAGAAAAAAAAATTCACACTGGGCACATGTGCGTGCATGCCCAAACTCAAGAGGAGAATGGAGGAGAAGGGATTGCAGTGTAGCCAATCCCCTAGGGGGTGATTTCTCACTTTCTGTCTCTCTGTCTCTCTGGTGAGTGCATGTGCCCTGTAGCAAAAAATCTCTCTTAAAAAAAGAAAGAGAAAGAAAAAAAAAAAAAAAGAAAGAAAGAAAAACAAGTCATGACTTTTTGGAAAACCCAGTATTATTTTTTCTCCTTGATTTCCTCCCCAACATGTGTTTTTAAGAGCAAAATGAAGGGCAGGGGTCTCAGGTACATGATCAATTCAATGACTGGTTCAAGAGGGTGTGATCACCTCATGGGCATTCTTGTTTTTTTGAGAGGATTTTTGCTATAGGGTGTGTGCACTTGCCAGAGACAGAGAAAAAAGTGAGCAGTCACCCCAGGGGAATGGTCACACTATAATCCCTTCTCCTCCTGGGATTTTGGGCATGTACATGCACATGCAACTGGTGTGAGGTTTGAGCCGCCAGGTCTGGCACTTAAACCGTGGTTGTCCACATGGAAGTCCAGCACCTTAACTACTGTGCCATCTGCTGGCCCTTTATGGGCATTCTTGATTACCTTAGATAATCAAATTTCTGTTTGGGTTTCTGAAGTCATTCAGCTTGGGGTCTTTGTGCTCACAGCCAGCAGTTTCCATCTACAAAACATCTTAAGTATTGAAGTTAAAAACCTTATCTCCCTGGACAGCAGGTAGCCTGGTGGTTAAGGCACTGGACTCCCACATGGCCAACCATGGTTTGAGTCCTGGATGTGGCAGCTTGCTTTCTCACTTTTATGCTCTCTCTCTCTCTCTCTCTCTCTCTCTCTCTCTCTCTCTCTCTCTCTCCCCCTCCCTCTGGTGAGCTTATGTGCCCTGTAACAAATTTTAAAAATAATAGGAAAATAAATAAATATTTTAAAAAACCTTACCTTTCCTTTAAATGGGAGTTTTATTTTAGAAGTCTTATGGCTCTCATTGGCCTTCTGGCCAATGTTGTTTAATTACCATAACCAAAGTCTGAAGATGTATCTCTTAGTTTGGGCCATTTCAATGTAAATAGACCTTGTAGCCCGAGCACCTTACTTTTATAATATTTCAGCTCTTATCAATGTTCAGTTTGGGAAATTCTTATTATTTCTTTAATGGAAGAGGAAACTGAGGACCGTCCCTCTTAGGAAGTCTCTGTGACACAGGAGTGCTGGTTGATCAGACCCAGCACCCATACTGATTACTGTCACAAGGTCATGAAGAATTAGATATGAGGACACAGAGAGGGGATAACAAAGTGGAATTTATTAAGAGGGGGAAGGAAGAACAGACCTTCCAAGGAGGGAGGGGTCCTGAATGGGTTCCCTTACAGGAGCTGGAGGCAAGGGGCTTTTATCTAGCAGGCTAAGCAATGGGCTGGCTTCCTGATAAGGAAGTAGACTTTAGAAAACAGTTACATGGTAGTTTGATTTATTACCCTATTCTTCATGGGGTTAGCAGACCATAGTGTTCTGTACCTCTTGTGAGAATATACTTACCAAAAAGAAACTGTCACCCTTAGCAATAGTTGCTTTGAGTCCCAATGCAACCAGCTGTTGGCTATGAAAACTTAGCCACTATGACTCCATCTTGACATACCCTGTCTGTGGCTCTATATCCCTATCTCCCACCTTGGTGGCAAGGAGTCATAAATTCCTTAGAGACATGTAAAAAGGGTGTACATTGTATATTAACCAGACCAGAGAGGAAAAACACAGAGACTTCATTAAAAAGACAAACACAGTGACTTCTTTTTGGGGCCCTTATCCTATCTACCTGTAAGTGGGACCTAACTCCTATCTCACCTGCTCAGTTTCAGGTAGGTCCTGCCTGGGATCAAGGAGCCCTGCATCCCTAGGGCCTGGTCCTGGAGAAGGAGGCTGAGGACTGTGGTTTCTAGGTGATGGGCCAACAGGGCCTCTCAGGACTTGTGTGGTGCAGGCCGAGGGGAGCCACATGAGTGAGCCCCACATCCAGGTGGAGGACCGGCAGGAGATTCTGGACCCACTAGGCCCTCCAGCCGAGGATGGCAAGGGTGGAGGCTGCCAACACTGAGGCCAAGGGGCTGGTGCCCGGGGCCCTGGCGGATAGGGGCTCCGTGTGCTTCTGCAGCCACGCGAACTCCTCCAGCAGCTGGCGCCGCTGCAGCTCCGGGCCCACCTTCTCGCGGATGGTCTGGTAGTAGTGGTTCAGGTACTGCAGCTGCGAAGGGTGGAAGGGGTGAGAGCCTCCCCAAGCTGAGCTGCCAGGAGGTGAGGTCTGGTGCCATCTGGCCCCCTCCTGTGGTGCTCCAGCTGCCCACCCTGGGCCATGGACTCACGGGTTCCCCAGCCACCACCAAGCCTCAGGCATTCTCTGGGGCTTTCCAGAGGCCGTTCCCATGGTGGCTATTTGAAGTCATAGTGATGTTCATGGGGTGGAGGCATGGCTCTTGGGCCAAGGGTGGGCGTTATTAACCCCACTTTACAAGAGAAGACTGAGGCATGGAGAGAGGAAAGGACTGCTTATAGTTCCAGGCCTTGCAGCCATGAAACTCAGGGACTTAGTCTCATGCTCCCCAGGGGTTCACCATCTGGGACTGGGCAGGCTAGTCCATCTAGAAAGTTCTAGAAGCTCTGGCATCTCTGGTGAGCTGGGGAAGGATACCCCAGTATGTACCTACAGGGTCACCAGTGTAGACCCTTCTTGGAGAGGGGCAGGAGCAGTAGATCTTGGGGCTTGGGGGAGCAAAATCAGGAAAGGCCTGAACTGGGTAGGTGAAGGCTGAAGGGAGGGTAGTCCTGAGGGAACTCACATGTTCAGGGGACAGCAGGCTGACATCGATGAGGTTCCGGTCATAGGGCACCAAGGACACCACTTCAAAGGTCAGGTAGGCCCCTGGGTACTAGGAACACACAGGGAAGGTGAGAAAGCAGGAAAGTGAGGGAACAGGAGGAACTGGGCTGAAGGGGGGAGCATGCCACCCAGGAGCCATGGGCACAGGAATTGATTGATCCTGTCAACCCTGGACACTCAGGGCAGGCCCAAACCTTCCAGAGCCCTCTCCCTTGGCCAAGTCTTTTATCTAGCACTTAGAACCTCACCTTTGGTGCTTCCTTCCTGATTTCTAAAGTGTAGACTTAGGTCTGTGTTTCTCAGAGTGTGTACATAAACAGCACCCAGAGAGCGAGTTAAATCCCCAGATTCCAGGGCCCACCTCTCAGACCTACTGGAGGCAAAATCTCTAGGGCGAGCTCAGGAACCTGCATTTAAATCATTGTAAAATATGTTATTTGAGGGGCCAACAGATGGTGTAGTGGTTACATCACTGCATGCCCACATGGCTGACCACAGTTTGATTCTTGGGCCTAGTGGCTTGAGACTCATGCCAGATGCATGTGCGTATGTGCCCAAGATCACAGGACGAGAAGAGAGGAGAGGAGACTGTGGCATGGCCATCCTCCCTGGGGAGTTATTTGTTAATTTTTGTCTCACTGTCTCTGTCTCTCTCTCCAGTGAGAATAAGTGCCCTAAAGCAAAAACCTCTACAAAGAAATATATATGTGTGTGTGTGTGTGTGTGTGTGTGTGTATCTATATCTATCATCTATCTATCTATCTATGTTATTAGTGGTCAGATGGTGATATAGCACTTCATGTCCAGAAACCTTTGTGAGTATGACAGGCATGTAAGTGCCCATGACCCAAGCTAAAGCTGGGGGTACAGTGCAGCATCAGGACCCTGTTAGGGTGCTTTCTCTTTCTCTCTCTGTCTTTTTTCTTTGTGGAAGAAGTAAGTAAACTTTGAAAATAAAAGAAGCTATTAGCTTTATCTATCTTTCCACCCATCCATGCATGCATCTCTCTATGTATCTATTTATTGATTGGCCTATCTATAGAGATAAGTATAAAGAAGAAAAAAACTGGGATCAGCAGTTGATGTAATGACTATATCGCTGGACTCCGATGTAGTCGAATGCGGTTCAAGTCCCAGACCTGGTGGCTTAAACTCATGCCGGGCGCATGTGCATGCATGCCCAAGATCCCGAGAGGAGAAGGGAGGAGAAGGGATTGTGGCGTGGCCATCCCCTCGGGAGGTGATTTCTTGCTTTCTGTCTCTCTTTCTTTGTCTTTCCGGCGAGCGCATGCACCCTATAGCAAACCCCCCCCCCCAAAAAAAAAAGAAAAAAAGGAAGAAAAAAACAGCTCCTAACTCCCACCTCCCAGAGAACCTTTGCATGTACATGCCTAGAAAATGCAATTTCATAAAGATACACAATAAAAATGGAAAGTGTCCTGGCTCGGTTTCCTTCCTGGAAGCAATTCAAGCATATACATCTACATATGCACATGTTTGTAAAACACACACTCTTCTGCACCTTCCTCCCTCCTTACTTAGCAAGCCTAAGAGTTTTCTGGAGAACGCTCTGTATTATTAGCACAAGGTCTACTTCATTCTTTTTGCAGGACTACGTAAGAGTTTATAGTACGTGATTGAATTATCATTTATTTAACCAGTTGTGGATATTTAGGCTGTTACCAGTTTTGACTATTACCATCAATGCTACAAACCAATATCACTGTATAAACAGCTTGGTGACCTTTGGGACACATATCCAGAAGGTACTTAGGTGGTGGAGGGATGGCAGAGACAAAAGGTAGATATTTTCTTTTTCTTTCTTTTTTTTTTTTTTTTGGAGAGGTTTTCGCTATAGGGCGCGTGCGCTCGCCAGACAGAGAGAGACAGAGAGATAGAAAGCGAGAAATCACCCCCCAGGGGGGATGGTCACGCCGCAATCCCTTCTCCTCCATTCTCCTCTCGGGATCTTGGGCACGTACGCACACGCGCCCGGCGTGAGTTCTAAGCCACCGGGTCCGGGACGCGAACCGCGGTCGACTACGTGGGAGTCCAGTGACATAGCCATTACGCTAACTGCTGGTTCCCAAAGGTATATATTTTGAATACATTGATAGATAGATAGTATCCGACTGCCTTCCAGAAAACTTGTACTGACAGTGTATGAGAGTGCCCATTTCCCCACATACTCACTAGCACTGGGTATCATCAAAGTCTCTAAACTTTGCCCATCTGATAGGGAAACATGGTATTCTATGATTGTTTTGATTTGCATCTCTTTAAGGATGAAGAGCATTTCTTCACAGATGTATGGCCCATTTGTGTTGATTTTAGTGAACCGGCATGTCCTTTGTTTGTATTTTTCTGTTTTGATTGTTTTTATCTTATTTTGTAAACACTCATGACAAGGACCCAGCATGTGGCATGGTGGTTGAGGTTCTGGACTCCCACATGGCCGACTGCAACTCGAGTCCTGCACCTAGTGGCTTCCTTTCTCACTTTCCCTTTCTCTCTCTCTCTCTCTTTCTTAATAATTTTAGAGGTTTTTGCTATAGGGCGCGTGCGCTCACTGGAAAGACAGAGGGAGATGGAGAGACAGAAAGTGAGAAATCAACCCCCCCCCCCCCCCCCCGGTGGGATGGGATGGCCACGCAGCAATCCCTTCTCCTCCATTCTCCTCTCAGGATCCTGGGCATGCATGCACACGTGCCCGGCGTGAGTTTAAGCCACCAGGTCTGGGACTCGAGTTGCAGTCAACTACACGGGAGTCCAGTGACATAGCCATTACGCCAACTGCTGGTCCCTCTCTCTCTCTCTCTCTTTTTAAAGAATTATTTTATTTAACTGTATTTTATTTTAATCTGACCAGAGAGGGACACAGTGAGAGAGAGAGATGGAAAGTGAGAAAGCAAGCTGCCAGGTCTGGGACTCCAACTGCATTTGGCCATGGGGGAGTCCAGTGTCCTTAACCACCATGCCTCCTGTCGGCCCAGCCTTTCTCTCTTTGTCTCTCTGATTAAATTTTAAAAATAATGAATAAAATAATTATAAAAAACCTCATGGGAAAATAAAGAAATGCATCCTTTGTCATAAATACAACATTTGTTATACATCTCTTTACTTTATGGCATTCTTTCCATATTGATATTTTCTATTTCGTTTAGTCAGACTCCTTAATCTTTTTCTTCATGGCTTCTGGGGCTCTCTATAAAGGCCTTTTACTACCCTGGAATTATAAATGAATTCATTGCATAGACCTTTTTCCCACATATCTTTTATGGTTTTATTGTTCACCTTAAAACTTAGGTCTATCTGGAATTTTATATAGGTGGAAGAGTGAGGTTATCCAGTTTAATTCCCCCCCGAATAATTAGCCATTTGTTCTGTCTGCCCATTTATGGAATAATCTCCTTCGTACTGATTCGAAACATCAGCTTTATTGTAAACTAAATTCCCATATCATTGATGGGAATTGGAGGGTTTGTTTTTAAACTATTCTATTCACTGTTACGCTGTTTTAATTATACGAGTTTGGGTTAAAATCTGATAGGGCTAGTTTCTCTGATCAATCTTCTCTTTCTAGAATTTGCCTAGCTATCTTTGTATTTTTTTTTTTTTTGAGAGGTTTTTGCTATAGGGCATGCACACTCACTCATCAGACAGACAGAGAGAGACAGAGAGATAGAAAGCGAGAAATCACCTCCCAGGGGGGATGGCCACACTACAATCCCTTCTCCTCCTTTCTCCTCTCAGGATCTTGGGCATGCACGCACACGCGCCCAGTGTGAATTTAAACCACTGGGTCTGGGACTCGAACCATGGTCGACTACGTGGGAGTTCAGTGACATAGCCATTATGCTAACTGCTGGTCCCCTTTGCATGTTTATTTTTATAGATAAACTTGACTATCATTTTTGTGAAGTTACAAAAGTATCCAATTAGCATTGAAATTGAGATTGTCTTGAATTTATAGATTAATTTAAGGAGAAATGACATCTTCCCAATATTGAGGTTTCCTTCCAGAGAGTACCATTTACTTCAATCTTTTTGATGTCCCTCATAGACTATCTCTACGTAAGTCTTTTTAAGTTTGCATCCAAGTATTTATCTTGCTGATTACTGTTACACCGAATCTTTTATGTTTTATCTTTTCACTGGACGAACTCTCCTGGTGATTATTACGTGCACTGAGGACTTAAAAGTGATTTAAGGCATGATACTGATTCACCTGAGCTGGAGTGGGTTTGGGCGTTGGCATTTCAAGAAACAGAAAAGCTCTCCAGATGATTCTATTGTGCACAGCAGTTTGAGAAACTGATTTATGAACTTTCTGCAGAGCTAAGGAAGACGCCGGATAATTCCATGCCCACACATTAAATGCCCTTCTCCTTTGCCCTTCCTCCCCGTCTCCACGCCCTGTTCAGCCCCAGGTCACGGCCGTGCTGCCCACACCTCCAGCCGGTCTAGGTGGCACTTTACCTTGGTCTTTGCTTCTACCACCAGGGCCACATCTTCAATACGGATCCCAAATTCTCCATCCTCATAGTAACCAGGTTCTGGGAGACACAGAGATGCTCAGGCTTCCTGTACCAGTGGATGAGGAGCCGAAGACCCCCCTGCCTGGCTGCCCCCTGGCTGTGGGCTCTGGCAGCCTGGTGACTTATTAGCTGCCCGCAGGCTAAACAGAGGCCACTTGCAGGTGTCAGGTTCTCCATAGGCACACCTGTGAGGGCTTGGGGTTAGGGTGGGGCAGGTCATCTGGGGGCTGGGTGTAGGGGTGGGAATGGGAGGTGAGGGAAGGCCCTGGGAATAGGGTGAGAGTGGGAGGTGAGGCAGGGCCCTGGGAGTAGCGGCAGGAGTGGGAGGTGAGGGAGGGCCCTGGTAGAGCCCAGGCTGTGCCTGTGGCTGTTGTGCTTCCAAAAGGCTGGCATCCCCTAGACTCCGGGGATGGGATGGTAGGGTGGAGGGGCCCACGAGCCCTACCAATGGAAGTGAACATGCCCTTGGTCATGCCAATGTTGTTGTACTGGAATCCTACTGGCCCTGGAAAAGAAGATAGAGGCATGGTGTCAGCTCTCCTGGACACACCAGCTTGGGAAGGAGCAGGTGCAGGGAGGGGCAGGTAGCTAGGACCCCCAGGCATCACTCGCGGCACTGGTCCATGCGGGCCCAGTACGTCCCAGACTGGCTCTGGCTTTTTTTCTCTTGAGAGATATTTTTGCTATAGGGTCCATGCCCTCACTAGATGGAGAGAGACAGCGAGACAGAAAGCGAGAAATCACCCCCAGGGTGTGGGGGGATGGCCACGCCACAATCCCTTCTCCTCCATTCTCCTCTCGAGATCTTGGGCACGCACGCACACATGCTGGCATGAGTTTCAAGTTGCCGAGTCTGAGATTCAAACTGTGGCCAGCCATGTGGGAGTCCGGAGATATAACCATCATGTCACCTGCTGGCCCCACAGCTCCGGCTTTTATTTCTGTAGGGGTCTACGCTAGATAGCCACCTGGCCTCGGTATTCTTTCTGGTGCCCTCCTGGATGCCAAGGAGGCAGGAGGACTGGCCAGCTGCCGGCAGTCCTCACTTATCCTGTGGAGCATCACTCCCCACTGCCCGGGTGACCTTGGGTGGGTCCTGGTACCTCTATGGGTCTCAGTCATTTCCATACCTGTGAAATGCTCTACCTCCT
This sequence comes from Tupaia tana, assembly GCA_026018925.1. Classification (NCBI taxonomy): domain Eukaryota; kingdom Metazoa; phylum Chordata; class Mammalia; order Scandentia; family Tupaiidae; genus Tupaia; species Tupaia tana. Next base: position 23,742,444 of record JAKSZU010000009.1, read on the forward strand.
TCATAGGGGTGTCACACAAGGGGGGACCCCGAGGCAGTGCTGAGGAGATACCTACACTCATGCACACACAGGAAGTTGCCAATGCCATGACCTGTCCCATGACCATAATTGAGCCCAATGTCCCACAAGGCTTTGCGGGCAAAGGCCTCCACCTGTATCCCTGGAAGAGAAAAGAGATTGCCCCCCATCAGTTGGCTGGACCCCAGACTACCTGCCTGGCCCCTTCCTGCAACTGCAGGGTGGTGCCTAAGAGGAGCCCCCGACAGGCAGGTAAGCATGCAGTGCTGGTTGGGAGGAGAGGGGCTGTTGGATGAAGACAGTGGATCCCTGGCTGGTCAGCTGCTCACTGTCTGCAGCATGCCATACGCCGTGCCCATTACGGGACTGATGAGCCCATGACAAAATTTCCCTCCATCCTTAGTGCTTCGACACCTACTACATCCTGAAATCCTCTCATGATTGCTGCAGACTACACTGAGCCCTCCCCCCACCCCCACCACTGAACGACAGCAGCAGATTAGAAGGCAGAGGTGGTAGGTTAAAGGCCTGGCTCTACCACTAGGCCTCTTTATAACCTTGGGCAAGTTGCCTTCTCTCTCTAGGCTGGATTTTCTTTTCTTTTCTTTTTTTTTTTTTGCTTTTTCTTTCTTTTTTGCTATTGGGCATGTGTGCTCAAGAGAGAGACAGAGTGAGAGAAAGTGAGAAAGCATCCCCTAGGGAGGATGGCCACGCTGCAATTCCTTCTCCTCCATTCTCCTCTCAGGATTTTGGGCACGCACACATGCACACGTACTTGGTGTGAGTTTCAAGTTGCCAGGTCTGGTACTTGAACTGCGGTTGGCCATGTGGGGATCCAGTGCCTTAACCACTACGCCACCTGCTGGCCCCTAGGCTAGATTGTTTTATCTCTACAGGGAGGGTATGACAGAATCCCTACCTCAGCAGACTCGCAGGGTGGTGGTTTGAGGCCTGGGAACACAGAGCCTGAGGCTCTGGGTCCAGCCTGGCTCCTGAAACCTACCTGATATATTGGCAGGAAAGATGAGCCTGGAGAGATCGATGCTACCCATCAACACGCGGGTGTATGCCTCCTGAGGGGGGGAGGAAGAGGTGATGTGGAGGACCCAGGAGGAGCCGGGAGAGCTCTCAGCAGCTCAGCCTGTGGCCTGCCGTCCGACACTGGGCCTGTGTGTGCTGGCGGGACCGGGAGGAGTGTTCTCGTGTGTGGTCACCCAGACTCTGGGAGATGGCCACCGGAAGCTGAGCAGGACCTTCCCAGTGCTGGAACTTGATTTGCATGGTTCCCTTTGGCTCATCCTCAGGGGTCATGATAATGTGGTGAGGAGACCTTTGGCAACCATGGTGAGCTGAGGCTGTGACAGTGGGGGTGGCAGGCGACTCCTGTGCTGGAGTCCTGACTTGGCCATTCACAAACCCCGAGACCTTGAGCAAGCCAGTTTTACCTCAGCGCACCTCAGCTTCCTCATCTGTAATGGGGTGATAACAGTGCCGGGCTCGCAAGGTTGTTGGGGGAGTAGACTATGAATGAACCTGAGGCTTTGAGTAAATGCTCAAATAAATGTTTGCACTTGTATTACTATGATGGTGACCATCCTTTCGTTTCCTTTCCTTTTCTTTCTTTCTTTCTTTCTTTTTCTTTTTTTTTTTTTTTTTTTTTTGACTGTAGGGCACATGCACTTGCCAGAGAGAGGGCAAATGAGAAATCACTCCGCAGCGGGGATGGCCACATTACAATACCCTTCTCCTCCAGTCTCCTCTAGGGATGTTTGGCCATGCACACACACCCACACCCATGTGATAGTGATATTCAAGCCACTGGATCTGGGACTCGAACTGGGCAGCTGGCCATGTGGGATCCAGTGCCTTAACCTCCATACTACCTGCTGGCCCCGTCCTTTCATTTTCTTAAGGCCTGAGGTTTGGGTTGGGGCCCCGACCATTTGGCAGGTCAGCCTTTGTCTGTCAGGGGAGGGAGGTGGGCTGAAGGTGGCCACTTCTGGCCACTCCCAGGGACAATGAGGTCCACCCCTCTCGCCTCACACACACAAGCTTGTCATCTGGCATGTGGCAGCCTGAGACAGCGGATTCGACCCGCTACACTGTCAGCTCCGGAGGCCCAGCCGCTGTCTTTCCCGCCGCCATCTTTCCCCACTCCCTGTTTCTAGCACAACGCCTGGCCCACAGTCATTGGCTGAATGCATGAGCGGGGCTCCCTGCTCACCCCCACCCCCGCCCAAGCCTTCCCTGTCTCCTGAGCACCTCCAGCTCCTTTCCACTGCTGAGACTGCTGTGCTGCTGCCCCCACTGGAAATGCCTCCCTTCCTGCTTTCTACTGAGCGCGGGGCCAGGCACACAGCACCAAGAAAGCATCTGGGCATGGATTTGCTGAAATAGGATGAGGACAGGCTTGGGCTGAGGCCGTGGTGGCCTGAACTATCTGTGGGGAAGCAACAGGGCGCACTGGCTTTTCTGGCACTAACTTGCTGTGTGATCTTGGACAAAGTACTTATCCTCTCTGGGCCTCAGTTTTAGTCTCACAAATAAAAGGGTTCTTGGTGAAGTAATTGCTCGGATACCTCTTGTAGAAGGTACAAAGGGGAGGTCTGGGCCCAATCCTTACCTTTTGGAAAGCAGAGGGGGTGCCCCAGTGGACGGTTCTGGTGATGTCCGTGGTTCCATCCCTGTGGAGAAGGGAAACCGACATGTCCAGCTCTGGCGAATGCTTAGGGGTAGGGACGGGGACACGAGCTTCTGTGTGCTTTCCACTGGGGTTCCAGCGGTTGGGCTGGGATGGGGCGGGTGGGAGGTGAAAGCCCGTCGTCAGCGTCTATGCATGAAGGGGCTCACGAAGCTAGCACGTTACTAGGCAACCGCTGGCCACTGCAACCACCCCCACACACGCTCCTGCCCCCTCCCAGCGTCCTGGCTGTTTTGTAGATCTGGGTTTCCTTGGTTCAGGCTTCTTCCAGACTTCCTGGGAGGCAGGAAGGGATTGCCCGCTTTTTACAGATGGGGAAACTGAGATCCAGAGAGATGACATGATCTTTTTTTTTTTTTTTTTGGAGAGGTTTTTGCTATAGGGCGCGTGCGCTCACCAGACAGACAGAGACAGAGAGACAGAAAGCGAGAAATCACCCCCCAGGGGGGATGGTCACGCCGCAATCCCTTCTCCTCCATTCTCCTCTCGAGATCTTGGGCACGCACGCACACGCGCCCGGCATGAGTTTAAGCCACCGGGTCCGGGACGCGAACCGCGGTCGACTACATGGGAGTCCAGCGACATAGCCATTACGCTAAGTGCTGGTCCCAGAGATAACATGATCTTAACACTCACAGACATTGGGATATGTTTTTGTTTGTTATAGGGCATGTGTGCTCACTGAAGAGAGACAGAGAAAGAGAGAGAGAAACCAAGAAATCACCCCTTGGGGGGGATGGCTATGTTACAATCCCTTCTCCATTTACCTCTCAGGATTTTTGGGCATGAACACACATGTACACACATGTACCAGGTCAGGGACTCAAAGTGCGGGGTCACGCACATGCAATCCAGCTGCCTTAAGCACCACATCCCAGATCGCCCACATCCAAATAGTGGTTTTTTTTTTTTTTTTTTTTTTTTTTTTTTTTTTTTTTTTTTTTACCATTTATAGGAAAATGTTTTTTAGGGGCCAGCAGATAGCATGGAGGTTAAGGCACTGGATTCCCACATGACTGACAGTGATTCGAGTCCTGGACCTGGTGGCTTGAAAATCATGTGTGAGTGCTTAAAATTCCAAGAGGAAAATGGAGAAGAAAGGATTGCAGTGTGGCCACATGCCCCCCCCCCCCCCCCGGGGTGGAAGGTGAGTTCTCACATTCTCTTTCTCTGTCTCTTCAACAAGCGTATGCACCCTATGGCAAGAACCTTACCAAAAAAAAAAAAAAGAAAAAAAAGAAAAAGATAGCACTTTGATAGTGCCCTAGGAAGGGTGTGGAGCAGGCCTTATTATCCCTATTTCACAGATGGGGCAGGTGAGGTCCCCATTTCTCTCTCCGAGCCTCAGTGATGTCAAGCCGGGAGGAAGCGCTGGCTCACCACACAGTTCTCTCCATGGTGAACATGGATGTGACCACTGATTTGCTCCAAGTGCCAGCAAAGTGAAGCCAGAAGCCAGAGATCCGACTCTGAACCACCAGTGGCAGCAGTCACCCCTCAGGATGGCCCTTGTGGTCACCCCTAGGGAGTGGGAATGGGAGGGGAGAAGTGGTTCCAGAGCCCCAGAACATCCTCCTGGGAGCAGGTCATGGGGCACAGTGACCTTCTTCAGGAGAGAAGAGGAAGTGAGGTGACCACCTCCCTGGCCTTGCCCTTTGTGTATTGGCCATCTCGAGCACACACAGCAATGCCCTGGTGACTCGCAAAGGCAGCTGGGCTGAGTGCCTGCCACGGTGGCTCCTGGGAGCTGCGCTAAGAACAGGTGGGGGGCCTCTGCCATTAGCACGTTCACCATCTGCACGATGGAGGCTGGGAAACTGTTAGAAACGACTCCTTGCTTCTTCACCTGTTCAGTACACTCCTTTCTTGGCCCCACCCCAAGCGTCTCATAGCCCTCTGGCTTCCGAGGTGAGAAGGGAAGGAAAGTCTTTCGGGTCAGGTCAGCTCCGATCAGCTCACACATAAGGAAGGAACAGGGTTAGCCTATTTACGCGGATACCATGTTCGGGTGTTCAGGTTGGGTACTGTACCAGGGTAACACATCGAAAGGGTTACTTTACTTCTCTCGTCTGCCCCCACTCATAGCCTGACATGGTCAGGGGGAGAGAAGCATGCATGGTACTGGTGGTATGGGGGCTCTGTCCAGGGTGTGCAGGGGAGGGTGAGAATACAGGCACATGCGCTTGTGCAGGCAGTGTTGCTGAGCATAGTTGTTCAGGCTGTATACGAATATGTGCACTTGAAAAACATTTCATCTGAGCCAGGAGAGTCTTTTCCTAAGTTGGCTGAGGTACTGCACCACTTCTCCCCTCCCATTCCCACTCCCTGGTCTCTGTGTGTCTCCCCTGTGTGTGTGGGGGAATTCCCCACCCTGTGAAAATGTGAAGGTTGTTCAGGACTCACTGAATCCAGGTCTGTCCTTTCTCAGATGAAGAACCTATGGCCCAGGAGAGGAAAGCTTTGGCAGGCTTTTTGGCTGGCCCAGGACATCTCAGCCGAGACAGCTGGGCTAGGGTGGGGTGGGGAGTACATACCAGTATTGCCCCCCAGAATCCAGCAGGTACATCTCATCTGTGGACAGCATGCGGTGCACCTCCTTGGTTGGGCTGAGAAGGGGAGAGAACTCTGAGAGAGGGGTAGGCTTGCCCTGCCCTAAGGTGGTGTGGGGTTCCTGAGTGAAAGTAGAGGAAGTCTCCCCTCTGCTGGGGGCTGCCTCCAGGCTAATTCCTCTGGAGAAATGATTATTTCCAAAGGGAGAGAGCCCAGAACATGGGATCTGGGAGGGCCTTGGAGGACACCCAGCCCAGCCATTTCCTAGTGAAAAGCAGGCCTGTGGAGGCAAAGGGCCTTGCTTGAGGCTGAGGTGCACAGCAGCGAGGAGCTCGGCTTGGACCTGGATGCTCCATCCAGCACTAGTTCTCTAACTTCCTGTTGCCTCAGAGAGCAGAGGGCCCTGACAAGCCGGGGCACAGGAAGGGAGGGTACCTCGTGGGTGGAAAGCAAGAGCCCAGGAGTGCCTATTTTGCCTCTCTCCAGTCTAGTGGGAAGAAGGGCTGGGGAAAGGCAGCAAAGGTTTGTGAGACACTGGGGGAGGGAATTCTGGGATATGCCAGGCTTTCCCTCGGAGGGGCAACCAACTACTCCCTGCTATGCCCATACCAGCCTGAGGTGCCTAGTCAGCTCGACCCCAAATGTCATCAGGCAGACCTGTAGTGGACTGTTTTCCACGAGGCCAAACCTCTGGCTGGCCTACATCTCAAGGCCACCATGGTTTGCTCAGGCTGAGTGAATGGGCCTCTCCCCGTGCGTGCTTGTGAGATGGAGAATCAGCTACATAAGTAACCCACAGGAAGCCAAGGGACAGCGTCCAATAGCATCTGTGCCTCTCCTCCAGACCACTCAGCCCTGGGTGCTCATGAAGTCCTGGCCTCTTGGTGGACATTGCTCAGGCCTTTTCATTTCAAGGGGACTCTCAATCCCCAATGGCTCTCTTCCCCGCAGCCTCACTGTGCTAAGGGCCTCAAACCTTAAATGTGGACTCTGGTCCCAGAGTATCCGCACCCCCATGCCTATCTCCCTGCATATACACCAGGATCCCCTCACTGGGCCCCAGAAAATTCTTTCTCCTGAAGTACCTGTAGTGGGCTAGGGCAGCGTTCAGGCCGCTGGCTGAGATGGTTTCAAAACTGGGTCCAGAGGAGAACTCCTCTTCTCTGGAAAGTGCAAGACGAAGAATGGTCAGTGACTGAATGGACCCGGGGACTAGGCTGGATCTAGGCTACCTAACCAGATCAAATGAAGGTCACAGCTGCCTCCACCTCAGCCAGGCTCGGTTTGGCTCTCCCAGCCCCACCTCCTGGTTCCATCTCCCAAGCTCTGTCCTGTCAGTTACAGAGACTCAAGGTGGGATGGGGGCCTGTAGACCCCAATGACTCCCCTTTTGCCTCCATTTTACAGATGGGAATGGAGAAACCTAGCTCCCTGCTTCTGAAAATTCCCCCAGCCCAGGACTGCATCCTGCACCTCACTTACTTCACCCGGGGCAAAGCCCCCCTTGATATTCTTGAGTGGATATTCCTTGAGCTGCTTCCGCGAGGGAGAGCGAGCCTGTCCCGGGAGCACACACTAGGCGGCGCTGTTTGGTTGCAACCCGTCAATGTTGTCAAAGTTGTCAAAGTTGTCAAGCTTTCAGTGGCACTGGGGATTGCCCTCTAACACTCGGGGTGCCTAGCTCCTCAACCACCCAAAAAACTGTCGCTCCTCGTTCCAGAGAGGCCCCCAAATACGAGAAAGATCATCTTAAGTAAGGAGACAGATTTTCCCTCCTTGTCCCCACTCCACACTAAAAGCCTAAAAGGAAACTCGCTGGCGGTCCTTCACCCTCGGAACTTGTCCACGAGCTCGGCGCCTGAGAACTCATTCACGGTGCCTTGGGGCACGTGCTTCTCCAGCCAGGCCAAGTACCGGATCACCGCCACCGCGTCCCGCACCTGCAGTGGGGGAAGCAGACGAGCAGGCTGAGGACCAGATACAGCCACCAACTTCCCTTGGGATAAAGGCCATCAGATGGCCACTCTGTGATCAGGAATTTTAAAAACACAAGGGTTTGGGGCCCTCTGGTGGCATGGTGGTTAAGGTGCTGGACTTCCACATGGCTGACTGCAGTTCAAGTCCTGGAACTGGCAGCTTGAAAATCATACTGGGCGCGCGCGTGTGTGTGTGTGTGTGTGTGTGTGCCCAAAATCTCAGGAGGAGAATGGAGAGGTAATTGCAGCGTCACCATCCCCCCTGAGGGATGAGTTCTCACTTTCCATCTGTCTCAGTCCCTCTCCAGCAAGTACATGTGCCCTGTGGCAAAAACCTTCAAAGGAAAAACAAAGGCCAGCAGATGGCATGGTGGTTATGTTGCTGGACTCCCACATAAGCAACCTCAGTTCGAGTCACAGACCCGGTGTCACACCAGGCACATGGGCATGCATGCCCAAGATCCCAGGAGGAGAATGGAAGAGAAAGGACTGCTGCATGGTTATCCCCCGGGGGATGATTTTTACTTTCCCTCTCTCTCTCCCAGTGAGCACACACACCCTAAGGCAAAAACATCTAAAAAAAAAAAAAAGGAAAAAGGGTGATGAGGACGAGGCGAATCATTATGCTAGCTTTTCTACCCTTCTGTATGTTTTAAATTTTTCATCAGAAAAAAAATTTTTGAGGGAGATTTTTACAATGGGGTGTGTGTGCTCGCTGGAGAGACAGCAAGAGATATAGAGAGAAAAAGTGAAAATCATCCCTCAGGAGGATGGCCTCACTGCAATCCCTTCTCCTCCATTCTCCTCTCGGGATTTTAGGCATCCATGCACACATGCCCAGTGTGAGTTTCAAGTCACTGGGTCTGGGACTAGAACCATGGCTGGCCATGTGGGAGTCCAGCACCTTAACCACCATGCCACCTGCAGCCCCTTGCATCAGAAAAAAAATATATATTTAGAGAGGTTTTTGCTATAGGGCACATACACTTGCTGGAGAGACAGAGAGAGAGAGACAGAATGTGAGAAATCACTCCCCAGGGGGTATGATCATGCCATAATCCCTTCTCCTCCATTCTCCTCTCAGGATTTTGGGCATGGACGCACACGTGCCTGGCATGAGGTTTAAGCCTCTGGGTCAAGGACTTGAACCATGGTCGACTACATGGGAGTCCGGCAATATAACCGTTATGCCATCTTCTGCTCCAAAAAAAGTTTTTTTTTTTAATGAGATGACTTATCCTAATTTTAACAAGAAAATCCAAAAAATGGTGAGCCATCCTCTTGCTAGGGTGAGGAAATATTAGAACTAACACTTAATAGTTAGGATGTGCCAGGCATGCTCAAAACAATATGTACTGTGTATGTATGTATGTGTGTATATATATACACACACACACACACACACACACACACACACATACACCACAATATATGTAACTAAATGTGGATGCACATTTATCTTCATTGAATCCTCACAATACCCTAAACTGCAAGTTATTGTTACAATCCTCATTTTATGGATGAGGTACCTGAGGCAAAGAAAGGTGAATAACTTGCCCAGGGTCACTTGACCCTAGCAAGGGAGTGGGTGGAGCTAGGGTTTGGACTTGTGCGCTAAATCACTGTACTGCTCTAGGAATAAGGGGTTTGGCATCTGCCTCTTTGTTTCATTGAGGATCTTTGGCAGGTTCCTCTGGAAGACTTTCTTTTCTAACCTATCAGAATTGGGGCTCTCGGAAGGCTACGTGGACTTACATGGGTGGCCTTGAGGAGGGCCTCCTCCTTGGGGTTCTTCACTGCCTTAGTGATCATCACTGGGGAGTAGGTATCTTCTAGAAGTTTCTCCTGTGAGGGGAAGGGAAGAGGAGGTCTGGGAGCACCTCTAGGGCACAGTGGTGTTTCCAAAGAGCTGGCAGGAAGTCCCAGCTGAGGCGATGGCTTCTCCTCTGTGCATTTTTTGGCCGTGCAAGTCTTTCCTAATCGTCCATGTCCAGCTTAGCCCTCCCTCCCTCCAGGAAGGCTTCCTTAATTGTCGCTGCTCTGCTTGGTGGCTTACTCCCTGCCCCCGAATCCCACCAGCTCTCTGGGATAGATCAGGGCTCAACCTGCATTAGCTGATGGACCGTTCCAACCGATACATTTCCTGTACACATTATAACTAACCACCATTTACTGAGCACCCACTGTGTGTCAGCCCCTGGGCTTCAAATGCCCTGTCTCCTTCAAATGCTGGAGAAACTCTTGTGAGGTTGGGACTCTTACGGCCATTTTACAGGTATGAAAAAGAAACCCAGACTGGTTAAGACATGGGTGTAAGGTCATTGCACTGCCAGGTAGGGGCAGAGCTGGGCTTCCATGTCTTTTGTTAGAACTAGGCTGCACTCTCTAGCCTCCCTGCCAGTAAGCTCTCTGTGGACAGACATCCCCACTTCTTCCTCTTCTGTTTCTCCCTAGGGAGGCCGAGGAGGGGACTTTCTACAAATGTGTTGACTAACCAGCTGACTGAATGACTGAGGGGCATTGGCCCCACTTTGGGTTGAGACTTATCGGGCCTAGATTTGGAGGGTGATGCCTGGCATGGGCTGGAGTCTGGCAAACTCACCTCAGGTATCACTTCATAGAGCCCATACGTGGTGTAGCTGGTCCCAATCCAGATCTTCACGTCTCCCAGGGTGTAGTTCTGGATGTGGTCACGCACTTGGCTGTAATCCTTGAGTTGCACACACATGGGGCCCGTGCAGCTGGAGTTCAGGTACTGCAGGGTCTCCAAGGGAAAGCGACTTTTGTTTGCAAACAACCTGGGGAAGACCGGGAGGGTCTTGAGTGTCTGCTAAGGGCAGCGCACAGGGCCAGAGGCAAACACAGTCCCTTTGTTCCTGGAGGTCAGAGAAGCCAGTCAGCACTGGGGAGCCATGCAAACCAAATTTTGGACTCCAGAGGAACCGAAGCCAAGGGATCGGGGAAAGCCAACAGGTGGCCTCGTAGAGGACCTTGCCGGGGCAGTGGTGGGGCAGGGAGGGGATGGGAACTGGAGGAAGTCCAGGACACAAGCCTAGGAAAAGCCGTACCAGATGGAGGAGTCCGTGAGCAGCGTGTAGGAGTAGAAGAAGGGGTTATAGGGGATGTCATTGCTGCGAAGGTTGAAGAGCCCTGAGGAAGAGAATCGGCCCGGACCATTGGAGGCTGAACTGCTCAAGGCAAACATCTCTGCCACCTTTGCCCCACTGTTCATTTCAGCCCCAAAGATTACCAGCAGCACACCTGTATCACTTGTCTCTGAGTGCGTCTCAACCTTTTAAGGGGGGTGGGTTGAGATGCTGCTGAGAATGATGGACCTTTCCCCCTAAAATGTGGATGCCCAGAAGTCAGCCCACAGTACCAGTGAGTTCCTGGACTATGTGAAGCCCAGTCATGGGGATTAGGCAAGAAGCCCTGAGCCACACTGGGACAGAAGAAGGTGACGCTGGGTGCTAAAGCTGGGAGTATGAGGGCCCTGGGCTAGTGGCCAGCTTGTCAGGAGGCAGTGGCTTGTCTTCTTCTCCTTAAGAAGACAGGAGCAGTTTGCCCCTGTGTCATCCCATTCTCTGCTGGCCCCAACTTGCTCAGGCTCCCGGTCACCTTACGCTGCAGACACAAGCTCCTGCCCTCTCCCCACTCTCATCTCCCACAGGCCATGGCCATGGAAGAACCAGTCAGCACACAACGGCCCGGGCTGCAGGACCCAGGAGGCTTATGGGAAGGAACCAGGCACCCGCTCGTGCCTGCACATCCACACTCACAGGCTGTCTCATCGAGCGCTGACAGAAGGACGGCAGTTGGGGCCAGGCGATGGTTCCGCATCTGGCTTCGGATGTCGGATACTTTCTGCTGCCAAGTGTTGCCTAGAAGCAAAGGACCCCAAAGAAAGCATAAGCAGCACACCTCGCTTTTGGCACTTGGTTCCTGGGAGAGCTCCATCAGGGTCATCATTTTCCATTGGGTTAAAAAGCAGTAGAGGGGGACCAGCAGTTAGCGTAACGGATGTGTCGCTGGACTCCCACGTAGTCGACCGCGGTTTGAGTCCTAGACCCGGTGGCTTAAACTCACACCAGGCGCGTGTGCATGCGTGCCCAAGATCCCGAGAGGAGAATGGATTGCGGAGTGGCCATCCCCTCTGGGGGGTGATTTCTCACTTTCTATCTCTGTGTCTCTTGTCTGTCTGGCGAACACATGCACCCTATAGCAAAAACCTCTCCGGGGGATAAAAAAAAAGCAGTAGAGGTGGGCCAGCCCCAAAGTGCAGAGAGTAATGCTATGCAGAAGGAGCCGGGTTGCTCATGGCCGACTGCTGATTGAATTCTGGTTCAAGCAGCGTGAAAAACATACTAGGCACATGTGTGTGTGCCCAGGATCCTGAAGGGGTGAAGAAATGGAGAAAAAGGGGACTGCAGCATGGCCAGGCCCCACTGGGGGATGCAGCAAAGAGAAAGCAGCAGGGGGGAAGGTGGTGCAGGGGTAAAACACAATATTCTGCAAAGCTGACTCATATTCAGAAGGTTCTAAGTTTGCATTTGGAGACCTCCCTGAGAATGCCAGGCACACCCATGATCCAGGACTGGCTGACGCTGGGGGCAGATCATGGCATCAAGACCCGTTGGGGGGACCAGCAGTTGGCATAATGGCTATGTCAATGGACTCCCACGTAGTCGACTGTGGTTCAAGTCCCGGACCCGGTGGCTTAAACTCACGCCGGGCTCATGTGCGTGCGTGCCCAAGATCCTGAGAGGAGAATGGAGGAGAAGGGATTGCGGCATGGCCATCCCCCCTGGGGGGTGATTTCTCGCTTTCTGTCTCTCTGTCTCTGTCTGTCTGCCTGGGGAGAGCACATGCCCTATAGCAAAAACCTCTCCAAAAAAAGAAAACAAACAGATAAAAACAAAACAAAAGACTCGTTGGGGATGCTCATGCTCTACCACTCTTGTTCTCTCACTCATGGAAGAAATGGATAAATAAGCTTTAAAAACTTGTTAAAAGCAGTAGAACCTTTTTGGGACCAACAGATGGTGTAATAGTTATGTTGTTGGACTCCCACATGGTCAACCGTGGTTCAAGTCCTGGACCCAGAGGCTTGAAATTCATGCCAGGCAGGACCAGCAGTTGGCGTAATGGCTATGTTGCTGAACTCCCGTGTAGTCAACCACAGTTCAAGTCTCAGACCCGGTGGCTTGAACTCATGCCGGGCGTGTGTGCGTGCGTGCCCAAATTCCAAGAGGAGAATGGAGGAGAAGGGATTGTGGCATTACTATCCCCTCTGGAGGGTGATTTCTCACTTTCTGTCTCTCTGTCTCTCTATCTCTCCAGCGAGTGCACGCACCCTATAGCAAAATCTCTCTCTCTCTCTCTCTCTCTCTAAAAAAAGGCAGTATAATCCCTTCTTCAAACAAATTCTTACTCATGTGGTCATTAATGACATGGGCTCTGGACCCAGACAGAACTCAAACCGACTTTGCCTACACTAATAGGGTGACCTTGGACAAATTACTCAGTCCCTCTGTGTCTCATTCTGTCCAGCTCTAAAATGGGTGTGGATTACAACACTAGTACGTCCATCAGGAGGGTTGCTCTGATGATCAGATTCATTCGTATTCGTGAAGCACAGAAATGCTGTCAGCTTATAGTAAGTCTGGAACAACTTCTGCATTAATAAATGAGTCCACAGAACAGAGACCAGGAGTCCCGACCTCTCCCCTGCAGCAACCCCAGCATGTACTCAGCTATCGATGCTGGGCTAAGCACTTCACGCACATTGTTTTAAGTCTTACTTGCCCCCTTTTACAAATAAGAAAACTGAGGCCTCAGGGAGGTAAGGTGACTGTGTAGTTTCATCTCTGTAAAGGGTGGACCTGGAATTGGTACCTAGGTCTGTCTGGCTGCATGGCCCACATTCTTTATCTGTGTAGACAGTCTCGTCTTACCAACATTGTCAGCCTCCAAACTGGTTCTTAAACTCTGAGTCACAGCACTGTCCTTTGCAGGATGCTAGTGTCTGGGTTCCAGGCTTTGAATTTTCGTCTCCTGTCCCTGCTTCTCCACAAGGCATACAAAGACTCTGTCCCTACGTGGGACTAGGAATTGGCTGGCAAGAAGCCATTAGCATTAGGGTCCTTGCTGGGTCCAGAAAAGAGCAGAAATGATAACTTAATGCCATTACACAAAGCTTTATACAGACAGGTAAAGTATTCAACAAGAACTTAAGTTTCTGGGAACAGCAGATGGCATAATGGCTATGTCGCTGGACTCGCATGTGGTCAACCGCAGTTCGAGTCCCGGACCTAGCGGCTTAAACTCACGCCGGGCGCGTGTGCATGTGTGCTCAAGATCCCGAGAGGAGAATGGAGGAGAAGGGATTGCGGCATGGCCATCCCCCCTGAGGGGTGATTTCTCGCTTTCTGTCTCTCTGTCTCTCTCCATCTTTCTGGCGAGCGCATGTGCCCTATAGCAAAAACCTCTAAAAAAAGAAAAAAGCTATACGGCATGTGCGCTCACCAGAGAGACAGAGAGAAAAAGAGAGAGTGTCCCCGGGGGCAGGGGGTGGACACTTCACAATCCCTTCTGCATTCTCCTCTTGAGATTTTAGGCACACACGTACACATGCCTGGCGTGTTTTTCAAGCCGCTGGGTCCAGCACTCGAACCATAGGGTCGGCTACGTGGGATCCAGGTATCTTAACCTCCACACCATCTGCGGGATGATGATACATCTTTATTTATTTATTTAATTTTTTTTAGAGGTTTTTTTCTATAGGGCGCATGCACTTGCCAGCCAGACAGAGAGAGACAGAGAGACAGAAAGTGAGAAATCACCCCCCGGGGGGATGGCTACACCACAATCCCTTCTCCTCCATTCTCCTCTCGGGATCTTGGGCACGCACGCACACGCGCTCAGGGTCAGTTTTAAGCCACCGGGTCCAGGACGCGAACCGTGGTCGACTACGTGGGAGTCCAGCGGCATAGCCATTACGCTAACTGCTGGTCCCAATGATACATCTTTTTATGTCTATTTTATTGTGCTAAAATATACAAAACAGAAAAAAAAACTATCATTTTTGCATTTTGAAAGTGCAGAATTCAGTGTCTTTAAGTACGTTTGCAATGTTGTGTAACTATCACCACTATCTAATTCTAGGACATTTTCATCATCTCAAAAGGACACCCTGGACCAGTTAAGTGGTCACTTCCCATCTGCCCTCCACCCCATCCTCCCCACAGCCCCAGGAATCCTCTAATCTAGTTCCCGTCTCTATGGATTTGCTAATGCTGGATGTGTCACACAAATGGAATCCTATTATACGATATGTGACCTTTTCTGACTGGCTTCTTTCACTTAGAATTATGTTTTCAAGATTCATGAATATGATACACTTTTGAGAAAACAAATGAAACTGAATTTATTTCCTTTCTTCTTTTCATTTCTAACTTCCAGACGACACATGAGCTTGCCAGACAAAGAGCGACAGAGAGAAAGAGAGAGAGAGAGGGAGAAATCGCCCCCAATGGGGTGTGGTCAAGCCACAATTCCTTCTCTATTTCTCCATCCTGCTAGGATCCTGGGCACGCACACACGCATGCCTGGTGTGTTTTTCTTCTTTCTTTTCCTTTTTCTTTTTCTTTCTCTTTCTTTTTTTCTGAGAGAGAATTTTACTATAGGGTATATTTACTTGAGAGACAGGGAGAGAGACAGAGAGATAGAAAGTGAGAAATCACCCCCCACCCCCCGCCCCGTGGGGATGACCACACTGCAATCCCTTCTCCTCCATTCTCTTCCCAGGATCTTGGGGACTCACGCACGCATGCCTGGCATAATTTTGAAGTCACTGGATCTGGGACTTGAACCATAGCCAGTCACATGGGAGTCCAGCGACGTAACCGCTATGCCATCTGCTGGTCCCTCTGCTGTGTTTTTCAAGTCTTGGATTCAAATGGTGGTCAACCATGTGATATTTGCCTTCCTTAATCGCTAGGCTACAGAGCTGGCCCATATAAAAGCAAACTTAGGTAATCTGATGCACGTAGATATCTTTGAGTAGCTAACTTTTCATGCCCTGCCCTTTGCACCACCTCTACTTGCTAGCAGCTGGAGAGGAGGTCTTCCTCATCTCTACGAGTGTATTGAATCTAGAGGCCATTCTTGGAATTCCAAGCCCAGATCTGCTCCAAACAGCTTTTTCTAGAAGACTAGCCGCCTATGATAGCTGACAGGTCAGTATCCATCACTTGTAGGAAGTGATGAAACCCATGCGAACTACTCTCCCAGTTCCTGGAAGGTTTTCCTCTTTCTCCCCTCCTCTTATTGGCGGAACTGCAACCTTATTTGTCTGAATGAGATGAATTTCATTGATGAATGAACAGTCTTGGAGAACAAGTTTCTTTAAAACTCGTGTCAAGCTGCAAAAGGAATGATTCTGCAAATTACATCAGGACGACGGATAAAGGTGATTGACACAATTTACACTTGTTTCATCATAGCTGCCATTGAAATTTCCCTCCTACTATTTTGTCTCCTTTCCAAAGAAAAGTGCACGGACTCATGTCTGGAAAAGGGCCTCTCAGATTGCCCAACATTACTAGGAATCTAAACCCACTGGCACATTCAGAATTCTGGGGGAGGTAGGGGTGGTTGGTGACCAAGACACTGATTCATAATCAGTAGCCTGGTCCTGCTTAGGATTTTAGTTATGCCTTACAAGAATCACAGAGCCTACTGTTCTTTCACGACATATTTAGATGGTGTCAACATGGTCAAGGGGTTTTTTTAAGAGAGATTTTTGCTATAGGGTATGTGCACTTGCCAGAGAGACAGAGAGAGGCAGAGAGACAGAAAGCAAGAAATCGCTCCCTGGGGGGATGGCCACGCCGCAATCCCTTCTCCTCTTTCTCCTCTTGGGATTTTGGGCACGCATGCACATGCGCCTGCCCTGAGTTTTAAGCTGCTGGATTTGGGACTTAAACTGCAGTCGACTACGTGGGAATCCAGTGATGTAACCATTTCGCCATCTGCTGGTCCCAATTCTGGCATTTTCTAAATAGAGTCTAAGGACCTTTTGGACTCAGATTTTCTGAGAGAAGGGGGCCCAGAAATCTTCATTAAAAGCAATTTTGCCAGAAAGTGCATGTACTTGCCTGAGAGAGAGAGAGAGAGAGAGAGAGAGAGAGAGAGAGAGGAAGAAGACAAAGTAATCCCTCGGGAAATGGTCGCACTGCAATTCCTTCTCCATCTCTCCCTCCTTCGGATTTTGGGTACGCACACACATGTGCCCTTTGTTTTTCAAGTCACTCGGTCCAGGATTCATATCACATGGTCAGCTATATGAGGTCCAGCTACCTTAACCACTGGGCATGGGTTGGTCGCAAATCTGCATTGTGAACACGCATCCCCGGCAATTTGAGTGTATGCTAAGGTTTGAGAACCATTGCTTTGGTATGTCTGATGGTGCAAATCAGCCAAAGGAGCAACAGCAGACTCGTGTTGCTGCAAGTTCATAAGAAGAATGGGCTTAAGAGTCACCTGTGAACTCCTCCTGCAGGGCATAGATGGACTGGCTTGGAATCAGGGGCCTCTCCGATCCCCATACCACATCTACAAGGTTGGTCATGATGGACACCAGTTGTAAGTTAGAGCCTTGGAAGGCTGTGTTATATCTCTCCCAGGAGGCTGTGGAGACAGGAAGAAGTCACTTGTCCCTTACCCATTTATACCTCAAGGAAAATCGTGATTCAAGCAAAGCGAGTCCTTGTCCTGTTTGCCTCCCTTTCTGCTCCTGTAGGCCCAGTTGCCTTCAACCGGCCCCAGCAGTCTGGTCCTTCTGGAATGCATGCCTCACTCTGGGGTATGCCCTTCACCCTCCTCTTTCTGCTTTCCAAGCGTAACTGCTCTGTGCCCACACCAGTACTGGTCACCACCAATTGGCTGAGATCATCCTTTTAAGTAGCAATTGCTGTGGGTATGCACTCCGTTGCATACTAACCATTTTAATAGGGCTTTAATGCCACAGCCCAAAGGGATAGTGACGGCCATTGGGTAGGCTGGCAAAGAAGTCAGTTTGGAGGTGGTAGCTTTTCTGTGCATATCTATGAGAACTCCAGCTTGGGCGCACAGGTTGGCCAGCTGGCTGTGACCCCGAAACTGAGACCTCTGTCCCCAGGGCCCCATTTTCACTCAGAGGTCCTCCTAACTCCTTCAATCCTTTCAAGTTACTTCCCAGAAGAAGGTTACCAAGTGATTCTAGAACCATAATTGATAGAGTTCTAGGGCACAGAGGATGGTCTGGGTTCAAGGATAGCCTAGCCTATCCACTAGATCTTTCTCTTTCTTCCTTATTTTAGAGACAGGGTCTCACTATGTTGCCCAGGTTGGCCTCAAACTCATGATCCCCTTGCTATAGCCTCTCAAGTAGCTGGGACTACAGGTGCATGCCACTGCATCAGCCCTCATCTGCTAGAGCTTAATGACTTCCCGAGTCTTCTAGGTGGTGTCTCAGCACTCGTGAAGTTAAAAATAGTTGTATTCATTCTTTTAAATATATATTTAATCACACGATCCTTGAATATATCCTTGTTGCAAAATATTCCACAACCACAACTTCAAATGCTCTAGCTCTATAGTCATGACTATTATATCCGGCCTAGTCCCCCTCACTGGTATGGACAAATCCAGGGGCTGAGGATGGAGCATACCAATGGAGAAGAGGAAGGGGTCAAAGCCCACACGCCCTCCAGCAGGAACCTCTGAGATGAGCCAGGTGACAATGTAAGTGGTGCCAACTGAAAAAAAGATAGGAAGAAATGCAGAGGTCAGCACCAGGGCCTGCCCCAGGCCCACCAGCCAGTCTTCTGTTTGTGCCAGTTCTGCCATGTACGTTCTCCTTGATATCATCCTTGAAGATCAGGGATGGCCTCCAATGTCCCAAGCTTCACATAAGGACCAGCATATAGCCCTCATGCATACTTTCCTGAACCCAGTCCAGGTTTCAGGGCTTGGGCGGGGGGCAAATCTATGTGGCCCTTCTACCTTCCTTATGGAGCTCCCAATTGCAGTCCATCTGCCGCTCAGCTTGAGTCCAGTAGCGGCTGTCAGTCCAGAGGGCTGCCTTCCTCATGGTCACCACTGCGATCCCTGGGGCAGAACAGAGAAATTTGGAGGTGAAGGTGAATGATAGGAGTATGGCTTTAGCTGGTGGGTGAGCATTACAGTGCTGGCTCTGAGAATGTAAGAAGGAACCCCTGGGAAGAGTGTCTCTTCTCCATTGGAAGGAAGTGAGGCCAGAGATGGTAAAGAGAACCTTGGGGGAAGCCAGCAGAGGGAGTGTCCTGGGTCAGGCATCCCTGCTTTGTGCTGAGGGCCTCTGGACTCTGCAGGAGGAGGGAGTTTTTGGCAGTCCCAAAGATCTGATGCTGCATGTAAGTGCTTTCAGGAAAGATGGGTCCAGTGTCAAGACTCAGTGGCTGATGGGGATGCCAAACCAGATGCTTAGCTGAGGACTGGTGAGAAAGACAAACCCAATGACTTTGGTAAAAAAAAAAAAAAAAAAAAAAAAAAAAAAAAAAAAGAGGCACAGGACAGGTGAAGCAGGGCAGCTTGAAAGCCAAGAACACTTGAGGATCGACAAGAGAAATGGGTTTCATTGAAGAGGCCAGCGCCAGCAAAGGTGGGAGGCCACTTCAGAAACTGGGGTCTCAGAAAAGGCCTCTATGTTTGTGTCTCATTTGGCCATGAGAAGTGATAATGTCTGTAAAAAAGATCACCATAGACAAACTTTGTCCCCAAATGAGCCAGGATGTGAAGGGAATCAGTGGACCCACAGTGGCTAGATGTGGTAGTAACTATGTCAAAAATGGAGCCTAGGGAATGCTGGGCTGGGCCTATCTGTGGCAGAGGCAGTGATCATGGGAAGGAAGCCAAGAGGGACAACTGCCTAACTGCCTCATTGGTACACAGAAATGTGGCTGGTGGGCTATGAGATGTGTGTTCTGGGGAACCTGGTAGTTTGGGGTACTAGGGGGAGGTGCAGGGAGAAAAGAGAGTAGAAGAGGCCTCTGGACACTAGGTCTTGAGGTCCCGGCTGCTGAGGAATTAACCAGGTCCTCTGTGACTACCTCTTGTCTACCAACAGAAGCAAGCAGGGTTGGGTAATGGTTGTCACCTGCAGACCCTGTAAAGCCCGTCATCCATGCACGCCTCTCGTCAGCTTTGCTGATGTACTCACTCTAGGAAATCAACAACACCGTCATTAGCCTTCTTCATGGAATTGGACCCCACAAGGAAGGCCCCCAACCACATCTCAGTTCTTTCCAAGTGGTCAGCTCTAACCAGTCCTATAAGGCCAAGCACACTGGTGCTTTTCTCCCAGAAAGCCCTCTGCAATTCCTCCAGCCATCTAAAGAGATGAGAGTCTAAATTTGACCATCCAGCACTGGACTCAGTGGTCCACAGGACTGTTCTACAAAGGAGTCTTGTTGCCCCAACCACAACACAAATTCTGCGCACTCAAGGAGTCTATCTTTTGGTTATTTCAGGTCCTCCTCTCCAGCTATCCCCCATCCTTCCCCAGAATAGAGTGGCACACAAGGTCATCGTGAATAACTCCTGCAGAGGGCTTTACACGTCATCGTATTCTAATTCTTATAGTCCTTGGAGACAGATCTCATTGTTCCATTTTCAAGGAGAGAAAATGGAGACTCAGAAAAGTTCAGATACTTACCTAAGGTTCTTAGCTCTTCCCAGCAGATGAGAAAATTAATTCAAGCAAGTTCACTGACAGTGAAATGCCTTCTCTTCTACCTGGGCTGGTGTTGGGGAGGTGGATGGGGTGGAGGTGGAGTCAGTGGTGGGAAAAGGTGGGATGAGTGGACAGGGGAGCTGCTTTGGGAAAGTTAGTTCAGGTTCAGATCATCTTGTTTCCTGTCTGCCCTTCTCCATGACCGATACCCCACACTTGCGTAGTGCTGGAGTTTGAATGTGTCCCCCAAAATTTTTGTGCTAAAATTTGGTGAGCCATTGTAATGATGTTGAGAATTAATTCCATTATGATGTTGAAAGGTGGGGCCTCTGGGAAATGATTAGGCATCAGGGTGGGCCTCCATCATTGAATCCTGGTGGGTTTATAAGGAGAGGGAATGGGATAGCCCTGCTCAAGGTCCTGCCTGCTTTTCACCATGTGATCCATAAGCAAGAGGACCCTCCACCAGATGTGACACCTTCATTTTGGACATATAAACAGTGACATAAACACACCTCTATTTTTATAAATTACCCAGACTCAGGTATTTCTGTAACTAGCAACAGAATGGATAGAACACATAGTCTGAGACTGGATCATTTCACTACTCCATCCAACAGGTTTTGGAGGGCCTGGGCCAGAAGGGAGCTTAAAGTCCTTCCAGTCCAATTTCCAAGCCCTATTCTAACCTTCTAGGGTAGCGATGTCCTAATCATTCATTCTGGATCTGCCATCTAGGAACTGATCAAAATCAATTCTGAAGTTGTTTATAGTCTCATTTCTTGAGGTCAAGGCATTTGGGAATGTCTACTCTCCTATACAAAAGAGGACATTGAAAGAGTTGCCCTAAAACGATCATGTCCAAGCTCTCCATTTCCTTCCATTTGCCTGTCAGATCCTTTCTCTGCCTTCGTCTTCCGAGTCTTCACAGCCTCCTATGGGTGGCCTGGATTCATAGGCTGCATGAAGGTAGAGGAGAGGGCAAGGGGGGATAGGAGCCATCCCTCACCATGTGGGCATCCGTGTCTGGGATGATGTAGGCAAAGAGATTCTGGGTCTGGATCTCCTGGCGGAGGGCTGCGAGCTGTGCCGTGGTATTGACTGCAGTAACTGGAAGGTACTAGCAGATGACAGAAGACACATACACACAGAGATACATACATCACTTAGAGAAATGACATCCGGGCTGCCAGCCTCCAGAGGAGCCGTCAGACTCTCCTGCAGCCAGGATTGGGGGTGGTTAGGCTGGCCTGGCTCGGGGAGGAGTGGGCAGTAACTGATGTTACTGGTTAGTCTAGGCTAAGGTGCCCGAGCTAAGTGGAAATGGAGGTATAGAAGTGCTTGGAGGGGGACCCTTTGTTACAGTACTGCGACCTGGGTCTAGGATGGAGATTGGGTGAGAGCTGCACTGGGCCAGGCCTCAGCAATGGCCCCCTTTGGAATACTTTAGGGTGAAGTTCCCAAATTTAGCAAATAAAAATACAACATGCTTACCTAGTTACATTTGAATCTCAAGAAATCATAAGTAATATTGTATTGTAAGCATGTCCCATGTGCTACTTGGGGGCATGCCTATACTAACATATTGTTCATTATTTGAAATTCAAATGCAGCTAAGTGTCCTGTAGTTTATAAACCTGATAATCCTACCTTGGGTTCTTTTTCTTCCTTCCTTTTTTAAAAAAATTTTTTGCTAGAGGGTTGATGCACTTGCAGGGGTGGGGAGGGGGTAGGAAGCATTCCCTAGGGGGATGGCCATGCTGTAATCCCTTCTCCATTCTCTTTGGATTCTGAGCACTCACACACACACACACACTCTCGGTCCAGGACTTGAACCATGCAGTAGGCCACATGAGATCCAGTCACCTTAACCACCAGGCCACAGGGCTGGCTCCCTTGAGGACTTTTCCAAGTTGTCACCCACTGGTCCCAGATGGCAGAGGAGAGTGAATGAGTACCCCCAGAAATTTGAGTCATTGCCCAGAGAGACCCTCTCCAAACCAGACATTTCTTTAAAGACCATTTATCTTTAAAAGCATGGCTTAGTTTCTACTCAGTGACATAGCCATGTTTGTGTTTGTATTTTTTGTTTTTGTTTTTTAAAGAGAGATTTTTTGCTATAGAGCTCATGCGCTCACTAGGGAGACAGAGAGATACAAAGTAAGAAATCACCCCTTCGGGGGGATGGCCTCTCCTCAGTTCCGTCCCCTCTATTCGCCTCTTAGGATTTTGGACAGGTACGCATGCACACACACACACACACACACACACACACACACACCTGGTGTGAGTTTTAAGCCACCAGGTCCGGGACTCGAAATGCGGTTAACCATGTGGGAGTCCAGCGACGTAACTGTTATGCCATCTGCTAGCCTCCGTGTTTGTTTAAAAATAAAAGGAATGCGCTTTCTGCCTCCTCCCACCCACACCTGCCTGCACCAGTGGTGCCATAGCTGACACGGCTGGCAGCCATGTTATGTCTGTCCTGTGGCTGAGGGTACTGCTGGCACGCTCACCACTTTGCCCCTTCTAATCCACCCCTGCCTGGAGACGATCTTTAGCCCTGTGCTGGTAGTGGAAGCACCACTGATCTCTAGCTAGAAAGCTGACTACAAGATCCCCTTTGACTCCAATCTGCAGGGTCTTTTGCTCGCCTTTACACCCCAGGCCCTCCTCTCTTGTCCTTCCATTGGCTCTTCTAGCCCCCTGATTCCCTCCCTCCTGCGCGTCCCTCTTCGCTGTTCCTCTAGGATGTTTGTTTTCTTTCCTCCCATCCTCCTCCTGAGCTGCAGCCAAAGGCCAGAAAGGGGCCTCCCACCGTCCTGCCCTCCTCCCCCCTTCCCCCAGCCTAGGCCCAGGCCAGGGACAAAGTGCATAACCTGCTGTGGGAATGAGTGGGAGGGAAGGGAGGGCACCAATGGGAGGGGAGGGAGGATGTTCCATGTGTTATTAAGAAATTCCGAGTCAGGAGAAAGCCTGGTAGGAGGAGACACTGGCAACTGAGCCAATGGGGCATGCAGAGGGCCATGGGGTGGGCTGTGCGGGGGCAGAGCCAGGGACTCACTGGAGGACTGGTTGAGCAGTTTCTCACATCCATTCTGCCAAGGCCCATTGGCTTTGGGTGACCCCAGACACAAGCTGGAAAGCAGAAGAGACCCAAGGTCATTTAGGATCAAATAGTTTCTAGTAAGTGCAGGGACATCCTCCTTGTCTGACCCCCCTTCCCTGCCCCACGGGGCCTCCATTCTTCGAAAAACATGATGCTGGACAATTGTACTTGAGGATAAAAATAGTCATATTTCATAGGAAATCAGACTGAATTGGATGGCACCCTAGGTCACAATCAAAGAAATCAGTCTCATCGACAAGTGATTGCCACTTTCAGATGGGTTTCAGTGCCCATGAAACCCATTTTTTTCCTTCTAATCTAATCGGGTCTTTCCAGGGTCTCGTGAAGTGAAACAGTTGTGTGTAAATGACATTTTTGTCATAAAATCGTCTTTAAAATGCTCTAGAGACCCTCACTAATCGCCCCTCACCTTCATTTTAGCCTTCTATAAATCTCATTTTATGTATCTTGGGTTTACTTCAATTCAAAGCCCACTTGTACCATTTCTTATCATCCGAATCTCTGCCTGCCATTCCAGGCTTATTTTCAATATGTAAGACAGCAAGCCTGGTCTGACACTGTGAAGGAAGGTGGGTTAGCACTTAAAGAACTCCTACTATGTGCCAGACACCGAGCTCTGCAATTTAAATGCATCTATCAAGTCACTGGAAAAGTCATGATGCATTTTTGAATAGAAAAACATAGAAAAATCAGTCATGACTTTTCTGACGGCCCAAGATATTTGATACTTGCAACAACAACCCCATGAGGTGGGCATTACTCTTCATTTTTCACAGAGGAAGAAGCCAAGATCTAGAGAGGCTTGATCATTTACCCAAAGCTTTACTACAGGGAGTAAGTGGCAGGGCAGGGGTTTGAGCACAGGCCCATGTGAATACAAAAGACGGGGGCACTTTTTCCATCCTTCCACTCTGCCACCCATGCGTAGTAGGCCTAGAAATGGTGCCACAGGAAGGACAGAGGAGATGGAGACTTGGTTTCCAATTTGGGTTCTGCCCCAAATTTTGTGTGGCCTGAGGAGAGTGGCCCAATATTCATTGAACAAACATTTGCTGAACGCCTACTGTGTACCAGGCTCTCGGCCTTTGTAAAAGAGAGGGTTGCTTAGAAGTCCTTTCCTGCCCTGAAAATCCAGTAACCCCTGAGAGTCCTTGCCTCACCCTCTGCCTTTTAGAAGGAGGGACTGCCTGGAGGGTAATAGGGTCCTCAGGATGGGGAGACGCTGCACTTTTACCTTCTGAGTGGGTTGAGTGACGATGGGCGGAGGGTGGCTGGGGTCTAGCACTGTGAATACCCTGCCTAGCTGTTTGGGTTTCATAACCTCAATGGGGAGATGAGACCCATACTGTCAGTTTAGGACATAAACACCCATTTCTGTAGAAACTGATTCCTGGCAAAGTGATGCTACTATGATGCCAATATAAGAAGGAGGACACGGGACCAGCAGTTAGTGTAATGGCTATGTCGCTGGACTCCCATGTAGTTGACCATGGGTTGAGTCCTGGACCCGGTGGCTTAAACTCACGCCGGGCACATGTGCGTGCGTGCCCAAGATCCTGAGAGGAGAATGGAGGAGAAGGGATTGCAGCGTGGCCATCTCCCCTGGGGCATGATTTCTCACTTTCTGTCTCTCTATCTCTCTCTGTCTTTCCAGCGAGTGCATGCACCCTATAGCAAAAACCTCTCAAAAAAAAAAAAAAAAAAAAAAAAAAAAAAAGAAAGAAAGAAAGAAAGAAAAAAAGAAAAAAAGGAGGACACGACCAGTCCATGCCCCTTTGGACACGGGGACCTGGGAATCTATTCTCTGAGGCCAGCGTTGTTAAGTCCCAGGAGCAGGCTCTGCAGCTAAATCACTCCATGGGCCCCAGAAAGGGCTGTCAGGACTCAGGAACTGAAAGAGCAGGATCCTGCTGATAGACAGCAGAAGGAAGGAAGGCCTCCCTAAGGCTGGGAGTAGGGGTGCCTGACCTGGGCACTTAGCTGAGGACCAACAGGGCACCATAGGGGTGACAAAGACACTTGCCCCAAACTAGTGAGGCTCTCTGAGCCCACTTCTCAACTATGGTTTGATCTTGGCTTTTGTGTCCATCCTGCCCTTCCTGGGTCCGCGTCAGCCAGTGTTAGCAGGAATCCTGTTAAGTCAGTTTAACAAGAATGCCCCTACCCTTCTTGTCTCTGCTTGGTAACTTTCCAGCCACCTACCTCCTCGCTGCTCACTGGCTCCCAATCCCTAGCAGTCTTTGCTGCATTTGGAGTTGAACCTCATCTCTCTTCCCTGTTGCAACCCTTCATTGAATAGTCTTGAATAAAGTCTTCCTTGCCGTTTTAACAAGTGCCAGTGGGAAATGAAAAGGGCCCTGAAGACTGACCCTGAGGTGCCTCTTCCTCAAGACATAGAGGGGGACCAAAAGATAAAAGGAAAGCCTGGGTCCCAATCCTCACGCCAACCCTTTCTGAGCCCGGAGGGGAGCAGCCCAGATGCACATACCACAGAGCAGGACAAGCCAGAGGCAGCAGCCCCGGTGAGCCCAGGCCATAGTGTCTCCAAATGCCAATGCTGGGTAGGTGGAAGGACTAGGAAGAGGACAGGACTGCTTCTCTGGCCTCTTCTTCCAGGGCTTTCTTGGACAGGAGCAGGCAAGGGGCAGAGGCTGGCGATGGGAAGGAGGCTTCTGCTGGTGGATGGAGAGCGTCCCTCGGGTCTGTTTTGGAGGGCTCTGGGAGCCAGGTTGAGTAGAGTAGCCCTGGGCTGCCCCAGGCAACCTGTGCTGGCTCCCAGTTTCCTGGAATAGGGTGTGAGCCTGTCCTGGGCAGAGTCCAAAGATCTCTGAGACAGAGAGCAACAGCTGGTCTCAATCAGCCTCCTCCCAGCCCCCTCGTCAGCAACCCAGCACAGCCATTCCCAAATTCTGTCCCCCTCCCTCCTCAATATGTTTCCCATTAGCTCCTCCATCCTGGACTCTGGCTCCAACCTTGCTTTGGGGTGGGTATTTGCTGGTCCTCCTCCTCCTACAAACTAGCCTGGCTCTGAAAAAGCCAGTGTCCTCTCTCTGTAGTGCCTGGGAAGTCCCACTGCCCCCTCCTTGGGGAAGTTGGCTGCAGTTGGAGGGCTACTTTCTTGAGGGGAGCTGATCCCCTCAGGGGAGTCCACTCTGTAAAAGTGCCTCCAGACCTTCCCTTGGGGTACTGGGAGACCCATTTAGCTGCACATTGTACATTCAGGGAAATCCACGCCTTTGGGGCCAGCTACAATGAGGAGGGATCGAAAACCCACATATGCTTCTATTTGGAGTTACCAGAGAAGGCCACTGAAGAGAGAAGAAGACCCAGAAAAGGAGTTTGGGTGCTCTGGGAAGATGAATCTGGTTAATTAAAAACACCCTTTGGGCCTTAGTTTTAGAACGGGGATTTGGTGATCCTGCAGTATGGGTCACTCCTAAATGGCAAGACTCCCTGTGAGGGAACAGATAAAATGGGGCCTTGTCTCAACATTCAGCCAAGTCAGAGGGCAGCGTGCTGCACCACCACCGAGGCAGTCCCTGGTAAATGTTCTCTAGAACATTGGCCTTTGGATTTGAGGAAGACAACACCCTAGAGGAGACTGCTTCTCAGAGTCAAGTAAACCGAATGGACAGGTGCTCACCTGGCATGGAGAGTTCTAAGGGCAAACTGCCCATGTCTTTTGATTGTATTTCTAATGTATTTACATTCTGCTTATGTCCACAATGAGTTCAAGGCAGCTCTCAATAAGCCGATAAAATAGATCATTTTGAAGAGGGAAGGGGGATTGTCAGGGACCCTTGAAGGAGGGGAGTCAAAATAAATGAGGAGGCCCAGTGAACTTCACCTTCAGGAATAAGAGCAGAGGACAGAAGCCCACATCCTCAGAGAACAGGCCAGGGGCAAGGACTATGAGAACTCTGGCTCGTTCTCTGAAGGCTGAAGCTCCTACTATCTTTTTCCTGTCCCCCGCCTCTGTTGCTCCATCCGGAACTAGCAATGAAGTTATCTCTGGAGATCAGGGGACTAGAGAAATGCCCCCTCAAAGGCCCTGGCCCAGAGTAGTCTGTGCATGGTAATAACCACATCAAAGGGCAAGCTGGTAGAGCTGATAGGGTCATGCAGGGGAGGGACCCTGAAGTCAGCCTTCAAGGACAAATGCAGTCCTGCCTCTTCAGTGAGCCTAGGAATACCGAATTTAAGCTCTGTCACTCACCAGCTGTGTGGTCTTGGGCAAGTGACTTCACCTATCCGAGCCCTCGGTTTACTTGCCTATAATAGTGTTAACCTCTTTTTTTTTTTTTTTTTTTTTTTGGAGAGGTTTTTGAGATAGGGCACATGGGCTCACCAGACAGACAGAGAGAGACAGAGAGACAGAAAGTGAGAAATCATCCCACAGGGGGATAGCCACGCCGCAATCACTTCTCCTCCATTCTCCTCTCAGGATCCTTTTGTTGTGTTGTTGGAGACGTTTTTCTTTTTTGCTATAGGGCGCGTGTACTCGCCAGAAAGACAGAAAGAAACAGAGAGACAGAAAGTGAGAAATCACCCCCCAGGGGGGATAGCCACGCCGCAATCCCTTCTCCTCCATTTTCCTCTCGGGATCTTGGGCACGCAAGCACACGCGCCCGGTGTGAGTTTAAGCCACCGGGTCCGGGACTCGAACCATGGTCGAATACATGGGAGTCCAGTGACATAACCATTACGCCAACCACTGGTCCCTGTAGTACTAACCTCTTCATGGTGTGATGAGGATGAAATGGGTTAATGTTTGTGGAATCTCTAGAACGTGCCTGCCGGAGTGAAGAGTAAATGTTGTATAGGTGTTTGCTAACTCAAATGCATAACTAGAACCAAAGCCAGTCTCACCTGTACCTTGTTCTTTCTGTACCCTGGTATCCAACACTGCTGAAATAGCAGTTAAGGGTATAGCAAAGATTAGATGATCCAAGGTGCCAAGGCTGGAAGCAAACAAAGTGAACAGGCATCCCTCCCCCATCCTCTGGACTTTGCCCAGGGATGGTCTCCACACAGTACTCACTCCTCTGCTTCCATCCCCTGAGTCCCTGCCTTGGCTTTGGTGATGATGACGACTTCACCCACCTTCACCCTCAGCTCCTCCCTTATCTCCTTATCTCGAAACCAATGTCTTTATGCACATGGGTTTGGGGAGTTGAACCCAAGTTGGCAACAGGCCCGAAGTGGAAAGAAGTGACTCAGGATGGGGAGGGTGAATGGTGAAGAGTCTTTATATAAAAGTTGTGAGGAAGATCTATGAGTCACTAGAGTCTCACTGTGGCCTGCACAAGCAGCCCACCCATGCTTGATTCACTTTTTGGTCTATGGCTAGAGTAAAGGCCAAATTCTGAGATGGGAGAAGTTGTTTTTCAGTGTCCTTCCTTTCCATGGCTTTTTGGCACCCTGATCTTGCCCTAGGCTTTTCACCCTCACCTCCAACTGGGTTTGCTATCTCTGGGCACCAATGCCTGCCTAACTCACGTCAGAATGCACCTACCTGCCTTGCATGTTCTTCTGCTAGGTGACAACTGTGAGGTGTCCTGAGTTACAGCCCACAACAACAACCCACTTCGTGTGTGTGAATCAGAAACATCTACTCAAAGCTACCAGCACACAGGGAGCCGTAGCAGCAGGGCCATAAGCAACTCAGAAGCTGAGGGAGCCTCCAAAAAGGGCGGAAGCATGGTGACGTCACTGATGCTTTATGCAAAGTTTATGATGATAATGCCCCCCCCCCATGAGCAGTTTACAAATGGATAACTCATTTTCAGAAGGGACAAGACAATGCTGAAGATGATGCCTGTAGCAGCAGACCATCCACATCAATTTTTTTTTTGAGAGGTTTTTGCCTTAGGGTGTGTGTGCTTGCCAGAGAGAGAGAGAGAGACAGAGACAGTGAGAGGGAGAATGAAAAATTACCCCTCAGGGGAATGACCATGCTGCAATCCCTTCTCCTCCATTCTCCTCCTGGGATCTCATCTGTACCCTCATTGAAGAGGACTAATGATTAACAGCAGAAACAATAGCCGACACCATGGACATCTCAACTGGTTTAGCTTGAACACTTCTGACTGAAAAATTAAAGTGCAGCTCAATGGGTGCTCAACCCTTGCACCAGGTCAACTGTAGACAAGAGCAGAGCTTTCAGTGGGCCCCCCTACACACACACAGTGAGAATTTTAAAGAAGTGGGATCAGGATTCTGAAGCACTTCTTTGAAAAGGTGCAGAGAGAGATGACACTTGGCTTTACCAGTATGATCCTGAAGGCAAAGCACAATCAAAGCAATGGCTACCAGGATGGGGAAGTGGTCCAGTCAAAGCCAAAGCAGAGCTGTCGGAGCAACAGTCATGGCAACAGTTTTTTAGGATTCTCAAGGCATTTTGCCTGTCAACTTTCCAGAGGGTCAAAGAAAGGTAACATCTGCTTATTGTGAGAGTGTTTTGAGAAAGTTAGTGGAAGTTTTAGTAAAATATCACCCAAGAAAGCTTGACCAAAGGGTCCTTCTCTACCACGACAATGCTCCTGCTCATTCCTCTCATTGAACAAGGGTAATTTTGTGACAGTTTCTATGGGAAATCATTAGGCATTCACCTTACAATCCTGTCTCGGCTCCTTCTGATTTCCATTTGTTTCCTGACTTTAAAAAATTATTTAAATGGTGGATCAGTTAGTGTCATGGTGGTTAAGGTGCTGGATTCCACCTGGCCAACTGTGCAGTTCAAGTCCTGGACCCAGCATCTTGGGAAACACGCCAGGTGCATGCTTGTGTGTGTCTAAAATCCTGAGAGTAGAATGGAGGAGAAGGGACTGTGGCATGGCCATCTCTCTAGGGGGTGATTTCTCACTTTCCGTTTCTCTTTTTCTCTCAGGCTCATATATGTACCCTATAGCAAAAAACTAAAACAAAAGAAAACAAAAATCCAAAAAACCCAAAAAACTTTAAAGAACATTCATTTTTCTTCAGTTATTGACAATAATGTAAACAAGACTGCATTGACACTTTTCAGAGATGGACTAAATGGCTGGTATCATTATTTACTAAAGTATCTTGAACTTGAGGGAGCTTACATTGAGAAAGAAAGTTCTATTCTTTATTTTTATCTTTACCTTTTATCTTTAAATTTACATGAACTTTCCCATCTTTACATTCCCATAAACTTTTTTTTTTTTTGAGAGGTTTCCGCTATAGGGCGCTTGCGCTCGCCAGACAGACAGAGAGAGACAGGGAGACAGAAAGCGAGAAATCACCCCCCAGGGGGGATGGTCACGCCGCAATCCCTTCTCCTCCATTCTCCTCTCG
Organism: Tupaia tana; assembly: GCA_026018925.1. Lineage (NCBI taxonomy): Eukaryota > Metazoa > Chordata > Mammalia > Scandentia > Tupaiidae > Tupaia > Tupaia tana. Next base: position 23,772,893 of record JAKSZU010000009.1, read on the forward strand.
GGATCCTGGGCACGCACGCACACGCGCCCGGCGTGAGTTGTAAGCCACCGGGTCCGAGACGCGAACCGCGGTCGACTACGTGGGAGTCCAGCGACATAGCCATTACGCTAACTGCTGGTTCCCCCGGCGTGAGTTTTAAGCCACCGGGTCCAGGACGCGAACCGTGGTCGACTACGTGGGAGTCCAGCGACATAGCCATTAAGCTAACTGCTGGTTCCCCCCATAAACTTTCTGAAGTCCCCTCATGTATATGTATTTCAACTTGTTTTGAACCTAAATAAACATGGACTTTGATTCCATTTCTTCTCACCGTCTTCACTCCAGCCACACGACCTTTCTTTCCGTCCGTTTGACTATGTATCCTCTAACATAAAGACCTTGCCCGTTCTTTCCCTCTGTCTGGAATGATCACCTGTTTTAGTCCATCCCGTTGCTAAGAACAGACAATACCTGAAATGGGGCAATTTAAGAAAATAAAGGTTTATGTGACTTAAGCTTTGGAGGCCCAAGGCCTAGAGGCCAGTTCTAGTGGGGGTCTTATGGAGTCCCAGGGCATCACATGAAGGCAAGAGCAGAGCAGAGTAGCTGTGTCCATCCTTGTATCTCTGCATGGGGGCCCTGCCCTGATGAACTTACTCCCAATCTCCCAAAGGCCCCACCTCCAAATCATAATTGAATCAAATTTTTATCTTTTCTTTTGCCATAGGGCATGTGCATTTGCTGGAGAGAGGTGGAGAGAGACAGAGAGGGAAAGTGAGAAATCACCACCCAGGGAGGATGGTCATGCCACAGTCCTTTCTTCATTCTCATCTTGGGATTTGGGGCATGCATGCACACATACCTGGTGTGATTTTCAAGCTACTGGGTCCAGGTCTCAAACTGCAGTCATCTATGTGGGAGTCAAGTGCCTTAACCACCACCTGCTGGTCCCAGTTATCCTCTTAATACCATTTCTATGGTTCAATACGTATCAGTGGGACATATTCAAACTATAGCATCACCCTTCCTTCCTCTTTTGGCCCTGTGAACTCTTCCTCCTTCCAGTCTCACCTCAAGTGTTGCTTGGTCTTGAAGCTTTCTCTGCCCTTCTGGCTAGGTTTACTACTGTTGGCCCTCTTACTTCATCTGTCTTCAATACTTCCCCAGTTTTAGAGAGGACCATGGAAACCAACTCATGGTTGCCTCTCTCCCACATGTCTGCCATTATACTGGGTAACATCAAGTTTTCTGTCAGTGACTTATCTGTTGTCCTAGTGTTTTGAGTTCAAATCTCCTCCATTCAAAACCCTTTCTCGTCCACCTCTCCTCAGCCTCCTACACCCAAAGCAGGATCTTGGGCCTTGCCATTGCTTGGAGGTGTTGCTCTCTGACTTACTGAACCAGCCTCTTATCCTCAGATCATGCTCTCCTATCCTTCTGGCAATAGATTATACTCCCTCCCTCTGACTACACCTGACTGTCAACTTCACTGAAACTTCCTATCCCTTACCCTCTTCCTCTCCATTTATCAGCCTCCTTGGTCTCTATATTTTGTTCAAAATGTATAACCCATAACCCCATTCTCTCTTTTACTAGCACATTTAATTTTCCTATTCTTTTGTCTTTCTGCTATATCCATTTGGCCAATCTCCATCCCCAAGTAAAGTAAGCTCTCACCCCAGGGTCTTTGCACATGCCATTCCTACTAATAGGAATGCTGTTTTTCCAGATATCAACATGTCTCACTCCTTCACTTCATTCAGATTTCCATTCAAATGTCATGTCTGCGAGAAGTCTTCCTTCATATGTCTATTTAAACAGTACCCCATCACTTTTTTTTTGGTGAGGGGAGAGGTTTTTTCTATAGGGTGTGTGCACTCGCCAGAAAGATAGAGACAGAGAGACAGAAAGCGAGAAATCACCCTCCAGGGGGGGATGGCCACGCCACAATCCCTTTTCCTCCATTCTCCTCTCGGGATCTTGGGCACACATGCACACGCACCCGGCGTTAGTTTAAGCCTCCGGGTCTGGGACTCGAACCGTGGTCGACTACATGGTAGTCCATTGACATAGCCATTATGCCAACTGCTGGTTCCACCCCATCGCTCTTTATCACCTGTCCTGTTTTATTTATTCTTCAGAGCATTTTCCTGACATTATATTGTGTATCTGTTTAGTCCTGTCCACTGCTGTATCCCAGGGCCTAGAACATTGGTGCTTAGTAGGCACTCATAAATATTTGCTGAATGGATGAGTGAACCCAAGGGCATTTGAAGCATCTGTCTTCTCCACAGGAGACTATATCCTAGCTCTGAGTTGGGTCACTCCAAATTCACCTTGCCCAACCTCAGCAGGTCTCTCAATACTACTTGGAAATTCTTTCATTTGTCTTGAGTTGGCTCATTTCCCATTACCCATGCAGGTGATTCCAGACCTTTACTCTTGTCCTCAAACCCCACCTACCTTGCCTGCAATTGGTGACCTGTGAACATGAGGCTGTCTCTGACTCTGTGTCATTACAAATAACTGCAATGAAAATCCATGTATGTGTAGGAGGATTTCTCTACGATCTACATCTAGAAGTACAAAAGTGTACATTTTTTTCGTTCAATAGATTCTGCCAAATTGCCTTCTAAGGAAAGCTGTAGCAGTTCACACTCCTACCAACAGAGTAGGAAAAGAGTTGTTTCACAACCTCAACACTGGAGATAATCATTATTTTAAAATGTTATCAACTTGAAGGGTGAAAATTCATCTCTTGCTGTTTAATTTGTGTTTACCCAATTGCCAATAGAAGTGACATTCTTTTTTTTTTATGTTTTATTTGCCTTTTTTTTCCTTCATCATTGAGTACCTGTACCTTTCCCTAGTTCATTTTCCCGTTGGGTTGTTTGTCTTCTAAAAATTTATTTTAAAATAAGATCTCTATGGATTTCAGCTACTCTTCCTTTATCTGTTTGATATATTACACACATTTATTAATACATACCACAAGTACTTTCTCCTTTTTAATTTTTTTTAATGTTTAATTTTTTTGTAAGTTTCTGCTATAGGGCACATGCACTTGATATACAGAGACAGAGAGAGGGAAAGCAAGAAATCATCCCCCTGGGGGATGGTCATGCCTCAATACCTTTTCCTCCATTCTCCCTCTGGGATTTTGAGCATGCATTGCACATGCATTTGGCATGATTTTCAAGCCACTAAGTCCAGGATTCGAACTGTGGTCAACGATGCGGGAGTCCAGCATCTTAACCACCATGCCATGTGTTGGCCCCTCTGCTTTAAATTTTAAAAAATGTATTATTTATGTTAGAGTGCCTGCTCATGAGAGGGCAGGAGAGAGAGAGAAAGAAGCACTTTCCACAAGGCTTGGTCATGCCATGATCTCCTTCCTCCAGTCCTCCAAGCCCGATAGGATCCCGGGCACATGCACACGCACCAGGTATGTTTTCAGGCTGACCTGGCTGAGGACTTGAACTGTAATCAACATGGGGCTTTCAGCTCCATAGTCTGGTATGCTACTGACCATGTCACATCGTCTGGGCCTATTCTTAATTTTGGAGACTTGAATTTTATTTTTTATTTTATTTATTTTGTTTTAGATTTTTGCCATAGGGCACATGTACTTGCTGGAGAGAGACAGAGAGAGAGGAAAAGCAAGAAGTCACCCCCAAGGGGAATTGGTCTCCTCCATTCTCCTCATAGGATTTTGGGCACATGTGCCCATGTGCCCAATGTGTTTTTCAAGCTGCCAGATCCAGGACTCGAACTATGGAGTTGGCCATGTGAGATCCAGCACCTTAACTACCATGCCATCTGCTGGCCTCAACTTGAACTTTTTTTAAAGTAGCCAAAAATCTACCCAGATACTTTTTTTTTTTTTTTTTTTTTACAATGTCTAAGATTTGTGACTTACTTTAAAAGGAAATATTATCTTATGCTTTCTTATAGAGTTTTATATTTTTGTGAGTATGTTTAATTCATTAATCCATCTAGACTTTATGTTTGGATATGACAAGAGGTACAGATCAAACAATATCATGGGCTTTCCCCACAAGTTGACAACTAATTGTCCCAACAGGCCAGTTATCTTGTGCTCATTGGTTTGCAATGTCTTATTCAGTGTATATTATATGTGGACATACACATGGGACTGTATAGACCTTCTATTTTGTTCCGTTGACCTGTTACTGTGCTGCTATCACATTGTTTTAATGATTATAACTCGTGCTATGTTTTGGTAGCTGATACTACAAACCTTCCTCCCCACTTTTCAAACACTTCTTTGTCATACTGCGTATTTTCTCTTCTAGGTGATCTCAAGACCAGCTCATCAAGTCCTGTAGAAATTCTTGTTATGGGCCTGCAGGTGGTGTGGTCATTAAGATGGCTGGGTCCCACATGATCAACTTGCAGTTTGAGTCCCAGACTTGAAAAACATGGTTGATGCATGTGCATGCATGCTCAAAATCCCAAACGGACGGAGAGATGGAGGAAAAGGGATTGGGGCATGATCATGCCCCATGGGGAGTGCTTTCTCATTTTCCATTTCTCTCTCTCTCTGTCTCTCCAGCAAGCTCACATGCCTTCTGGAAATATTTTTTTTAAAAAGAAGTTTCTGTTATGATTCAAATTGAGATTGTATTAGATGTTGGGATTAACCTGGCGAGAATGTTTATAAGACTGAGTTTTTGTATCTGGAATGTACTGATTGTTTTTATTGATTCAGGTATATTAATGCCCTCCAATGAAGTTTTCTACCCTCACCTATACCTACTGTGGTCTGATTTCAGTCCTGACCACTCCACTAATGGTGCTCTTGCTCGAGTCACCAATGACCTTTGTGATATTCTTCAACTGAGAGTTGAAGGGGCTTTGTCTACTTCCCCTGAAACTGGGCAGATTTTGTGACTATTTTGACCAATAGCGTATTGTGAAAGTGATCTTTCTGTTTATTCAGATCTTTTATTTCTATATGCAATGTTTTATAGTTTCCAGCATATAGTAGTTCCCCCTTATCTGTGATTTCACTTTACAAGGTCTGATACCCACGGTTGACCATGATACAAAAATATTAAATGAAAAGTTCTAGAAATAAACAATTCATGTTTTAAATTATATGCTGCTCTGAGCAGTGTGATGAAATTCTTGCTGTCCCACTCCATCCCTCCAGGGACACGAATCATCCCGTTGTCCAGCATATTCTGTATACTCTCCCTACTCCTTAGTCAGTAGCTCTCTCGGTTATCAGATCAAAAAGTCATAGTATAGGGCGCCGGCAGGTGGCATGGTGGTTAAAGGCGCTGGATTCCCACATGGCCGACCATGGTTCGAGTCCTGGACCTGGTGGCTTTCTCTCTCTCTCTCTCTCTCTCTCTCTCTAACACTCTGTCCCTTTCTGGTCAAATTTAAATAAACAAATGAATAAATAATAAATAAAGTTAAAAAAAAGTCATACTATATTTAAGGTTTGGTACTATCCAGGCATTCACTGGGAGTCCTGGGACAGATTGCCCCGTAGGACTACTATACAAAGCTTTCACTTCCTTGGTTAAATTTATTGGTAGATATCTTATTCTTTTACATGCTATTATAAATGGAACTGTCTTCTTGATTTCTATTTGGATTGTTCATTGCTGGTATATAAAAACACCGTGTCTTAGTTCAAGCTGTTATAACAAATTACTATCGACTGGGTGGCTTAAACAACAAACATCTGTTTCTTGTAGTTCTGGAGACTGGGAAGTCCAAAATCAAGGTATCAGTAGATCTGCTGCTTAGGGCCTGTTTCCTGGTTTGCAGATGGATGTCTTTTTGCTTCATCCTGACATGTCAAAGAGAGAGAGAGGGAGGGAAGGAGGGGAGGAGAGAGAGAAGAGGTTCTCACTTTTTTTCCCCTAAAGTTTATTTTATTTCCTTTCATGGAAGAGAAAGTGTGAATGTGACAGAGAGAGACAGACAGATAGACCTTTGACAGGGTCTCCTCATGCCATGATCCCCTTTCCTTAGCCCTCCAGCAAGTCATAATCTTGTGTGCACGTGTGGCTAGTGTGTTTGAGGTCGACTTCTGACCTGAATCCATGGTTGGCCAAGTGGCTTCCAGCACTGAAGATCAGTATACTACCACCTATGCCACTGAGGCTCGGCCTCTTGTGTCTTCTCTTATAAGGGTACAAATGCCATCATGAATTCTCTACCCTCATGACCTAATTACCTCCCAAAGTTTCTCAACTTCATTACAATCACATTGGGGATATGACTTTCAACATATGAATGGGGAGTGGTTATGCAAATATTCGGTCCATAGTATGTGGGACCCTCACTCTTGAAGCCTTCAGCTACCAGGTAGGCAGTCCAACCACCCTGAGACCTCTGGACTGTGAGGACACTTAAAGTAGCCCATGCAGAGAGTTAGTGTGGAAAGACTCTGAGACCCCAGGACGAGAAAGATGCCCAGACAGCCTCCAGCTACTTTGCCCATCCCCATACCCAATGTTCTAGCTCTAGCCACTCTGTCTGATTTCAGCCATATGAGAGACCCTGAGTCAGACTCTTCAGCTTCCCAAGTTCCTAACCCACAGAAGCAAGAGCAATAAGAAGATAATACAATGACTCTTATTTTAAACCACTAAGTTTTAGGATGATACTTTCTCCTTACATAACAATAGAAAACCAAAACAGCTTTCTAATGACAAAATCTGAAGGGCCAATTTAAGAGTACTGACTTCTCAGTGGCAGTTGACCTAGCAGAATTGTTTCCTCTTTGAAATTCTCCCCTTCTTTGAATTCCTTGACAATTGTTCCTGGTTTTCTAACTACATCCATGGCTGCTTCTTCTTAGTCCCCTTCCTGCTCTCTTTTTATTCTACTTTCCCCTTAAATAGTGAGGTCCCGGCTTCGGCCCTCTTCTGTTCTAATGAATCTCCCTCTCCCTGTAAAATATCTCACCCTTCTCCAAGTGGATGCCAGAACAGACCTCGTTCCTGAGCTCTAGACTCATAAACCAATTGATTATTGACATCTCTGCCTGGAAGTCCCACATTCAGCATGTCCAGAATGGATTTCTTCTTTTCCCCACACCCCAGTATGTCTCTATCCATACAGTTGCCCAAGTCAGAATCCCGAGGGTCATCTCATATCTCTCTGTCTCCCCGACCTCCATGTTCAGTGTGATACTGTGTCTTGTCAGTTCCACATCCTAAATACATCTGAAAATCATTGCTTCTTCTTCTTTCTGCCCTGGACTATTTTTTTTTAATGCCAGAGGGTGCATGTACATATATATATATATACACACAGAGGGAATGAGAGAGAGAGAGCACCCTCCAACAGGGCCTGATCCCACTGCAAGTCTTTTTCCTCCAATTAGTATCAGGATCCTGGACATGAGCATGTCTTGCATGCTTTTCAGGTTGACAGGACTGGGACCCAAACCCTGGTCAGTCAGGTGGGGTCCAGCTTCCTATGGGGTGGCCCTGTCTTCAATGATTGCTACAGACCCTAACCGGTTCATCTGCCCTTACTAGTTTCCTCTGTCAACTATCCTCTTCACCATGGCTGATGGCTAAGAACACCAGTTTGGAGTTAGAGAAATCTGTTGTGCTTCATCTCTGCTATTCTCTGGCTCTATGGCCTTAGGCAAGACATTAGCTTCTCTGAGTTTCAGTTTCCTCATCTATAAAATGGGAATAATAATTTTTCCTACTTGCAAGGTTGATGCTAGGGTTCAATAAGATAACACATGTGCAGCATTGAGCACAGTGCTCAGCACATGACAGACTGCCCAGCAGGTTCCACAATAGGGAATGTTCGAGAAGGGGACTTTGATGAGAATGTGGATGGCTCCAGAAACTCACCTCTTTTTTTTCTTTTAAACCAAAAATACTTTTTCATTTAAAAAGTATTTAGAACACTTAAAGCAAGGCAACATTTATTCTTTTTTCTCATCTGCTGGTATGGGGTCTGTTGGTGGCTCCTCCACTGTGGCACTGTGACTCTCTGAGCCAGGGTTACTATCACGGGTTTCCTCCTCTGCCAGGCCGTCAGCCCCCTCCTGCCTATTCCCCTTGTCCTCAGGAGTAGACGTGCCTTCTCCCCATTCTGTTGGCTCTCTGTTGTCTCTTCAAGGTGTGTCTCTTTCATTTCCATTGGCAGGCTCTCATTGTCCTTCTTTAACTCGGCTTTGTTCGCAGATTGCTCTTCCTCAGGACCAAGGCTGCTCTGACTACTCTCGGCCTGCCGTGCCGCCTCCTTCTCCCTTTCCTCCTGCCCCTTGCGGGCCTATTCCTCTGCCTGTGCAATCTCAGCTGCAGTCTCCTCCATATCTATTTCTACCTGGAGACCACACAACCTTTTAAGTTTATTGTTACATGAATGTGCTTTCCAGGAATTTCCTCTTCTTTTTCTGGTGTCTTCTATTTGAAGAAGTCCAGCTTCTAGTTTTTGCTGATGAACGACTGAGGACTAGACCTGCCATTAGAGGACCTGCATTCTAGCTGTTGTGACAACTGACCGGATGGGCACCATGCTCTCACTAAGGATCTTGCCGATGAGGCAGTGGTTCCTCTGGAAGCAGTGGTGGCTGTGTGCTTCATGGAAAAACCATTGTCACAATCATCTGGGTCTTCAATGGGCCAGATGCATGCGTGAGGTTCTCCTTTCTCCATGTGATACTTTCTCTGTCGACTTTCATCCTCTAACGCAGCTTTTGCATGAATTTTTGCATTCATGTAAACAAGGTAGGTGGGGGAATTGTGAGAGGCCTTCCTTGATCCATTGTGATCTAACTTTTCTGCTTCGTACTGGTTTGCATATTCCCGTTTCTCTTGCCTCAATGAGATCTCACTACGTGCCATGAAATCTTGCCAGTCTCCCACAATTTCAGATTGGGGTCGGAAGCCTTAATTTGGTCCCAGACCTTTCTGCTGTACCTCATGTAGGGCATCAATGGCTTATCCGGTGGCTTTGGGGATTTCAGAATTGTAATACCAGAGGACACCATGACCTGGCTGTTGGTGCCCGGGTTCCCTCCCAGCCTGTAGTTGTTGTGGGCGAGATGACTGTGTGGATTGTACCCCACACATCCTGGTGTGCTGGGCATTTGTGTCGTACGAGCTGGGGTGGGAGTTGGGGCATAAGATGATCTTTTAGATATTTTGGAAGATTAAGTTCTCAGTTCCTTAAGAATGAATCTGAGACACTGCGGGCAGAGAAATCACCCGTTTTAGTTTTGTTATAGAGCACATGCACTCGCTGGTGAGAGATGAGAGAGAAAGAGAGAGAGTGAGAAATCAGCCCTGAGGGGGCACAGCCAAACTGCAATTTTTTCTCCTCCATTCTCTTCTTGGCTTGTTGGGCAAGCATGCACATATGCCCTGGGTGTTTTTCAAGTTATTTGGGTCCTCTAACCACAGAGTTGACCATGTAGGACCGAGCACCTTAATCAATATGTCACTTGCTGGTCTTTATTTATTTATTTATTTTTCTTAGTTTTGCTACAGAGCGTGTGCACTCACGAGAGAGAGAGAGAGAGAGAGAGAGAGAGAGAGAGAGAGAGAAAGAGAAATCACCGTCTGGGGGGAATGGCCACATCATAGTCCCCTCTCTTCCATTCTTCTCTTGGGATTTGAGGCACACACACACAGGTACCTGGTATGTTTTTCAAGCAGTAAGGTGTGGGATTCAAACCACAAAGTCAGCCACACGGGATCCAGCAGCCCTAACCACCATACCACCGGCTGTCCTACAGCTCACCTTCTTTGCTAAAGACAACAGCTCCAAATTCATGGACCACAATAGCTGTGGCATGGCTATGCTGGGTCTCAATAGGAAAGACTGCATTTGTGTAGATTAAGGGAGAGGTGGATGGTGCAGACAGTGTTGTATTTCTGAGGTCTGAGTGGCAGCTGGGCCTGGCGAACCTGATAGGTCCTTGGAAGCGGAGTTACCGCGCCCAACTGGAGCCAGCACATCAGGAGCTGGACAGCAGAGGGCAGCAGAGGTTGCTGTGTGCAGTTCCTGGGGTTGGAGTGGGTGGTGGAGAAGAGAAACTTAAAGGAAGAACTTGGGGTTCTAATTCCAAATGAGAGGTTGGCTAGGGGAGCTGTCCAGAGGATAGAAGTGCTCTTGGGGTCACTCTGCCTTAGGGCCTGGGATGAAGATGGCAGAAGAAGTAGGGCAGCTTGGGAGGGGGAAATTTAAGGATGGGAGCTGAGTGAGTTGGGACATTTACAAAGAATATTAAGGAAAATGCATCTGTCCTAGTCTCATGTTTATTTCAGCCTTTATTTCTCTTTTCTAGGAGTCCCAGTGGTCCCTTTTTAAAAGTTCCTTTCCTTCCTTCCTGTTGAGTGCTTCTCTCCTTCTTGCCCTGCTCCTGCCAGAAGAAACAAATACATAAATTAAAAAAAAAAAAAAAAGAATGAAAGTCAGGGACCAGCAGGTGGCATGGTGGTTAAGGTGCTGGACACTCCCACATGACTTGACCACTGTTCGAGTCCTGGACATAGTTGCTTGTTTTCTCACTTTCCCTCTCTTTGTGTGTCTCTCTTTATGGTCAAATTAAAATAAGTGAATGAATAAATAAAATAAAATAAAAACTTATTTTAAAATATACATATCATTAAGGGACCAGAAGTTAGCATAATGGCTGTGTCACTGGACTCCCATATAGTCAACCGTGGTTCAAGTCCCGGACCCGGTGGCTTAAACTCATGCCAGGCGTGTGTGCGTGCGTGCCCAAGATCCCGAGAGGAGAATGGAGGAGAAGGGATTGTGGTGTGGCCATCCCCCCCGCTGGGGGGTGATTTCTTGCTTTCTGTCTCTCTATCTCTCTCTGTCTTTCTGGCAAACGCACATGTCCTATAGCAAAAACCTCTCTCTCTCTCTCTCTCTCTCTCTATATATATATATATATATATATATATATACACACACACACACACACACATATTTTTATATATATATATATATATATATATATATACATATTATATATACATATATAATTTAAAAAAAGAATGAAAGTCCACACTTTCTGAGACCTTACAGGTATCCTGAACATGCTGCCTCGGCCCTCACGATAACCTCATCAGGCAGAATCAGACGTATTACAGACGTCACAGATGAAGAATCTGAAGCTCAGAAAGCCTAAGCCCTTTGCCCATGACCACGCAGCCAGTCGGCGTTCCAGGCCCAGGGTAAACCCAGGCAGCCCAGTTCCAGGACCTGTGAATCTCCACTTTTTGCTACTTGCCCAGGCTAAGGTTTAGGTCTCTGGACTCCCAAAGCAAGGCTCTTACTGTTAGACCATTACTCTGCATTGTCTGGACTGGGAATCCAATTTTACTAAGTCAAATTCTGGTCTCAAATGAAGTATACCAGAAAGGCAGTTTGCTACTTGGAATGGATCTTCAGTTCATCCTTCCGTGAGGTATAATACCACGTTGCTTCCTGTCCCATCTATAATTTACCTGCTTTGGGATGTTTCTACATGGTGAGAACTGTCTAGAGGCCATATGGTTGATTCGCTTCCCACAGAGCGGTGCCTGGTATGTTCTGCTGTGGGGAGCTTTCCTTCCCAGCCTGCTTTTGTTCTCTCCTGGACGGCCTTCCTGCACCAGATTGTTAGTACAGGGCCTGGAACAGTGAAAGAAAGTCAGTTAAAGTGATGGGAGTTTTTTTTAATTTTTTGTTTGTTTGTTTGTTTTTTTGCCATAGACACTGGAGAGACAGTAAGAGGGAACGTGAGAAATCACCCCCCAGGAAGGACGGGCATGCCACAATTCCTTCTCCTGCATACACCTGGGATTTGGGGCATGCACGCATGTGCCCTGTGATTTTCAGGCCACCAGGTCCCAGACCCAAATCACCATTGGCCATGTGGGAGTCCAGCTCCTTAACCCCCATGGGACCCGTTGGCCTGATGGGAGTTTTATGATACTCTATGTTGCTGTCCTTATACTAATGGTTGTTGTTGATCGTGCAATCGTTCTTGTTCTTTCTTTTAAAGAATTATTTTATTTAACTTTATTTATCCAGTTATTTATTTACTTATTTTAATTTGACCAGAGAGAGAAAGAGAGAGAGAGAGAGAGAGAGAGAGAGAGAGAGAGAGAGAGAGAGAGAGAGAAAGTGAGAAAGCAAGCTGCCAGGTCTGGGACTCAAACCACGGTCAGCCATGTGGGAGTTCAGCGCCCTTAACCACCACAACACCTGCCGGCCCCACAATCATTCTTATTCTTCCTCAGTGTCTGTTTGCATGGAGCCATTCATTCATTCATAAAACTTGTGCTGAGTGCCTACTATGTGCCAAGTACTGTGCTAGGTCTTGGAGGGGTATAGTGATAAACAACCAGACATGCATGGTCCCTGTCCTCATGGAATTTTGAATCAGAAGGGGACTTCAGAAATGTTGTGGAAAAATGAAATCGAAGCATTAGTTTAATTTGGTGCAAAACGTTTTTGAAATCCATGCAGTTTTCCATAATATGCATTCCCCCATGGATCTTTTGCAGACCCCACCCCCCCCCATGTCAAATCATTCCCTCTTGGGTGACCCTCACTGGAATTGGGAATGGCCTGTCTTCTGCACCCTCGTTCCCTTACCTTGAGCTCTCAGCATCTATCTCTTGGTGGATCGCTGCAGCTGGTCTGCTAGGCCCTGCCTCTTCCTCGGCCCCACCCAGCCCGCACATAGCAGACAGCAGCAGACAGACTCCACCTTTGAAAACATCCCTTTCAACATGTCACATCCTTCCCCTGCTCAACCTGCTCGAAATCTTTCAATGACTCCCTGTTTCCTGTCAAATGGAGTCCAAATTCCTTCACCATCTGGCCAGGTTCAAGCAACTCCATGGAGCAACCCTGCCCTATCCTGCCTTCTCTCCCCTTGTTTCCTACTGCCCCTCTGCTCCAGTAAGGACGTTCTTCATACTGTCCCCACATGCTTCCAGCTCCTGTCCCATCTTTAGTTCCATCTCCTCAAATCCTACCTGTACATCAGAAGCTCCAACAGGAGCCTCACGTCATGTAGGAGGCTTCCCCAAGGACTCTCCCCTTCCTCTGTTCTCCCTTCTCTGTGATCCTGTGCCCAAGACCTGGCTGGTAGGAGGACCCAATGAGGCTCCATCATGGGCACATGCTTGTATCACATAATTGGAGCTGTCTTCATATCTGTCCTCTCATCTACCATTATTTATTTATTTATTTTATTATTATTATTTTTAGAGATTTTTGCTATAAGGCACGTGCACTCACCAGAGAGACAGAAAGTGAGAAAATACGCCCCCCCAGGGGGACTACCACGCTGCAATCCCTTCTCCTCCATTCTCCTCTTGGGACCTTGGGCATGCACTCACACACACCTGGCGTGAGATTTATGATGCTGGCTATGGGACTCGAACCATGATCAACTATGTGGGAGTCCAGTGACATAGCCATTATGCCATCTGCTGACCCCTCATCTACCATTTATGGAGCATGTATGCTTGGCCAGACAACAGGGCTCAGGGGTTTACGTACATCATCTCATTGAATCCCCATCACACCCTATGAAATAGACAACGTTCATTAGGCCCATCATTCAGATGTGGAAATAAGCTCAGAGAAGTTAGGTATCGGGCTCAAGATTACGCTTATAGATTGGTCCACCTGGGGAGCCTGTGCTCTTTCAGCAGGTGGTCCACTGAACTGAGCTGGTTCGAATCCCAACTTTGCCTCTCTTTTTTTTTTAGAGAGAGAGATTTTTGCCATAGGGCACATGACCTGCTGGAGAGACAGAGAAAGGCCGAAATAAAGTGAGAAATCAGGCCCTGGAGGGGCAATTCCTTCTCTGCCATTGTCCTCTTGGGATTTTGGGTGTACACACACACGCACACACCTGTCATGTTTCAAGCTGTCAGATCTGGGACTCAAACTATGGTTGGCCATGTGGGAGTTCAATGCCTTAACTGCTATGCCACCTGCCGGCTCCCAACTTTGCCTATTTTTAGCAACCTATTGTGCAGCTCTATATGGTGGTTGAGTTCCTTTTCTTGAATTTCTTTCTTCCATGAGCTTGGACAGAGAAACAGAACCCCAATAGGGTCCTGACACCGCAATCCAATTCCAGCCTCAACCAGCCCTGGATCATAGGCATGTGTGTGCTTGGTGCACCCAGGGAGGTTTACGGACGCAAACCCAGAACCTTCCCATATGAGTCAGCCTTGCAGATAGTCATGTTTTACTTCTGTGCCACCTTCTGGGCCCTGGCCTTCGAGTTCTTTACACTTGATTTGAAAGCTTTCCTATTCATATCTCCCATGGTCCTGGTTCTCTGCTTCTGTTTTGTCATTATTTTTTTGATTGTTGTAAATCTCTTCAAAATCTTTGGAAAACAAGGCAAGGGTAATTAAACGCATGCAAATAAAATCTGTTTCTCCCGTCTCCACTCAGTGTCCAGGACAGAAGCAGACTCCCGTGCTGGGTGAGCGTGCTCTAACCCTGTGCTCTGCAAGGCCTTGTAGAAAACGCAATCCAAGCCAGAAGCCAAAGGTCAGTTTTTTTTTTTTTTTTTCTGTGAAATAAAAAGGAACAGGGTCCGTGCCAGGTCTTCTATCAAAATGCCAAGCTATGGCATGGACTCTATTTCCTGCCATGGTTTTATTTTTATTTTTAAGGAGCCATCAGGTGGTAACGGATGATTCATGCTTTACTTAGTCTTCTTGTTTATTTCCCTTCCCCGACCTTCAGATTTTTTCCTCTCGATGTTTGTTCCGGATTTTGACAAAGCACTGAGGTACTTGACTTGCGTTGGTAACTTTTTTTTTCTCTACTGTCTTCTTAGGAAAAAAAAAAATGAAAGGAAGTGATAGTATTCCCAAACCATCTCTTATTCCATCAGTGGATGAATTGCACCTGCTACTTGTAAGCCACTCTTTGCTTGTTTCCTTTCACAGTAAAACCTCATTAGAAGACACTCAATGAGTGCCGATAGGGGCTTGGGCCCCCTCTGGCCTTTCTTTGCCCCCCTCTCAGCAAGGTCGTATATGGATGCAGTAATTGGACTGGGTGTGCTGCGTTCCTGTAGGTCAAGGTAGCAAAGTCTGTCATTGCTTCGTGAGGACCTTTGCATACAAATGACTGATGCTGGGGATTCTTTTCATTTCATGAGGACAAGTCTCCTAAGCCCTCGATTAGGGTACAGTTTATTAGCCTGCTTGGAGTTCCTGTGAATTATTTAAAGAAATAAAGCTTCATCTCTTTACAAGTAACCTGCAGTACAGACGGTTCACTAATTTGAAAGGCTGCTTCCAGTGAGTTTCAGTAAGTAAGGGCGGAGTGCATTCAATAGCAATTTATCGATTTCTCCCATCGTCCAAATCACTTTCCTTAGGCAAGAATTCTTTTCCGTAGCCCCTGTACCCCGGGAAGAATGGAAGAGTGAGGCTCGCCCTCCGAGACAGAGATGCGTCCACTCACCTGTCTGAGTTGGAACCTGAGTAACAGGGTCCTTTGGGGCTGATACAGCCACACGTGTGTAGCCTTGCCCTTTGCGGCGGAAAACACAGGCTGCAGTTCAGGGTCAGAATATGGTTTGGAGGATTGGTTCTTTGTGATTTGGGCCAAGGTGTTTCACTTCTCTAAGTTTGACCTTCCTCATTCTGCAAAGATATACTCGGCCCATGAAAAAGGTTAGTGAGGGGATTAGCAGGTGGCGTGGTGGTTAAGGTGCTGGACACTCACACATAGCTGACCATGGTTCAAGTCTTGGACCTGGCAGCTGTTTTCTCAGTTTCTCTGTGTGTGTGTGTGTGTGTGTGTGTGTGTGTGTGTGGTCAAATTGAAATAAGTTAATGGATAAATAACATTAAATAATTCTTAAAAAAGAAAAAAAAGATTAGTGACAGCCAGTTTGCAGGGTTCAGGTTTAGTCTGTGAACAAGGTTAGAGAATATTCTGGATTAGGCTGAGGTTTCAGCCAATGGCCAGGGTTAGAGTTTAGCCTGTGAATGAAGAACTAAGGAGCCTTTTTTTTTTTTTTTGAGAGAGAAAATATACATACATATATATATATATATATATATATATATATATATATATGGGGTACGTGCACTTGCCAGAGAGACAGAGAGCTAGAAAGTGAGGAATCACCCCTCAGGGAGGGATGGCCGTGCCACAATCTCTTCTCCTCCATTGTCCTCCTGGGATCTTGGGCAGACAACACACATGAACCTGATGTGATTTTGAAGCCACCAGGTCCAGGACTTGAACCACGGTCAGCCATGTAGGAGTCCAGCAACATAAATGCAATGCCATCTGCTGGTCCGAAGGGGCCTTTCTTTTGTAATGCTGAGGAAGGTTTGTAGGTAGCCCTATGCTCCACCCCACTGAGCTTAGCCACAAGATGCCAATAGCAACTAGAGGAGACTGGGATTTATAGGACCAAGAGATAGGAAGATGGGGAAATAGAATGTGTTTCCTGCCCAGTACTTAAACATTTTCTGTAAAGAAGGCAAGGGTCGGGGGACGGGGGGAACTGGCTCCATGCATAGTGGTTAAAGCAGCCAGATCCCACATGGCCGACCATGTGGTTTGAGTACCAGGCCTGGCAGCTTAAGAAATGCTGGGTGCATGTGTGTGCATGCCCAAAATCCTGAAAGGAGGGGGAGAGAGAGAAGGAATTTCAGTGTGACCATGCCCCGCAGGGGGTGCTTTCTCCTCTCTCTCTCTCTCTCTCTGGCAAGTGCCCATTGCCTTCTAGCAAAAAAAATGAAGAAGATTGGAGGAGGAGGAGGAAAGAAAGTTGCAAGGCTCCCTTTGAGTCACGGGTGTAAGCCAGAGATTCTCGGATTCCAAATAAATATTTGCAATGGGCACCTCTCCTTGCCGTACACTTCTCTCTCAGGGACCGCAGCCATGAGGTGCTGTTAGGATATGTTGCAGCAAATTGCCTCTTCTCCGCCTCTGCTAAGGGTGGAGAAGAAAGGAGATGGGCTGGTCCACCTTGGCCATGTTCAAGTTCCTAAATGACAATAGAATTCCTGCTTGGAATGCTAGGGAAATGGGTTTCTCTGATCTCTTGGGAGGAATTGTAATTACCAAGTTCTGAAAAGCCTAGGGAATCTGTAACTGGGGGCTGCTTTCCATTTGGGACAGGAAGAGACAGACACGAAGGGCGAGACTGATAAGTTAAAGGGCGCTAAGCACCATTTCCCCCCACAGGATGCTGGGCTGGGCTGGAGAAGATGCAGCAGGAGGTGGTGGCAGTGATGGGGGAATCCACCCTGCCTGACCTACACGCTCGCAACCACCCTGTGAGCTCATTGCTATAGTAGCCCCACTCTACAACTCAGGAAACTGAGGCGCACAGTGACTCGGGTCACACAGCTAGTGAGTTGCAAAGCTGTCATTTGAACTCCAGAGCCTCCAACATTTATGGTTATTGGGAAGTTCAAGTCTGCCTTGAATAGCAGGGAGACAAGAAGGGGGGGAGGTGGTTATTGTCAAGCGACCTGAAGTGGCCTCCATGCCAAGAGGTAACTCAGTGCAGTGGTTAAGAGCATACGCCAGAAATCCAATCATCTAGGCCCTGGGATCTGGGTTCAGATCCCAGATCGACCACTCCCTGGCCATGTGATCCTGGGTAAGTTACTTGATGTCTCTATGCCTCAGTTTTTTCCCCTGTGACAGAGGGCTATACAACTAGTAATAGTACCTACTTCATGGTGGTGTTGTGAGGATTGAAGAATCAATACCGGGGCATGTTGCTAGTGCTCAGACAGCGTCTGACGTCTGGCAAAGGCTACCTAACTGCAAGCAGTGTCTAGTATGCCGACTGCAGTTTGAGTCCCGGACCCGGTGACTTAAACTCACACTGGGCGCGTGTGCATGTGTGCCCAAGATCCCGAGAGAAGAATGGAGGAGAAGGGATTGTGGCGTGGCCATCCCCCCTGGGGAGTGATTTCTTGCTTTCTGTCTCTCTGTCTCTGTCTTTCTGGTGAGCGCATGCGCCCTATAGCAAAAACCTCTCCCCCCACCCAAAAAAAAGTTTATTTGTTCATTTCTTCCATGAGTGGGAACGAGAGACAGAGAGGCAGAGACAGGTAGGTGCACCCCTAACAGAGTCTCACGGTGACCCATGCCTGGCCTCAGTCAGCCCTGGATTGTGGACACACATGTGTCCAGCCTACTCAGGAATTTTTCCACATGTGAATCCAGAACCTTCCCATGGGGGTCAGCCTCACAGAGCATCATGTTTTAGCTCTCTACTACTGTCCAGCCCACTGTCCACCCCCACCCCCCACACATACCCCAGCTTGGGGCTCTTTGAGCCTCGCTTCCTCCCTACAGCCTGCTTCAGGGTTGATGTGCGACACCGATGAAGCAATACATGAAGAGAAGTGGACAAGGAGGCCTGGATTCCCAGCAGCTGATCTGTGTTATTGCATCAGCCCCTTACAGCTCACTGGAGGGTAAGAGTCCACATTCTCCTGCTGGCCTGGGGTCTCCGAGATCAAACATGGCCTTAAGCAAGTGGGTCAGTAGCAAAGGATGGAGAAAACCTTTTTCTCTGCAAGGAATTCTGTTTAAGTGACCTTAGGTCCCGACAGTGGTGTAAGGGGATAGGGCCATGCCTTCAGAGACCACTAAGCCCAGATCTAGAGTCTCCAGAATCCAAGCCCTGCAGGGCTGTAGAGTAAATGGGTGAGAGCTCAGCCTCCAGAGCCAGACCTGCCTGGGTTCGGTTCCCCGCTCTCTCAGAAATTGTGTGGCCTTGGGCAGGTCACTTCACCTCTTGCAGCCTCAGTTTCCCTATCTGGAAAGCAGGGGAAATATCTGTCCCTTCTTCACAGGAGCATTGTAAGGATGGACTGCACAGACACGAGTGGGGTGCTAAGAGCAGCGGCCGGCACGTAGTATGATATTTATTGACTTATTTCCAGAGAAGCCAGGGAGATGAGTGAGAAATGAAGGAAGACCGTGCTGCGCCTCTCCACCTTCTCCCCTTCTCCACCGGCTGGGAGATGCTCCCGTCCAAATGGGAAACTGGAGCCAAAATAGCACAGTAAAGGAAAGGAAGCGCTCCGGGAGCAGATGGGCTCCCCCTTGCAGTCCCGAGGAATGTGCTGACTGTTCAGGAACAGGCCTTTGGCAGTCCCTTAACACAATCACGAAGCAAAGGGAAATGATCAAGTCTGTCATCAGGGTCAGTGCCAATTTGTTGAAGAAAGTGGAGAGGCTGAAAAGGAGGATGTGGGGAATGGGAGGCCCTGAACATTCCAGGAGCCCGTTTGCAAAACCTCCTGGGCAGCAATCCCAGGTGAACGTGACTGGGGACCCACCCTCCCGTATGCCTTTCTGAACTTCCCAAGTGACCAGCCCTGACCATGGTAGGGGGCTGGTGGCCCACATGGACCAGTCAGGTTGGGGCTCACATGCTCCCTGTATTCTAGTCTTCCCATTTGCACCGGGCGTCCGGTCTGTGCCAGGCACTGGGCTGGGAGCCATAGGGGGTGCTGGGAAGAATGGTACAGGTAAGGTCCTGCCCCGGAGGAATGCACCGAGGATGGAGGCTGTGCTCCCTACACATGGGGGAAACATTTGAGAAGTGCCGAGGGGTCAGGGACAGAACAACTACCCACTTCTCAGGGGGGTTACCTGGAAAAAAAAAAAAAAAAAAAGAGAATCTCTGGAAAAGTGAATGCTTAACATGGAATAACCTTGTATGGTGGAATCAGCGGGGGTGTTCTTTCCTGGGGGTGGGAGGGCCACGGCAGACTGTAAACTCATCAAAGGAGAGGCTTCTGCTTCGGTCAGTGCCTTGGCCGGCGGCTAGCATGGCTTTACATTGAAAGAGACTTATGGGCAGAGCATCTAGACCAAGTGCCTACTATGTGCCAGGCATAATACCAGGTGCTTTTTCATACTTTAATATAATAGAAAATCTACATGAGGTGGATTAATATAAATATTGAATGACTGGACATGAATCACAGAAGGGCCTTTAGGTATAATATAACCCAGTGGTTCTCAATGTGTGGTCCCTGGACCAGCAATGTCAGTAGCACCTGGGAATTTATCAGAAATGCAAATTTTCAGGCTAGGCCTATAGCCTAAGGGACCCACATGGCCGATTGTGGTTCGACTCCCATCCCTAGCAGCTTCAAAAAAATACCATACACACATGTGTGTGCCCCAAATCCCGACATGATGAAGAAATGGAGAAAGGATTGTGGTATGACCACATCCAATTGGGGAGGGTGCTTTCTCCCTGTTTCTCTCTCTCTCTCTCTCTCTCTGTCTCTCTCTGGTGAGTGCACATGCCTCCTGGCAGCTAAAAATAAATCTAAAAATTGCCATGCAAATTCTCAGTCCATGCCATACACAAGGGTGGGGGTCTTCAAAAAGTTCATGGAAAAAAAGTTTATGGAAAAAGTGTATTATGTAAAAAAAAAAAAAGTGCATGAATTTCAAATATTTTTGCACCACAATAAATTTACACTTCAACTCCGTTTTTCCACATTTTTTGAAGTCCTTTCATATGCTCAATCAGAAGCCTGAGGGGTGGCCTGCCAACCTGTTATAACAAGCCCTCCAGGTGATGCCAATGCACACCTCAGGTTTGGGGCCCACTGCTCTAACCCAGTGA
The DNA here is from genome assembly GCA_026018925.1 of Tupaia tana. Taxonomy (NCBI): domain Eukaryota; kingdom Metazoa; phylum Chordata; class Mammalia; order Scandentia; family Tupaiidae; genus Tupaia; species Tupaia tana. Next base: position 23,793,504 of record JAKSZU010000009.1, read on the forward strand.
TCTTTGAAAGGAGCTCTGGGCTGCCATAGGGTTCTGGGGGGAAACTTCTGGGGAGGGGAGCAGAGCTGAGAGCTGCTCCCTTTTCATCTGGCCTACACATTGAACTCCCACATCAGATTTTGTTCAAAGAAAGTGCTTCAAGCTGAAAAATGTTGCATCTCTAGCCAACCACCTTCTCCACTGTACCCACTCCACCTCATCCTTTGTACAGATGGAGAGCACCAAGGCTCGGAGAGCAGGAGGCTCCAGGAGGCAGGGATGGGCTAGCACCCAGGCCTCCTAACTTCCGGCCCAGGGGGCTCGGTGGGATCCCAAGCTGTCCCCTCATGAGAGGGAAAACAGGAAGCCAAGTCTTTGAGCTGAATTTGATTAAGATCTTGAGACTGACTGCTTCTCTTTCTAGTTTTGTCCGGAAAAGCCAAAGACTTCTGGGGGTGCTCAGAGGAAGCCCTTCTGGTTCCTCTCTCCTCCAATGGCCCAGGCCTGTAGCCCCAGACCAGCCTCCTGGCCAGCCTGAGTGGCCCCCCCACCAGCACTCGTCTCAAGGTGGAACCTCCTGTTGGGGGAGGGTGTCTGCCTGAACATCCAGTCTCTCCCTCTATCCCTTCGCCAAGCTTCTCAGGCCAACCTGATGTCTAAGGCTCTTCCTATCTGCATTTCTCAGACCCGTGTTCCCTGCCTACTCCCAGTCTAGACAATGCTCAGTCAGTGCCCTCATACTATAAACTGGGGTCACTGTGAACCTTTCCTGGGGTCATCGCATCCTGTATCATGTCTCTTCCCAGACTCCAACACTGCCAGTCCTATTGTCCCAGCTGGCAGTCTGCAGAGCTTGGTAACTGAGCAGGGGAGAAGTCTGTGGGGATGGGGTCTGCCTTACCTACTGCTGATTCTGTCCAAGGCTCAAAGCTCGGTTGGTAAGACTTCCCTACCACTGCCTGTACCCTTTCAGATATCAAGAATCGCCTTTGACCTTGGACTGAAGCCTCTGCTAACCTCTGATGGCTATCTTTCCCCAGGGCAAGAACACTTACTCCAGCCATCCACAGTGGAGAGGAGAATGCAGTGGCTCCTCTGGGTGCCAACTGAGGTCACCACTGAGGCTGGGGTAGGAGTCTCAAGCTGCTGAGCCTACGTGAACAAAGTCAAGGCAACTGCGGTGTGGTGAGTGAGTCAGCTCTTTGGCTCTTCCCTTCCTTTGTGTGCGTGTGTGTGTGTGTGTGTGTGTGTGTGGTGGAGTGGGGGAGGTAGATTCTGAATGAATGAGAAACTAAAAAGAAATTAGAAACACAACCACTAAAAGATCAACATTTGCAGGCCAAGCCAGCTCATCCTTCCTGCAAAAAAGCATTTGGATTTCTAGTCAGGCCAGCCCCTGTCCTACCTCTTCGCCTCTGTAAATTGGCTTATAGCAGCAATTGCACAGTTAATGGGTGCTGGCAATATGGGGGAATAACAAAAAGGCTCTAGAGTGAGATGAATGAACATTCAAATCTGGGCAATGGACTCATCCCTTTGAACCTCAGTTTCCTCAGCTCTGACAAGAAGATGGTGGGTGAGGTGGTAGCATGCTAGTTAACGTGGCTGGATCTCATATGGCCAACCATGGAGTTCTACTCAGTCATAAAAATCAACAAGACACTGGCATTTCATAGAAAATGGACAAATATGGAAGATTTACTGCTGAATGAAGCAAGCCAGGCTATGAAAAAGAGACATCGTATGTCTCCACTTAACATACACTGACTGTCCACACTCCATGGTGGAAACTAAAAGATTAGAGGACGTAGAAGCATTGAAAATGGTTATAGATACTGGAGACAATATGGGAAGAGGGTCAGAGGACGGGGAGAGTGTAAGGAAAGAAATGGATGAATATCTATTGTTGATAACTGCACTGGTGTGAAGTATATTCATGTTGGGTAAATTCAACTTACAAGCTAAGTGATGTATAATGATTTAAATATATAAAATAAACTAATTTTTTTTTTAAAAAAAGGTGGTTAAATAAAAGAAAGAAAAAGGAAAACATGCTGGGTGCATGTACGTGCATGCCCAAAATCCCAAAAGAAGAAATGGAGACAGGATTAAGGAAGCCCGCACGCCCCTGCTGGGGGTGCTTTATCACTTTCCTTCTCTCTCTTTCTCTCTTGGCAAGTACATGTACACTCTAGCAAATTTTAAAAAGAAGAGGATGGTACTTTTGCATTGAACCATAAGAAAATATTCCTTTGTAGTACATTTTGTAGCAAAAGATTGAATATTGCTGATTCCATATGGTTCAACTCATAGCACCTTCCTCCCAGGGTACTTGTGCGGATTAAATGGGATAATATACCAAAGTATTCATACAAGCACCTGACATGTGATACATGCCCAATGAGTATCTAGCACCTCATGCTGGCCACAGAAGCCCTGTTCCTGGCCATGTCACAAATCCAGGCCCTGGGCAGGCTGCAATCCATCAGTGACATAAACTAGGGGGTTAAAACTAACCTCTGGGGGCCACTACGTGGTGTAGTGGTTACATCACTGGACTCCCACATGGCCAGCCACTGTTCAGCTCCTGGACCCAGTGGCTTGAAACACGCTCGGTGTGTGTACGTGCGTGTGTGCCCAAGATCCCAGGAAGAGAATGGAGGAAAAGGGATTGCAGTGTGGTCATCCTCTCTGGGGGGTGATTTCTCACTCTCCCTCTCATGTCTCTTTCTCTGATGAGCACAAGTGCCCTAAAGCAAAGATCTCTCTCTCTCTTTTTTTTTTTTTGGTTTAAAAAAAGGACCCCTGACCAAATATCCCTCCTCTCAGAGCTGTCTCAGCTTTTAAGACTTTTTGCTCATAGGTCACTCTTTGTGGTGAAATCACTCCTATGCAAACTCCTATGAAAGAGTTGTTTGTTGATTCACTGAGTCATTCAACAGTTCATATCAAGGGCCAATGGTGTAACCAGGCACCATGCTAGTTGCTGAATTGAAGAAGACATGGTCCCTGCCCTAAAGGAATTTGCAATTTGATATGGAAGAAAACAACCAGACAGGTACCAGCAGTTCATTTTTGTCAAATGCCATAGCCATAAAAAGTGTGTCCCAAGATCTGTGAGGTCACTGAGGAGGGATCATCCTCCCTCCATCCACCCTAACTCTGTCTGGTGGTCTGAGAAAACTACACAGTCACAAGTGACATTTCCAGTGGATTTGAGCCATGGGTAGGAATTCCTCAAGTGGAGAGGGTGTGAGTTCAAGCAGGAGAAACCTAATATGTAGAGGTGCAAGATTACCAAGGGGTGGGGGCATCTTTAAGGACTGGTTTTAAGTTCAGTAGTGTCAGAAGCACGGGGCGAGGAAGGGAGAATTGGGAGCTGAGGCTGAAGAGGAAGGTCAAGGACTGAGACACACAGTCTAGATCTTATTCTACAGGCAATTGAGACCCAATGGATAAGGATCTCCCAGAGTGCGCAGACACAAGACAGCCTGATTTTGTGTAGAGTGGCGCCTGGAATTCTGAGATTGAGGTTTTTGTTCACCAAAAGGTGCATGTGCTCACCAGAGAGAGATGTGTGTGGGGGGGGGCGGGGGGGGGGGGAGAAAGTGAGAAAGCATCCCTCGTAGGGAATGGTCATGCCATAATCCCTTCTCCTCCATTTTCCCCTCCTTTCTGGATTTTGGGCACGCACTCTCATCTCTCATGCACCCAGCATGTTTTTCAAGCTGCCAGGTCTGGGACTTGAACCATGCACTTGACCATGTGGGATCTAGCTGCTTTAACCACCATACCAATGGCTGGCCTAAGCTTTTTGTTATTGTTGTTCATAACTATTTTCTATTTTTTAAGGAATGATTTATATAAAATAGCACGCACCTATTGTAAGTATGCAGTTCAGTAAGTTTTAATCAATGTATATACCAATGTAACCAGTACCACCTTAGATCTGGGCTGATAGGGCTTCTGCCCCATGCTCTTCATCTCAGAGGGACACCCCTGCCCCCCTCACTTTGTAGCACTGTTCCTTTATAGCGTCTGGGACTAGCTGGGGCCAGTGATGTCATCGGGTCCTTATTCCAGAATGGGTCTCACATAGACATAGGACCCAGTGTGCGTTTCTCCTCTTCAAGGCATTTTTTGAGCCTGTAGACATTGCCTTCCCCCAGACTTGGGCCTACCCGATGTCCCCAGGAACTCCAGGATTCTCATCTATGGGATCATTTGTGGGACCTGTGGTTGGGACTTGGTGTCAGGAGGGCAGCATGGCAAATGGGTTGCTTTGCTAGCCAGAACACTATTTCTTTGACAGAACTGCATAAACTTGGCCCACCAGACGGACCTGACACACTGATTTTGAATGATTCACATAGAGTGTGTAGACAGGGGCTGCACAAAATTGATTTTCCCAGGATCTAAACACCTTACAACTGGGCCTGTACGTAGAACCACCACCGTGATCAACATTTACACCATGGGCTAGCAGGTGATGAGAAGGTTAAGGTGCTGGATCCCATGTGGCTGACCATGCAGTTCAAGTTCCTGATCTGGCAGCTTGAAAAGCACACTGTGCGCATGTGTGCGTGCCCCAAATCCTGAGAGGAGAATGGAGAAGGGGTTGCAGTGTGGCCATCTCCCTGGGGAGTGATTTCTCACTTTCTCTCTCATGAGTCCATGTGCCCTATAGCAAAAACTAAGGGAAAAAAAAAGAGGTTTATACCATTTTTTTGGCATGACAAAAAGTCCCCTTTAAGGCCAACCTCACTCTCACTTCCCACACCCGTTGACTATACCATCTCGCTTTCCATCACTATCGGTTAGTTTTACCTATTTTAGAATTTCAAATACATGGAATTATCCAATACTTAGCCTTTGGGTCTGGCTTCTTCCAGCTAGCGTAACGCTTTTGAGGTCCTGTGCTTTGGAGGTTCTCCATGATGAAGCATCAGTAGATTGTTCCTTATTTCTGATTCTCTAGTATATGGCTATGCCCCTGTCTCCGTGGTACAATGATACAGGCGATAGGACACGTTGCTATGCCATCGTGTTAGTATACCATGGATCCAGTCTGTGTTTATCCATTTGCCTGTTGCTGGACACCTGGGCTATTTCTAGTTTGAAGTTTCTATAAAAAGAGCTCTTTTTAAAAAGCTACTATGAATATTCGTATACAGGGTTTAATGTGGGCAGATGTTTTCATTTCTCTTGGATAAATACCGAGCAGTGGATCACGGGGACAAAGCATTGGCTCATGTTTAATTTTATGAGAAACTACCACATTGACTTTCACAATGGTTTTATACTTCTTTTTATACTCCAACCAGCCATGTAAGACAGTTCCCATTGATCCAAATCCATTTGGTATTACTTAGAATTTTTCAGCCCTTCCAGTGAGTGCAATAATACTATCTTATGGTGGCTTTAATTTCCATTTCACTGCTGACCAATGCCAAGCATCTTTTCATGTGTTTATTGCCCATTTCTAGATCTTCTTTGGTGAAGTGTCAGTTCAAATCTTTTGCGCCTTTTCTTGGGGTATAATTTATAAACAGCGAAATGCATCTGTTATAAATATACACTTCATTGAGTTTTGACAGATGACTATAACCATGTAACCAGTACTGCCTAACTAGAACTTTATCAATTTTATTGATTCTTTTCAAAGCGCCAGTGTTGGGGATTATTGATTTTCTCTATTTGTCTGTTTGCTAGTTCATTGATTTTTGCTCTTTCCTTTATTATTTCCTTTCTTTGACTTACTTTAGGCTTAATTTGCTCTTCTTTTTCTAGCTTCTTTAATATGAAGCTGAGGTCATTGATCTGAGACCTTTTCTAACATAGATATTGAGTGCTATAAACTTCCCATTAAATACTCTCTTGGTGGCGTTCCACAAAATTTTATATGTTGTCTTTATTTTCATTCATTTAGAAATACTTTAAAATCTCCCATTGAATTTATCATTTGACCCATGGATTATGTAGAAGTGTGTCATTTAATTTCTATATATTTAAGGATGCTCTTGATATCTTTTTGTTAGTGCTTTCTAATTATGTTCACATCAGAGAACATACTCTGCATGATTTCCGTCCTTTAAAATTTACTAGGACTTGTTTCATGGCCCAGCATATGGTCTATCCTGGGAGATTTCCCATGAGTGCTAGAAAAGAATGCGTGTCCTGTGCGGATGTTGGGTGTAGTGTTCTCTTCATGTCACTTAGGCCCAGTTGATGGATAGTGGTGTTCAAGTCTTCTACATCCTTACTGATTTTCTGCTTCCTTGTTCTATCAGTTACAGAGAAAGAACTATTGAACTCTATTGTGAATTTGTTTCAGTTTTGTCCATTTCGTTTTCATTACGGGAGGAGGGAAGAGAGAATCCATCCCCTCGCTCCCCGCAATGGTGCATGGTCATGTTGCCATCCCTTCTCCTCCATTTCTCCATCCCCTCATTACTTGGGGCATGCATGCACACATATCCAGTGTGTTTTTCAAGCTTCTGGGGACACGATATGAACCATAGGCAGCCATATGGGATCCAGCTCCCAGTGCATAACACTTTAACTACTGTGATATGGGACCAGCCTTTCAGTTCTGTCCCTTTCTTTCTTTCTTCCTTCCTTTCCTTTCCTTCCCTTCCCTTCCCTTCCCTTCCCTTCCCTTCCCTTCCCTTCCCTTCCCTTCCCTTCCCTTTCCTTCCTTCCTTCCTTCCTTCCTTCCTTCCTTCCTTCCTTCCTTTCTTTTTTTCTTTCTTTCTTTCTTTCTTTCTTTCTTTCTTTCTTTCTTTCTTTCTTTCTTTCTCCTTTCTCTTTCTTTCTTTCTTTCTTTCTTTCTTTCTTTCTTTCTTTCATTCATTCTTTCTTTCTTTTTGGAGAGGTTTTTGCTATAGGGCGTGTGTGCTCATCGCAAAGACAGAGAGAGAGACAGAGAGATGGAAAGTGAGAAATCACCCCCTGGGGGGATGGCCAGGCCACAATCCCTTCTCCTCCATTCTCCTCTCAGAATCTTGGGCACACATGCACATGCGCCCAGCATGAGTTTAAGGCACTGCGTCCGGGACTCAAACTGCAGTTGACTACGTGGGAGTCCAGCGACATAGCCATTCTGCCAACTGCTGGTCCCAGTTCTGTCCATTTTTGCTTCATATATTCAAAACTCCTTTTTAGGATACATACATTTAAGATTGTTACAGTGTCATGACAAAGTGATCCTTTTATCATTGTAAATGTCTTTGCTTTCAGTAATATTCCATGTCTTAAAGCTTACTTTTTTACTTTTATGAGAGAGCCAGACAGACAGAGGTACTTTTTGACAAAGCATCACTGTGTTACGGTCCTCCTGCCCCAATCTCCCAGTTAGCTAGAATTGTGGGTGTACGCAACTGTGCCCAGCATGTTCACGTTGATCTAGAACCAAACCTGAACCTTCATGTGGCTTCCAGCCTCCCAGGTGGTGGTGACACAACCTGTATGCCACTTCAGCTGGGTCATCTTACTTTGAAATTAAAATAGTCTTCCCTGGTGAATCTGTAATCATCATTTTATTTTTAACCTAGTTGCATCTTCATACTAAAAAGCTATTTCTTATAGACAACAAAAGTTGAATCCAATTTTCTTTCTTTAAAAGAAAATTGCTATAAGGCATGTGTGCTCACTGGAGACAGAGAGAAACTGAGAAACAGCACACACATACACACACACACACACTGTCAGGGGAGACGGTCATGCCGCAATCCCTTCTCCTCCATTCTCTTCTTGGGATTTTGGGTACATACACACACGTCGGGCGTGTTTTTCAAACTGCTGGGTCCAGGATTTGAATCAAGCAAATGGTTATATTGGATCCAGCTGCCTTAACCACCATGCCAGTTGGTTGCCCCCCAATTTTCTTTTACTTTCCTTTTTTTTTATGAGAGAGAGAGAGAGAGAAAGACACCCTCAGAAAGGGTCTCATACCATTATCCTCCCCCCAGTTTCTCAGCCAGCCAGGATCATAGGCATGGGTGCACCTGGCATGTATAGGTTGACCTAGGAAACGAATTCTAGTCTTTCACATGGATCCAACATTGCAGAGCAGTTTGCTACCCCCGTGTCACCACAGCTGCCCCAAGAAATAGGTATTTTGACAAGGTCTCACCAAATCACAATCCTCTGACCCCAGACTCCATGTTAGCTAAGATGACTGGTGTGTGCTTGTACACCTGACCCGTTTAGGTTGGTCTAGGAACCAAACCTGGTGTAGTAGTGTCCTACCGCTCACACCACTATGGCTGGGACCAATTTTCTTCCCAATACAGTAGGATAATCTCCGCCTTTTAATTATATTGCTTAGAGTTTATTTATGTTTAATGTAGTTATAATTTAATTTGGGTCATCCATTTCTCTTCTTGTTTTCTATCCTTATCTATTTTTTTGGGTCAACTTTTTCCTTTTTTTCTGCCTTCTTTTAGACTGAGCATTTTCTTTTAAACCTTTTTTCTTTTAAAACCATTTTAATTTTGCAGAAGAGTTGTGAAGATAGGACATGGAGTTCCCATAGACTTCCATCCAAACTTCTCTAATGTTAACCCCTTACGTAAACTCGGTGTATTTATCAAACCTAAGAAATAAACATTGGCAAAGTACTATTCACGAGACTATAGACTTCACTTGGGATTTTCTGGTTTTCTCATTAATGCCTTTTTCTATTCCAGGATCCCATCCAGGACACCACATTTCAGTTGGAGATCTCTCTTTCCCACACCACAGTCCAGAAAGTGCCTCCAGGCAGAAACCAAGGGCCATCATAGGCCTTCCCTTTCTCGTCCCCCTTTTCTGAGGGCTCACAGTCCTGCTCTGTCTGCTGTCCAATGTGTGACACTGGCTGTTTCATGTATTCTGTTCCATTTCCTATGGGGCTTTTTAATGTCAGGATTGCAAAGTCTTATACAATTTATTCCAATGTAGTTGAAAGCAGAAGTCACAGTAGAGGCTTTTAAGAAGGAGAGACAGAGCCAGCAGGTGGCGTGGTGATTAAGGTGCTGGATTCCCACATGGCCGATCGCAGTTTGAGTCCTGGATCTGGAGGCTTGAAAATCACACTGGGCACATGTGTGTACATGCCCAAAATTTCAAGAGGAGAATGGAGAAGGGATTGTAGCATGGCCATACCCTTTGGGGGGAACGTGATTTCTCACTTTCCCTCTCACTGTGCTCTTTCTGGTGAGCATTTGCACCCTATGGCAAAAACCTTAAAAGGAAAAACAAAAAAGGAGGGGAGGGGAGAGACACGATTTTGTTTGTTTTCTAGGAAAAGCTGGTGGCTGCCTGGAGGTCTCTTGGATGAACAAGAGGTAAATACTGAGGGAGAAAGACAAACGAGGTTGTTTACATTGTCTGGGAGTGAACTCGTGGTCTTCACTGCAGGAGTGGCAGAGGAACTGCAGAGGTATGAAATACGTGAGGGCTGTTTGTTGACACGATTTGCTGGTAGGTTGGATGTGGGTGGTGGGTGAAGTAAAGGGCAGAGGTTAAGAGGGCCCCCAGTTTTCTTATTTGAACAGCTAGAAGGATGGCAGTTCTACTCACTGAGATGGAGAAAACTGGGGCAAGAGAAAACGTTTTCTTTATCTATTTTTAAAAGATTTGTTTATCTATTTTAAATTTTCTATAGGGCACATGCACGAGAGAGAGAGGAAAGAGAGAGAGAGAGAGAGAGAGAGAGAGAAGAGAGAGAGAGAGAGAGAAAGTGAGAAAGCAAGCTGGATATGAACCACAGTTGGCCATGTGGGAGCCCAACACCTTAACTGCCATGCCACCTGCTGGCCCCTTTTTATTTATTTTGGAGAGGTGTTCTGTATTTGGCGGCCAGGTAAAGTAGAGTTGATGAGTTCAGTTGTGGACACATGGACTTCGAGGAGCCTGTGAGCCATCCGGCTGGAGAGAGCAGTTGGATGCATAAGTTTGGGGTTCAGAGAAGAAGCGAAGACTAGAGAAATGCATATGGCATATAAATGGTAACTGAGGCCACGGGTGTGGGGAAGACAATCCAAGGAGGGAGTGTCCAGTGAGAGGAGAAGGTGGCCCAGGACAGAGTGGATGCCCTTGTTTACCAGCAGGGAGCTAGGTGCTGAGAGAAGGGGCCATGGTACCGGGGAGTCGTGATGACAGAGGAAATAGGGCCGAGCAAGAGCCCTGCTGGGCTTGTCCATAAAGAACAGGCCCTGGGAGGGACTGCTGTGGAGGCACGGGCCATAGGGATGGCAGTGGGTGGTGCTGGAAGGGAAGCTGTGAGGCACCAGGGCCCACTCTGCTGACTTCACTGTTCTCTTGGCTCTTACCCTGCCCTCCTTGTCTCATCTCCAGGCGCAACCACCAACACTATTAAAAATAAAAGAAAAAATACGGCAAAACAAAGGCATAATAGAAATGGAAATAGTTTCTAAACCCCAAAGTAGTAGAAAACCTCAACTGGTATTTTAGAGGCGACAGCAGCAGTTGCCACTCAGTCTCTAGTGGCTGGCATTGTCAACTTGGCCTCATGCCTTGCAGCTGGGCCTAGAGGGCTGGCCACACTCCAGCAAGCCCACACATCTTCACCCCCACCTCTGGCACTGGGAACCATGCCAGGACCTCCCCAGGCAGCCAACCATGTGTCCAGGCCCAGGGAGCAGACTGAGAAGATCCCAGAGCAACTGGAATAAGACAGGGAAAGGCAGGAAAGGGATAGCTCTCTGTGGCTGTGGTAGGGCCTCCCTGACTCTTCTTGCCTAAACTCTCCTGCTTCTCATAACTAGTGAATTAGCAATGTTGTCATCACCCATATCTTACTCGAATTCATCTTCTGTGGCCAGTTTTTCTCCAAGTGGATCCTGTCTGTCTTCCCAATGGACCGGGAGCTCCTAAGACCTGGGACCTGTTGCAATTGCTGTTGGTTTGACTTCTCTACAGCACAGCCACAGTCATCAGCATTACTGTCAATGCAGATATGTAGCATGCTGACTGACCCTTGGGAGACTGCAGAGCTCTCTTTAATTGTGAGCCCCCTGGGGCATGGGCAATAGGATCTGCTTCCCCCAAATTTAATTTGCACTCAACTCTTCAGGGCACAGCTCTTGGGTAAAGTGGTACAGTGAGGTACATCTGGGTTTCTTTAGAAAATTACGATGAATAGATATTTGTCCATGTTGGGGAGGATTTTCATTTTTTCTAAAGAATTGTTTTATTTAACTTTATTATTTTTATTATTGATTTGACCAGAGAGAGACAGAGAGAGAGAGAAGGATAGTGAGAAAGGAAGCCACCAGGTCTGGGACTCAAACCACAGTTGGCCATGTGGCATCCAGCGCCCCTAACAATCACACCGACTGCTGGCCCCAGGGAAGAGTTTTCTAAGACTTCTACTTGAAGGAAATGGAGACCCCTGAGTTGAGGGAGAGTTGTAGGTACTCCTCGGCAGCATGGGAATCAGGTGAAGCTGAGACCCCTTCTAGGTCATCGGAAAGGAGTCTCTGCTCAACCCCTCCCACAGACCTGGGAAGGTAACACTGTCTTGCTGGTGGGTAGTGGCTGTTGGTGGCTGCAGGGGGCATATGCCTCCATCAGACAGCTCATCCTGACCCACAGGATCTTTGCCAGCTTGGGCCCTCTGAGAAGCAGACATCCAGGTGGGATTAAATGTGCAGACTTATGGGAAGAACAACCTGTGATGGATACAGGGGTGGAGCAGGAGTAGGCATGGAGATCCCTCAGACCATGGTACAGGATTGACACCTGAGGAAGGAGGAGAGCAAGGAGGAGGCTTGGGCAGGAAGAGTCCCAGGGGCAGTGCAGTCCTGAAATGTCTTAGCCAGATTGACAGGAGATCCTCGGGCAAGGTTTGCCTATTAGAGGAATCTCACGTTGGCCAGGAATAGGCTGGGACTAGTATCCCTGCCAGGCTTCGTCACTGGCTGAGACAAGCCTGGGAGAAACATAGCTTTGGTGTGAATACCACCATAGATCCAAGAGTGGAGCAGCCAGGGCTGTCAGTTAATATGGCTCTCTGCAGAAGATTGTGTGGAGGGCAGACCTGAGCAGTGCATCACCATGCCCACTTTGCCATCCCTGCAGCCTCCTGAGATCTCTGTCTCACCACCTCACCTAGGATCAGTCCTCAGACCTCGTGTTTTTATCCTAATGCAAGCTCTTCTCCCCTTCCAGCTGAACCCCAGGCCAGATGATCATCCAGGGCCTTCTTAAGCTTCACAGTAGGGCCCTGGCTCCTGGGGACCTGCCTTGCTGGAGGTCTCTCAGAACAGGCAGTTGTGGGGCAGCTGGGAAGGGAATGTGGTCTTTGACTCTCTGGTCAGTTGGTCAGGGGAGATGTTAGCAATAGCCTCTGAGGGAAGGATGCTGCTGCTTCTCTTCCTGGTCTGCTCCCTCTGCTCTGAGGCTGCCCTGGAAACTACCTTCTCTTCCGCTTGGCCTTCAAGAAAACACCAGTGTGCTTCTTTGAGGTTGTAAGGACGAACAGCTGCCTGCGAGCTCTCAGCCAACCTGTGCTGTCTGTGGTGGGGGAAAGGGTGAAGGGATAGGGTGGGTAGTGGGCAGCTGATTTGGTCCAATGGAGCTGCCTTCGGCCAGGATTCTGGGGACAAAACACTTCCTCTAAAAGTGTGGCCACAGCCCTGGTCTGGCAGGTGCTCCTCCCAGCCAGGTACCAGCTCTGCTTTGGAATTGTGCCTCTAGTCTAAAGCCTTGGATACAATGGGTGTCTGACACCTGAGGGTTGAACAAGTGCCTCTTCTTGGTTTCCCCTCCTAGGACTCCCCTTTGCCCTCCACTCACATGTCAAATTCATGAGGGCTGGAACTGTTTTTCCACTGCAATATTCTTGTGCAGAGCCTGGCACATAGTGGGCCCTCAACCAATATTGAATGAGTAAATAAGTGTCCACTGGGTGCAAGAGACCTGTTCACAAGAGCACAAGAAGGTGGAAAGGCTAGGCCCTGCCCATGACAACCTGACGGGGAGACACAGCCCCTTAGGCAGCAGATGGGAAGCAGTTATACACAAGGACCATCTAAAAGAAAGTTATGAGCAAGAACATAGCTGGCTGCAGCTGGTTGGAGAAGGCCTGGCATTGAGGGGAGTGTCGGAAAGATGGAGGTGACAAGAACTGGCTTCCAATTTATGGGAAACATATGTTCTGAACTAGAACTCTGGACACAAGGCATGACTCAAGGCCTGGATCTGAGAAGTGGGGTTGGTCTGGAAAAATCCAACAGGATGCTTCCTCATCTCAGGCTGTAACTGCTCATGGTAAGGAATAGCCCAGATGGAGGCCAGTCTTCCCACTGGGGTCTGGGCCAAGTTCCCAGGCAGTGGGTCTTACCAATAGATCAAGCTCTTGCTAGAGGTTGGCATAACTCACATGCATCAAGGAGGGAGAAAGACCTGTTGCCCAAGGGAATGTGGGCTTTGACTTCTTGGATAGCCTGCAGCAGTGGCACAGTGGTAGTGCAATGTTTTGTGACACCGGACACTCATACGAAGGTCCTGAGATTGTGTCCAGAGCTCTCCCAGTATATTCTGGACATGCAAGTGGCTGTAATTCTGGCTGGTGGAGGCTGGGAGTGTGAAGATCCTATTGGGGGTACCTACTTCTCTCTCCCTCTGTCTCTTTCTCTCTCAAGGAAAAACTAAATTAAACCAACCCCACTCCCACCCGACCCCTCAAAAACAACAACAACAATAAAGACTTCGTGGACCTATGAGAAAGCATCAGCCTACCTCCTGCACCTAGCTCAGCATGGGCACCCCTGTAGCGTATGCCACCCTCACCATGGCAACAGGCCCCCTCCAGGTCTTTCAGTTTCAGTCCAACAGGAAAAGAATATCTGATTCATTCGTGGGTTGCCTTTGGATTCCTAGCTGTTGTCACTGCGGGCTTGAGACAGCAAGTACCCAGAGGGTGGGTTCCAAAGGTCCGTCATTCCACGGGGGAGATTGTTCTGGGCAACTTCAGATTCCATGACTGCTCATCATTGAGGGAGAAGGAAGCAGTAAACCAGTGTCATTCCTGTGGGATGTCCTCGAGTTGTTTTCTCTACAGTGGAGGGGGGTTAGGCCTGTGCTTTTCAGGCTGAGGCCAAGGCTGGAATTCACTTAGGGTTTAGGCCATGGATATTGCTAGGATGAGAGAAGGTAGTTCGCACTGGGATGGGAGCCGCAGTGTTGGCCCCCATTGGGAGTCAACAACAACCAAAGTGAACCAGCCCAGACGTTTAGATATAGTCTGTTACTCACAAATGACACACGAGGACTGGTTTTATAAATCTCGGAGGAAAAGCTCAAAGCTTAGAAGTTCAGTTCTGGAAACTCCATTCATGAAGGAGTTTTAGATGGAGTAAGAGATTCAACCGTGATTGGCCAATAACATGGTAATGCCTACTCTGTTAGCAACTGAGGCAGGGCGAGAGCAGTGTTTGGAGGGGCCAGCTGTTTTCCAGCTCAGGAGAAAATAGGTTGGCCCATAGTCCCAGGGAATGTAGACTCTGAGGGGAAGGGCGTGGAAGGACACATGGTGGGGGTCCAGCAGCACCAGTCATTTGCTTCCCCTCCCCCTTCTTCTCGGCTGATGCTGTGTGCTAGGAACTCTGCTTATTGCTTCCCAAGCATTATCTAATTACTTATGAAAGTCTGTATTTCTTTTTTTTTTCCCATGAGCAAAAGAGAGAGAGAGAGAATCAGAGAGACAGCATCTCCAATAGGGTCCTGATGCCATGATCCACCTCCAGCCTCATCCAGTGCTGGATCATGGGCACACACTTGTGCTCAGGGAGGTCTCCTGACATGAACCTAAAACTTTTCCATGTGGGTCAGCCTCACACAGTGCTGTGACCTCTGTTCGGCCCCATATCATCTTATTTGGTCCTCAGGACACCCTGTAAGAAATGTCTTATATCTCACAGTTTTTTTTCCTGTCAGATTTTTGCTATATGGCATATGTGCTCACCAGAGACACAGAGAGAAGAAGAGAGAGGGAGAAAGGGAGAAACCATCCCCTGGGGGGCTGACCACACCACAATCCCTTCTCTTCCATTCCCCTCTCAGAATTTTGGGCATGCACGCAGACATGCCCGGCATGAGTTTCAAGACACCAGATCCAGGACCCGAACTACGTTCGGCCGTGCGAGAATGCAGTGCCTTAACCACCACACCACCCACTAGCCCCTATCCCACTTTTCAGATGAGGAACTGAGGCTGACAGAAGTTAGATGACTAGTCTAATGGTTCAGAACAGGACTAGGGGTCAGACCCAGGTTTGTCCGACTCCAGAGACTTTATCAGTGCCTTTGTTTGCTGATTCTACTTTTCTCCTGGGCTATAGTCTTGCTGCGATGATCCCTGGGGACAGATGGGCACCTCTGATTCAAAACTGTGTGAGGTATGATTTATTCCTAAGATCCTTCCTGTCCAGGGTGCCTCAAGCTCTGCTCCTCCTGGAACTCCCTGGTCCTCTGAGCCTCCCTGCCATTTCTCTAGGGCCACATGGGCAGAAGCCCTCTTTCTGGTCCCTGTGCTGTCTCTACAGACTCACTCTCAAGATCAGGCCAAGGCCGCTGGCCCTGAGCCCCTACCGCATCCCGCCCCTGTCTTCCTTAGTTGTGCTGCTGTCTACAGCCCTCCCACCTCCTGATAACCATAGGGAGAATTTGGCAGCACGCACATGAGGTTGGCTGGCCCTCGTCCAGACTAAATTTCACATAGTTATTTCCTCACCATATTTCTAGCCTCCTGGGCTCCCTAGAGACTCCATCTCAGTCTTGGCTGACTCTGAACACTTTGGTTTTAGCTCATCTGTGGATTTCATTATGTGCTGTTTATTGGCATCTTACAGAGTTTTAAATGAAGCTGTTCCTGGAGCCTTAGCCTAGGGTTGGTCACTCAGGTTGGTCAGAGCTTGGCGTTGAGGCCGAGCATGTGGGCTCTGGCCCTGTTGGGCCCAGTGAGCTGGGCTGGGCTGCCAGCCGCAGACTGAGGCCAAGCCCAGACCTAGTTTCATACTGAGCCTGAATCCTACCCATGGGGGCTGACTCTGGGGCCTAAACTCGGGTGGCAGTGGACATGGAATGTCATACTAATAGATGAGCCAAGGTACTTGCAAAGACATGGGCTTAGAAGTTTATCCCTTGGGACCAGCCAATAGTGTAATGATTATATTGCTAGACTCCCACTTAGTCAACCATGGTTTGAGTCCCAGACCCAGTGGCTTAAAACTCACACAGGGCACGTGTGCATGTGTGCCAAAAGTCCTAAGAGGAGAAAGGAGTAGAAGGGATTGCGGTGTGGCCATCCTCCCTGGGGGGTGATTTCTCACTTTCTGTTTGTCATTCTTTGTCTCTCCAGTGAGCACACACGCTCTATGGTAAAAATCTCTCTCTAAAAGGAAAAAAAAGTTTGTCCCAAATGTCCACTCCCTCACTTACCTGCCTGCCATCCTCCTCACAGCCTTTAACCCAGAACTGGGACTTCCTGTGTTGGAAATATGGGGTAGCAAGGATGTGTGGAAGAGGGCTGGTCCAGATGCCCCTTCTGTACCCCTACACTGGTCTCTGGCTCCAACCACAGGATTATGGCATCACATGGGGGTGGGGGCAGCCTTTGCCACAGGCCCACCGGGGCTCTCTTTTTTGCTCTTTCTTCTTCTCCCAGCTGAACTGACCCCAGCTGGTGCCTGGGGGAATACAGATGGCCAACCTGTGGTGTTTATGGTTTCTCCTAATTTCTGAGACTTCGCCAAAAAGTAGGACCAAAACATGGCAACCGTGTTGTGTTCTGTGCCCCAGAATATTGCCTCAATTCTCTTGATTCCAGGTGTAGAAATGGCTGGGATAGCCCTAAGCTGTCATCCACCCTCCCCTGAGTGCTATGTGCCAATTTACAAGGCCCTTAAGGTAGAGCCGGTGGCAGGAAAACAATGGACACCACCTAGGCTTGTTGAGCACTGGGTCTACACTGTTGCCCTCATTAGCTGGGAGCTTTCTCCTCACTGGTCTAAGGGACCCTGATTTACTGAATATTGGATATGTGTGTATGTGTGTGTGTAATCAGTGTATAATCATACATACATATAAGTGTATGATAACATCAGCCTCTCCAAGTATGCATTCTGTTCTTCTGAATTTTCTATTATCCTTTTTCTCTGCCTCCTCCCTCTGCCCATAGTAGGGCTGAGTATAGAAGAGACATACAATGGGTGGTGTGCTGGTGGAGGTGCTGGACTCCCACATGGGAGGTGGTGTGGTAGTTAAGGTGCTGGACTTTCACATGGCTGACCATGGTTCAAGTCCCAGCCCTGGTGGCTTGCTTTCTCACTTCTCTCTCTTTCTCTCTCTCTCTTTCTCTCCTCTCCCTCTCTCTCTCTGTGAGTGTGTGTGTGTGTGTGTGTGTGTGTGTGTGTGTGTATCTATCTGGTCAAATTAAAATAAATGAATAAATAAGTAAAATCAAATAAATAATTATAAAAGTTTTTTTAAGAAGAAGAGAGACAGACAATGGAGGCCATGGGCCTCCAAGAGCCAGCCAGCCCCATCCCTCGGCTCATCTGTGCTCAGTTGTGTGTTGCACAATTCAGGTGTTGAAGGGGATCTTCACGTGCAGCACAATGGGCATCCCCAATGCAGTGGGCCTTGGCAACTGCCAGACTAACTGTGCTCAGCCCTGGGTTATCACGTGGGCCCCTCTGGAGTTGGTTATCACCTGCAGCCTGGGGTGAGGGTGGTAGCAGAGCCCTGGTGTCTATTTGTAGACCCCACTTTAATGTGCCTTTTGGAGGGCTTTGCTGACCACGAGAAACAGGCTGCTGACAGAGGCCATGGGAGGCCAGCAGATGGTGTGGAGATTAAGATGCTGGATCTCACATGGCCAACCGTGGTTCTGTGGTTCAAGTCCTGGACCTGGCAGCTTGTAAATCACACTGCGGGTGTGTGCATGCTCAAAGTCCTGAAAGGATACCGGAGGAGAAGGGACTGCTGCATGGCCGTTTCCCCCAAATATCTCTCTCTCTCTCTCTCTCTCTCTCTCTCTCTCTCTCTCTCTCTCTCGTTAGTGCATGCACCCTATAGCAAACAAACAAACAAGAAAAAAAAGCCCACAAGCCACTCAGGCTTTCAAGCTCTCTCTACTAAAGGCAACCACTAGGCAAATGGAGTTGGAGTCTGATCAGGTGGAAGGTCCTCTTCCCCGATACGGTTCTGTCCGAGCCAGTGTTTACGGAAGGAGCCCATGCTCCCGCCTGGCCTTGTGCCAGCACTAGGTACAAAGAGTTGTCTTGGTTCCTGCCCTGGGGGACCTGCAGTTGAGTTAGAGAGAAGGTAGGACATCCAGAGGCCAGGTCATTCCTGGATAGTAAGGGCCTCCCCCAAGGAAAGGCCATCGACAGGAGTACAGAGGAGGAAGGAGGAGCTGCTGGACCTGAGGGTAGGAGAGCTCAAGGAACCGCTAGGTCTGCTTGTTTGCATGCTCCAAAATTCATATCTTGAGTGGGAGGATGGTGTGAACAGGTGGAGCCTTTGGGAGGTGTTTAGGTCACAGGGGTAGAGCCCTCATGATGGGATTAGTGCCCTTAGAAGAAGAGACAAGAGACAAGGGAGATCTCTCTCTCTCTCTCTTTTTCTCTCTCTGTGAGGATGCAACAAGAAGACAGTCATCTGCAAACCGAGAAGCAGGCCCTCGCCAAAAACTGACCATGATGGTGTCCTGACCCCAGACTTCCAGAACCCCCAGGGGGATGACCACGCTGCAATCTCTAATCCTCCATTCTCCTCCTGGGGTTTTGGACACATGCGTGCACATGCACCTGGTATGATTTTCAAGTTGCTGGTCAGAGGCTCAAACCGCGCAGTCGGTCATGTGGGATACAGTGCCTTAACCGACATGTCACCTGCTGGCCCCATCAGGTGGCTTTTGCCTTCCAGTGCCTGGTCGGGAAAGATTGGGTGGATGAATGCAACTCTTTGCTTTAAGGGGATCACGCACATCTGTGGGAGTGCTGGCGTGTGTCCCCTGCTAGACTGCAAGCTAGTGGAGAGCGGGCCTGTGAGAGAGAAGTGAACACGTAAGACGTCACAGAGGGTCAGAAAAGGGACCGATCTTGGAGCCAGCAGGTGGCATGGTGGTTAAGATGCTGGACTCCCACATGGCTGACTGTGGTGGGAATGGCTTGAAAATCACACTGGGTGTGTGTGCGTGCAAGGCCAAAATCCCAGAAGGAGAATGGAGAGGGGATTGTGGAATAGCTAACCCCCTGGGGGGGTGATTTCTCACTTTCTCTCTGTATCTCTCTGTCTCCAGTGAACACACATGCCCTCTGGCAAAAAAAATTAAATAAATAAATAAATAAATAAATAAATAAATAAATAAATAAAAGGGTTTTTATTTTATTTTAAAGCAAAGGGACTAATTTTGCAGCCAGGTCTGCTGTTACCCCCAGCCCAGCGCTCTTATTTATTTATTTATTTATTTGAGAGGTTTTTGCTATAGGGCGCGTGCGCTCGCCAGACAGAGAGAGACATAGAGATAGAAAGGGAGAAATCACCCCCCAGGGGGGATGGTCACGCCACAATCCCTTCTCCTCCACTCTCCTCTCGGGATCTTGGGCACGCACGCACACGCGCTCGGTGTGAGTTTTAAGCCACCAGGTCCGGGACGTAAACTGCGGTCGACTACGTGGGAGTCCAGCGACATAGCCATTATGCTAACTGCTGGTCCCCAGCGCTCTTTTCATTCCACCTACTTTCCTCTCAGTCCACACTGATCTCTCCCTCCCTTGAGCCCCTTCAACTGAGTCAGAGCCACATGCTGTCACGCTTATTCCCCAACTCTCTTGCACTGTACACAGGTTGTTTCCAGTATGTTCCACATGTCTCTCCACCTGGACCATCAGCTCCTCTAAGGCAGAGACTGGGGCTTCTATTTTTTTTTCTGCATTCTTAACAGTGAGCAATAAATGCACAAAAGAAAAGAAACAAAGCAAGAATTACAGGACAGTGCTCTCTCCCTTCTTCCCCAAAAGCCTCTGGGCTCATTTGCCAAGGGCTGGCTGGCTTGAACTTTGGGGCTCAAACCCCTTCTGTGGACACACAGGGACATCAAGGTGGTAAGGAGCTGACACCACCCCTTAGCCCAGGGAAAGGAGGGAAACTGGTCCCGGTATAGCAGCCGGGTGGACCTCTCTTATTTTGTGAATAAGGGTGTTCCTGAAATGTGTGTGGACTTATATAGTCCACGGGCTGGGAAAAATCACCAGTTGAGGACATTGCTAGTTGAGGTGGCACGTTTGAAACTAATGATACTGAATCATTTATTTCATGTTTTCCATAGCATCTTTTGCTTTTTGGAGTCAGAATCTATTCATGTACCAATTGGGTTGTTAGGGGAATCATGATGCATTTTTGCATAGGAAAACACATCATGACTTTCCTAACAACCTGGTATTTAAGAAAAATCCACTCATCCCAATAAACCATCCATTCTGGTGAATGCCAACACAGAGTAAAGACACACTGACTTATACAAAGTAATATGGGGACAAGCAGGTGGCATAGTGTTTGAGGCACTGAGTCCCACATGGCTAACCATGGTTTGAGTTTTGGACCTGGTGGCTTTCTTTTTCTTCCTTCCTTCCTTCCTTCCTTCCTTCCTTCCTTCCTTCCTTCCTTTCTTTCTTTCTTTCTTTCTTTCTTTCTTTCTTTCTTTCTTTCTTTCTTTCTTTGTCTCTCTCTCTCTCTCTCTCTTTCTTTCTTTCTTTCTTTCTTTCTTTCTTTCTTTCTTTCTTTTTCTTTCTCTCTCTCTCTCTCTCTCTCTCTCTCTCTCTCTCGCTGCTCAAATTAAATAATAATAGTAAATAAAATTAAATAAAGAATTCTTAAAAAAGAAAAAAAAAACAATGTGCATGGGTCAGCAAGTGGCATAGTAGTTAAGGTGCTGGACTCCCACATGGCTAACTGTGGTTTGAGTCCCAGACCCAGTGGCTTGAAAATCATGCTGGGCACATGTGAATGTGTGTCCAAAATCCTGAGAGGAGAATGGAGGAGAAGGGACTATGGCATAGCCATTCTCCCCAGCGGGTGATTTCCCACTTTCCCTCTCTCTGTCTCTCTGTCTCTCTCTGGCAAGTGCACATGCCCTATGGCAAAAACCTTAAAAAAAAGTAATATGCAGATCTCACTTGCAGTGCATTCTTCTGTAAAGTAAAGAAATATCCCCTAAGGGACCACTGTGTTAGAATAGGACAAGAAGCCGTGCACGCATAAAAGCCGTTCTCAGTCTCACCTAGTAGTCGGTTATGGAAATGTAGTTTAGATGGGTATTTAATTCTCACTGGGAACTACTACCTAGTTTCTCCTGTGGAATCCCTGTTTCCTTGGCTAAAAAAATGGGGATGCTCATAGCCACTACCTCCTGGGCTCGTTATGTGGATGAAAGGTGACACTGAATGTCAAGGGCATGGATAGATTGAACTAGGCGAAGGTAAGAACAGCGAGAAAGTATCCTCTTCCTAAGGTGACCCTGAAGGACAAACTGCATTAGTCTAGGGGGTGAGTTCTCCTCACTGTGCACCCACAGTGTAAACTATTTTACCAATGGGAAGGCAAACCTAAGAGTGGGAGGCTGAGGCCCATGTGGGTTCCAGCAGGCCATCAACAGAATCTTTCATGACCCCCTATGGGCAAGGTGTCCACTGGGACTGGATGCCAATCGTAATCATAACTGTAAGTGAGAGCCGGCTTGGGAAGCTCAGGCACCCAAAATAGAACAGCAGAGACAAGATGACAAGCCAGTCTTGGACGCCTCCTGTAGCAGGTGCTGCCCGTCCTCTGCCCTCCCTGCCCCTCGGCCTCGCCGAGGTCACCTGCAGCTGCAGAAGGCTGTTTCCAGCATGCCCACTGGCTGCACCCTGCCTGGAGTGCCTATAGCTTTGCTGCTGGAGGGAGGAGGGCTTCTTGCAGTATAGGGGAACTGGCCTCTCCAGACACAGGGACCCAGAGTGCAGAGCTGACACCCCTAGGGGATGGGAAGCAGTGGACTGATGCCCTAGATCTGCAGCGGGACAGTTCTGAAGAGTGTTCCTACAGTTTCTCAGCCGGCCCCAGCAGGACAGTGCCCTCATGCCCTCATTGTCCCCCGCCCCCAGGGGGGCAGCCTGCTTTTTGGTTTTTTTTTGGTTTATTTATTTATTTAATTCCATTTGCTATCATTATGATTATTATTTCATTTGACTAGAGAGAGAGACAGAGAAAGCTAGAAAGCAAGCCGTCTGGTTCGGGACTCAAACCACAGTCTGTCATGTGGGAGTCCAGTGCCCCTAACTACCACCCCACCACCTGCCAGCCCCGCAACCTGCTCTTTAATACACTCTTTGGCTTCTCTGCCTTTCTCCCTCTTCCTACTCCCGCGTGTAAGCTTCACGTGATCACCTCCTCAAGCCTACTTAAATCCAAGCCCTTGTCTTCTGGTCTGCTTTTTGGGGGGAAACCTAAATAAAAGCTCTTTTTCTTTCTTCTAAAGTTCACACAAGATCCAGGTGTGGGGCAACAGGAGCGTGAGAAATGATCTTTGAGCTCATTATGAAAGAAATGTAATAACCTCTGTTTTCCAAGCACTTCCTTTCTCTTGGTCCTTGTTATTCAAAGCAGGGATGAGCAGTAAGGGCATCGCCTGGGAGACCATGAGACATGCAGGCCCACCCCGGGCGGGTTGGGTTCCGGTCTGCCTTCCAGCCAGATCCTCATGTACTTCGAGAAACCCTGCCCTACATTATCTTCCCGGCCACACCGAGGTCCTGTGAGAAAGCATTGCTATGTGCAGTGGGTCAGATAGCGTCCCCCTCAGTGTCACGTCCACCTGAACCTCAGAGTGTGACCTTATCTGCGATAAGGTCTGTGCAGATGTAATTAGTGAAGATGACCGTGTAGTGGAAAGGATGAGCCTTAACTCCATTGACCATTGTCCTCACAAGAAGAGGAGCCGACACAGAGAGAGGCCATGTGACAGAGACTGGAGGTGTGTGCTGCTTTCAACAGCGACCACCCGGAGCCTATAGGGGCTGGCAGAGGCCAGGAAGGATTCTCCAGAAGAGTCATTGGAGGGATACAGCCCCACGGACACCTTGGCTTTGAACCTCTGTGGCAGGATGGTTTCTGTGCTGATATCCAGGTTCTTGGCGTTTCAGACAAAGAATGGAACGAAACATGCAAGTAGCAAAAGGAAAAGGCAGTTTATTTTATAGAAGCACAAGTACACACCTGAGAAGTGGGAGCAGGCCTGAGAAGACAGGGTGGTTCAAAGGCCCCGGCAGTTACATTCTGTGGGGCTTCTCATGTTCTTTTTTTTCTTTTTGGAGAGGTTTTTGTGATAGGGCGCGTGTGCTCGCCAGACAGAGAGCGAGAGACAGAGAGACAGAGAGTAAGAAATCACCCCCCGGGGGGATGGCCATGCCGCAATCCCTTCTCCTCCGTTCTCCTCTCGGGATCTTGGGCACGCACGCACACGCGCCCGGCGTGAGCTTAAGCCACTGGGTCCGGGACGTGAACTGCGGTCAGCTACATGGGAGTCCAGCGACATAGCCATTACTCTAACTGCTGGTCTCCCTGGGGCTTCTCATTTTCAATCTAGGTCATGTTGGTTGATGATTGGCTGGGTCCACGGGTGGTTCTCATCTCATTGGCTCTACCACACGTGGCTGGGCCCACTGCTTCATCAAATGTGGCTTCGTCAGCTACACATCCCCTACTAATCTCCTGCCTACATTTCCTAGGGCAGGGAATTTTCTGCCCTGCTTTGGTTTTTCTATCTAGCCACATAGGCAGTATTAGGTTGGCCCCTGCATGGCCTTTAGGTAATTTCCTGTCAGAAAACAAGGAGGGGATTGCAGTAACGTTTAACCAGAATCCTCCAGCCAGAGCTGTCCCTGACTGGCATCAGACATCCATAGAAGTGCCGATACGGTCACAGTGGCAAGTAAGCTTAACAAAGAACCTGCCATTTTCCTGACCCTACCCCTCCGCTCTCCCATGGAAATACATCTTGTCTCCTCTGCTCGGTGGGCTGAAGCACTTCCGGCTTCAGATCCCAGGCACTCTTTCCCTCAGGAAACTTTCCCTTTTCTCTTGAAATCTTGCCTCTCGAGTCTTCCTGTGACCCTGACGGGCAGGTGCTCCAGCCCCGTCACCCACATCCATTTGTTGGCTTTCTCCTGCCTCACTTCTAGCCCTCTGTACTCAGAGAATACATTTCTGTTGGCGGTGGTACTTTGTCATGGCAGTCCCAGGAACTGATACAGTATTATTCCCAATTTCGTGGCCATGCACATGGGAAAGCCAAGACTTGGCCTGAGCACAATCAATACTGTTGATTAAACTTACCCAGTGAAAGGTCAGGCCTTGGGGGTCTCCCACAGCCTCTCTGGAGCCCTGCTCTTAGCCCTGTCCAGCTCCACACTGCTATCCACTGCTATCTGAGTGATGTGTAAACGGCACGAGGCTGGGGCTAGGGTGGGGAATGTGGTGGATGGCTGGATCAGGACTTCGGTAGGTTTGGAATGGCCCAGGCACATGGTGGAACCCCACAGGGATGGCACTTAAGCTCAACACTTAGGTTACAAAGAGCGACCATAGAGGGACAGGGTGAGGGAAAGGTGGTTTGACAGACACCCTGATGTATAGATATTGTGGCACGTGGGTGGGGCGGCTGAAGTGGACTCCACCTTCGCTGTGGCTGAGAGTGCGGTGCAGCTGGTGACGGAGTCTCAGGCTGCTTTAATACAAAGAGTGTGTCCCAGTGGGAGACTGAATTGTCAGCTTCTACTTTGTGTTGCTCACACCACTCCTGGAGGACTCTGCCAAGGTAGGGGTACCATATTTCAAAGGAAGACATGACAAACCAGAGAATTTTTTTTTTGGGGGGGGGGTGACCAGAATGGTGAGAATTCAGAAATAAAAACAATGAGCATAACCACCATTCACTGAGTGCTTCCCACGTGCCAGGGACAGGGCTAAGTGAAATGGGTAGGACAAACACAGTCTCTGCCCTTGGGAAGCCTTCCGATCTGCGGGGCGAAGGCACGCAGTGAGCCCTGGAGCAGATAAGTCATGTATTTATTGATTTTTTTAGTTAGTTGCCAGAGGGTGTGTGTGCTCACTGGGGAGAGGGACAGCATCTCCTAACGGGGTGTGGTCACACCACTATCCCACCCCTCCACCTCTCTCTCCTGCTGGGAATTTGGGCATGTACACACATGTGCCCAATGTGGTTTTGTTTTTGTTTTAAGTTTTTGCCATCAGGTGCGTGAGCTTGCCAAGGACAGACAGAGAGAGGTAAAGTGAAAAATCACCTCCCTTGGCGGGGGTGGCCATGCCACAATCCCTTCTCTATTCTCCTCTTGGAAATTTGGACACATGTGCACACACACTTAGCATGATTTCAAGCTGACAGGTCTGGGACTTGAACCATGGTCGACTACACCCAACACCTTAACCATCACACCACCTGCTGGCTCGGCCTGATGTGTTTTTTGAGCCGTAGGGGCCAGGATCCAAACTCCATAGTCACTCATGTGGGATCTGGCTCCCTTAACCAGGAGGTTATGGGGCTGGTCCCTAAATGCATGTATTTATTTTAAAATCAATGAATGCTGCAGAGAAGTACCGGATGTTATTATTCAGAGACCCAGACCAGAAATCCAGGTAGGCTTTCTTGAGTAAGCAGCTTTTCCATCTGTGAGCTAATTTATGAAGACTGACAATTAGCCAGTGGGCCATGATGCCTTTTAAACAAAGAAAAAAGTAGGTTCGAAGGGCCCTGGAAGAACAGGGAGAAGAGCTATACTAAGGGATATAGCTTGGGTAGATTAGTGTCTTGGAGATGTGAAGGTTAAGGTGGCTGGATCCCATGAGGCTATCTGAGCACTTTGAATTCTGGACCCCATGGCTTGAAAAACACACCAGGCACGTATGTGTGCACGGCCAAAATCTGGAGAGGAGAATGGAAAAGAAGGGATTATAGTGTGACTGTGGCCCCCGAGAGTGTTTTCTCACTCCCCACCCCCACCTCTCTCTCACTCTGTTACTCTCTGGCTAGGGCGTGCTTCCTCTAGCAAATTAAAAACAAAAAAACTTTAGGGTCTTGGAAACATCGTTTCAACTGTATTATGAGGAATGGATCAGAGAGGGACAAGACAGGGTGTGGGAGACCAGCCAGGAGGGGGATGTGACCACCCTGTCTCGGTTTCCTATTGGCCCTACAACACATCACTACACAAATGTAGTGGTTAAAACAAGAGAGATGTGTTCTCTTACAGTTCTGGAGGTCAGACGTCTAAAATGGGTCTCGCTGGGCTGAAACCGAGGTGTCAGCAGGCCTGTGTTCCTTGCTGGAGGCTCCGGGTGGGTGGGGGGGGGGGGAATCTGTTTCCCGGCCTTTCCGGGCATGCACAGGCTGCTGCATTCCTGGGCTGCGGCCGCCTTCCCATCTTCAAGGCTGGCCATGGCGGCTCTGGTCTTTCTCATATTGCATCACACTGACTCATGACTGCCTCCTTCTTTCACTTATAGGGACACTCATGATTCTATTGGGCCCCTCCCCATAATCCAGGCCAATTCCCTAATCTCTTTTCAAGTCGGCTAATCAACAGCCTAATTCCCCTTGCCGTCTGACATAACACACTTGGGTTCTGGGGATTAGGATGTGAGCTCTTTGGAGGGGCTGTTGTTCTAGCTACCACACATCCTAATTTGCATACATGGTCTCACTTAGATTGCACTCTCCCTCCCCAGAAGATTGGCACTATTATTCCCTTTTTTACACTGAGACTTACAGAGGTGACCTGACTCTGGCCACATAGCCAAGAAGTGGCAGAGTCTGACTCCAGATCCTGTGATCTTCACCACCACCCGATCCCACAGCTCTGTGTTCTATGAGGACAACGAGAAAGGCCAGGGATGTCTGCCAGGGAGCCGACTTCTCCTGCGTGGTGGCTGGGATTACCGGTTCTGTCACACTGGGACCCATTCTGTGTGATTGCAGGAGGCAGAACCCAGTCAAAAGTTAGGAGGAGCTAGATTCTAAGTTTTAGAGACTCAGAATTTTAGAGCCAGAAAGGACTTTAGAGGTTGTCTTTCCTCCGAGAAAATGAAGGCCCAAATACGGAAATAATCTACCCAAAGCACAGCCTAACACAAAACTTTATTTTATTTTTTTTAGTTTTGCTATAGGGTACATGTGTTCACCAGAGAGACAGAGACAGATGCTGAGACAGAGAGGGAAAGTAAGAAGTCACCCCCCCCGGGGTGGGTGTAGGGAGATGGCCATGCCACGATCTCTTCTCCTCCAGTTTCCTCAGGATTCAGTGCACACACACATATGCACCCAGCACAATTTCCAAGCCACCAGGTCTGGGACTTGAATCACATAGTCAGCCACGTGGGATTCAGTGCCTTAACCTCCATGCCGCCTGCTGGTCCCTAATATGGAACTTTCTAACTTCACAGTTCTGTATTAGGTATGAGCTGTATTGGGTATTAGATGTTCCTGGTCACCAGAGAGGATTGAGCATCTAATGGGGACTCTGTGCTGGGACAGGAGTCACTGGCCTTTGGGAAATGTATTGCACATAATTTTTTTTAGTGAACAACAAAGTGCAAAAGTTTGTGAATGATTAACTCATCTTAATAAGCTAGAACAGGGCCCAGCAGGTGGCATGGTGGTTAAGGCACTGGACACTCTCACATGGTTGACCGACCACAGTTCGAGTCCCGGACCCAGTGGCTTGCTCTCTCACTTTCCCTCTTCCTCTCTCTTTGTCTCTCTCTGGTCAAAGTAAAATAAATGAATGAATAAATAAAATTAAATAACTAATTGTTTTTTTTAAAAAATAAGCTAGAACAATTATTCGTACAATAGTATCACTCTCACACATTTGTCCTCTGCTATGACTTTTTAGTTTTTAAGTCAAGTTTACTAAGACATAATTTACATACACTAACATTCATCCTTTTACATGTATAATTTCAATGAATTTTAACAAATGTATACAGTCATGTAACCACTGCCAGATTCAAGATATGAAACATTTCCATCACCTCCAAAATTCTCTGTACCACCTCCTTTTTATAAACTTTTCATTTTCAAATAACTATATATTATCAATAAGTTGCAAAAATAAAGTACAGAGAGGTCTCATGCACCTTTCACACAGCTCTCCCCACTGGTAGCATCTTAAATAACTATAGTATGGTATCAAAACTGGGGAAATGATATCTGCACAATACCATTAAGTGGACTACAGACCTCGTCTTAGTTTTTCCTCTATTGCTATAACTAAATGCCAGAGACTGGGTAATTTATAAAGAATAAATGCTTATTCAGCTCACAGTTCTGAAGGTTGTAGGCCAAGGGGCCACACCCGGTGAGAGCCTTCCTGCTGGTGGAGGTTCTCCACAGAGAGGCATAGGGCATCCCATGGGGAGGGGGCAAGAGTGTGTCTCAGCTCTGGTCTCTTCTTATAAAGCCACTGGGATTCAATCATGGGGGACCCAAGCTGATGACTTTATCTAATCTTAGTCAGTTCCCAAAGGCCCTACATCTTATACCACAGTTGGATCCCACCCTTTTAATACCATCACTATAGCAACCAAATTTCAACATGTGAGTTTTGAGGGATACATTCAAATCATAGCAGACCTTACTGAGATTTCCTAGGTTTTTCCATACACTTATTTGAGTGTGCCTGTTTGTGTGTACAGTCTCGTGCAGATTCATCACACAGATAGTTTTGTGTAACCACCATCAAGAAACTTCCTCGTGCTACTCCTTTGTAACCATACCCATTCCCTCCCTCCAGCCATCCCTGGCCCTTGGCAACCTCTAATCTGTTTCTGTGTCCCTTCTGACATGCTGGATTGTGAAAGGTCATTTTAATTGGCAAATAAATTGATAAATAAATTCACATTGAAAAGTCCTTAAACTAATCAGGTATTTCAGAAGAACTCCTTGAGACTCCTTTCTCAATCCAGTCCCTTTTCTTTCCTTTTTAAATAATTTTATTTATTTATTTATTTAAATTCAACCAGAGAGAGAAAGAGAAAGGGAAAGTGAGAAAAAAAGCTGCCAGGCCGGGACTTGAACTATGGTTGGCCATGTGAGAGTTCAGCGCTTTTAAACACTATGCCATGTATTGGCCCCAGTCCAGTCCCCTTTCTGAAGGTAATCACCATTAGGGTTTTGGGTACTTTAAGCTTTTATCTATGCAGCTGCCTATGGTACATACATGACACGCATATGTATAGTATCTATAGAAATATATATTGGGTTGTTCGTAAAGTCATGATGTCTTTTTCTGTTTTTCTATGCAAAAATGTGTCGACTTTTCTGATGACCTGATAGTTGTGTGTTTTTTTAACATATATAGTATCATCTATCTTATCCCATAGCTTGATTTCTTTTATTTAATATGTCTTTCACCACAAAGATTGATAAGTAGGAGGGGTGATATATCTGTTAATGAGCTTGATTTAATCATTGTACAATACATACATATATAAAACATCATATTGTACTTCATGCATGTATAGTTATTTGTCAATTAAAATAAAAACTATATCATAGGTAAATGTTTTAAAAAATTTGCTCCAGGGTTCATGTGCTCGCCAGAGAGAAACAAAGAGAGGGAAAGTGAGAAAAATCAGGGCTGGCCATGGCACAATCTCTTCTTCTCCACTGTCCTCTCAGGATTCTGGGCACACAAGCACACACACCCGGTGTGATTCTCAGGTCACTAAGTCACACAGTGGCCCATGCAGTGGGCCATGTGGGATCCAGCCACTTTAACTACCATGCTGCTGGCTGGCCTCCTATTATAGTTCACTTTATCTTTTTAGGTTTGTTTGTTTTTAGATTTTTGCCATAATGTGTGTATGCTCACTGGAAAGAGACAAAGAGAGGAAAAGTGAGAAATCACTTGCCAGAGATTGTGGCCACACCACAACCTCTTCTCCATTCTCCCCTCTGGATTTTGGGCATGCACGCACATGTACCTGCCATGATTTTCAAGCTGCCAGATGCAGGGCTTGAACCAGTGTAGGCCATGTGGGAGTCTAGTGTCTTAACCACCACGCAATTTGCTGGCCCCCATAGGTAACTTCCTATATCCACACGTTAATAAATGAAATATCTGCACAGCATTCTCGTAATTTACTTAACCAATTCCCTGCTGGGGGACGTTTAGGTTGTTTTTAGTTTTCCCTGTTACAAACAATGCTATTATGGCCAGACCTTGTGCACATGTGCGAGTATTTCTCAGAAGTCAAGAAAAGTAACAAGCTTTGGGGAACCAGCAGTTAGTGTAATGGCTATGTCGCTGGACTCCCACATAGTCGACCGCGGTTCGTGTCCCGGACCCGGTGGCTTAAAACTCACGCCGGGTGCGTGTGCATGCGTGCCCAAGATCCCGAGAGGAGAATGGAGGAGAAGGGACTGCGGCGTGACCATCCCCCCTGGGGGGTGATTTCTCGCTTTCTGTCTCTATGTCTCTCTCTCTCTGTCTGGCGAGCACATGCGCCCTATAGCGAAAACCTCTCCAAAAAAAAAAAAAAAAGAAAGAAAGAAAAGTAACAAGCTTTCTAGTGAGGGAGGCAGCTGAGTGAAGTTCCAGCAGACACAATCGTCCCAAACCCTGGTGTGGCAATGGCTCCCCATGAGAATGTCATCCGGGACACATTCATTCTGGAGGCCGACAACCAATGAGCTAGAGGGCTTAGGGCAGTGCCTGCTAACTCTGGGATTTGGGGTGCTATGACTTAGCCAAGGTCATTTCACAGGACCAGATTTGCCTCGGGCTGACAAAGTTCTGGGCCCACACTCTGTCTGAGCCAGCCTTTGTGTCCCGCAAAGTAAAGGTGCCTAAGGGAGCCCCCTTATTTGGGGAAACCACGTGTTGTTTTGCAGACGGCTGTTCTGACTTAATGCTTCCCAGCACTGGAGAAACCACACGCCACCCCTGCACAATAGATACGATGGGGCCAAGAACACACTCAGGCTCCTCTCTAGAAGCAGGGGTGGTGATGAGTCCATTTTATTCCAAGGAAACCAAGGCCCAGAGAAGGAAGTAATTCACCTAAGGCTGCACAGCTTAT
Organism: Tupaia tana; assembly: GCA_026018925.1. Taxonomy (NCBI): domain Eukaryota; kingdom Metazoa; phylum Chordata; class Mammalia; order Scandentia; family Tupaiidae; genus Tupaia; species Tupaia tana. The sequence goes on from JAKSZU010000009.1 coordinate 23,824,634, forward strand.
TAAGAGCCTAATAACACACAGGCTAAGTGGAGAGTGCTGGAGCAGGGCAGGGGGAGCTGTGAGCCGTGTGTCTAACCCTCTGCTTAGCCTCAGCTCCTGCCCCAGTGAGCCCTTCAGCTGCTGGGAATGGCCCCACTCCTGAGCCCTCCCTACCGGGCCCTGCCTACCCGGATCCTACATGGTAGGAGAGGATGTGCGTAAGGAGAGGCCATTGGCCAGCACCACCACCATACCCATTCATCCACTCACTCACCTGCTACCTTGGAGCCGACGTGCTGGTGAGGAAGGAAGTGGTAGTCGAGAGAACAAACAAATACTAGACATTGTGAGCATCTCTTAGGCTGGCAGGTGGTATGGTGGCTAAGGCGCTGGATCCTACATGCCTACGGTGTGGTTTGGCCTCTAGATGGGTGACCTGAAAAACGTGCTAGGTGTGTGAGCATGGGTGCCCAAAATCCCAAAGAGGAGAATGGAGAAGGGACTGTGGCATGGCCATCCTCCTCATCCCCCAGGGGCTGATTCCTCACTCTCTTTCTCTCTCTGGAAAATAAATAAATAAATAAATAAATAAAGCTTTTCTTGCTCTCAGAAGGTTCTTCCCATCTCTCTTATCTGTTGTTCATCACAGAGGTAGGAAGGGCAAGCTCTCAGTTCATCCTGGAGAGGTGGGGACGCTGAGGACCACTGGGAGTTCGGGGGTTTGCCTCAGACCACGCATGGATCAGCTTTGCTAGAGAGCTGCTACAGGGCCCCCGGTTTCCTGCTTCCCAGCCAAAGGCTCTTGCTGGCGCACTTTACTGCCGCCTTCCCTGACTGCCAGGGCCTTATGCTTGGAACTCAGCTGCTCACGTGCCCACCTGGGAAGAGACGCTGTACCGTGGACGTGCTGTGTCCTGCCCTTTATGGTCAGAAGCCAGGTCAACCCAAGGCTCTGAGACTCAGAAGAATGAAGAATGAAGCTAAGAGAATCCAGATGCTGCACCTGGGTGGCTGTGAGGGCCCAGATGTGGAAACGTGCCCTTGGGTCAGGCTGGCCCCGACCAAGTGTGGAGCGACTCCTGGACCCATGAAGTGTCTGCATGGTTTGAATGAGAGAGAACTGCTGCTCGTGGCGCTCATGAGAGGCTGTAGGGGAACTAAGAAAGAAACAACTCCGACTGGGGCCTGAGGGTGCTAGGGGAGAGAGAAGAGCACCCAGGGTAGGGAGCCTGGCACCAGCTGACCCATTAAAGCAAAAAAGCAGAAGACAGGGGCCGGAGAGTGGTATAGCAGTAAAACCATGCTGACCCATGGGGAAGGTTGGTGACAGCAAGTTTATGTCCTTGACTTGATTATGACACTGTATACATGCTTCATAAAAGCACACTGCACTCCACAAAGTTGTACAACAATTACATGTAAATCGGCAATTATAATACAAATCATTATTTTATTTATTATTTTTAGAGATTTTTGCTATCCGATATGTGCACTTGCCTGAGAGACAGGGGGAGACAGAGAGAGAAAGCAAGAAATCACCCACCCCCCTAAGGAGGATGGCCATGCCACAATCCCATCTCCTCCAGTCTTCTCTCAGAATTTTGGGCACGCCTGCACGCTCACTAATGTGAGTTTCCAGCCACCGCTGCAGTTGGCCACATGGGAGTCCAACACCTTAACCACTACATCACCTGCTGGCCCCAAAATTATTATTTTTTTTAAAGGTGAAATGCTGAGAGAAGGTTCTAGAAATAAGTATATGTAGTTGGACATATAGCTGAGGACGATCTACTTATGCAATCTCTCTGTCCTTTCTTCCCAGCAGGGTGCTCCCTGACCTCCAGAACAACCCACAAGGCCTGCCACTTTGCTCAAATGTGGCTGGGATGAAACTTTAGCTTTATGCTCATAGCTTAGCCCTCAGTGCAGTAATCACCACAGCTAGCCGAGCCCAGGGGAAGAGACAGGACACACACTTTCAGTGATGGCCTTTGGGACCTTGGACCCTGTTCTAGAACTTTTAGCTGTGGAGGATTTGGGCGTGATACTCCCACAGCAATGGAACTTCCCCATTTCATAAGGGAGAGGTAGGTCCAGCTCTAGGCTTGGGATGGTCTCTTAGGAAAACAATGGGCAGACTGGTGCCAGTGGGGATGGGGTAGGTTTGCTTCTTAGCAACAAAGGGAGCATTTGAATGAAATAGAAGCCTGGGGCCCTCTGGGACTGTCTCAGTTGCTTTTTTCTCTGTGCTCCTAGATAACTGCAGGCTGCCTGGGATCTGGATTCCCTTTGCCTGTCGCCCGTGGCTAACACCTCCCCAGTGTGAAGGGCAGCTGAATGTCTGCAGGCCTCCGAGGGAGGAGTTGGCCTTTTCCACACCAAGCCTGGCAAAGGTTCACACGCTAATCAGAAAATTGCAAAAGTTTGGAGGCCGCAGCCAGGGAGGAGTAGGAAGGAGAGCGTTTGGAGAGACAAGCTGTTTGCAAAGGGCTCTGAGGCAGGCCAGGGCTGAATATTGTCCTCTCTGGAGGGAGGTCAAGGGCACAGCTGAAGCCTATTTGCAGCCCCTCCATCCTATCTCCCTGGGAGAATAGCGCCTAACACGCGTGGAGTCCTTGGTATGAGCCAGGGCCTGTTCTCGGCCTTTTACATGGATCATCTCATTTCATCCTTCGCGGCAGCCCTAAGAGATATTTTAGAGAGTAAATAGTAATAGTTTTACCCCTCCCCCCGAGGCATATAGAGGTTAAGTAAGCTGATAAATGGCTGAGCCAGGGTTGAGAACCCACTGTGGCTCCAGAAAGCTACACCTAACCACTAAGCATTCTGCCTCTCACATCGACCACATACATTGACTACACTGGCTACATTGTCGCGTCCTTGGCCTGCCCTGTGAAATGTCTCTCCAAGGCTTGCTTTCCTGGGACCTATATCAAGCTTTGAATAATGTAACAGCCACCAATGTACTGAGCACTCAGTACATTCCAGGGATCGCACATGGCTCACCTAGTTTATTTCATATAATCCTCCAACAGCTCTATTGGATAGGTATTGTCGCTATCTTCATGGCATAGGTGAGGAAACTGAGGAACCAGAGGCCTTTGTTTTTCCCATAGGGCGTGTGTGCTCACCAGGGAGAGACAGAGAAAAACAGGGAGAAATCACCCCCCAGGGGGATGGTTATGCTATAATCCTTTTCCCTCCATTCTCCTCCTGTGATTTTGGGCACTCATGAACACGTGCCTGGCATGCTCTTCAAGCTACTGGGCCCAAGACGTGAACCGCAGTCAGCCATGTGGGAATTCAGCACCATAACCACCATGCCACCTGCTAGCCCCCAACCAGAGGTTTAATAACTTGTTCAAGGTCCAATTAGTAAGTAGCAGAGTCAAGATTTAAATGCAAATCGAGGTCTGTCTGATTCCAAACCTCTGAGAACATATTCATTCATTCATCCAAGCAACCCAAAATGTTTATAGACTGCTTTATACCAGACACTGAGTTTGGCACAGGTGGGTGTTCACAGCGACAATATTTCGGACCCTATGTCTCCACACTAGACTGTTCTCTAGAACTTCAGACCCAGAAATCCAACTGTCTGTTTGGCATTAGTAGGTATTTCAAACAGTCATGTTCGAAACAACTTGACATTTCCTCTAAATGCACTTCCCCTACACCCTCCTTAGTTCTGTAAATGGCATTGCTATCTGTTCTGTTCCAAGCATTTGTGACCCCCCCCCCCCAATCTGCGTTGAAACCTGATCCCCAATGTGATGGTATGAAGAGGTGGGACCTTTAGGAAATGACTAGGCCATGACGGTAAAGCTCTCATGAATGGGATTAATGCCCTTATGAAAGAGCCTGAGGGAGTTTGTTTACACCTTCCACCATGTGAGGATACCGCAGGAAGACACAATCTATGATGCAGAGAACCCTCACCAGACTCCAAATCTGCTGGCACCTTGATCTTGAACTTCCCAGACTCTAGGACTGTAAGAAATAAATCTCTGTTGTCTCAAAATTACCCAGTCTTGAGTATTTTTCTGTAGCAGCCCAAACAGACAAAGATACCATACACACAGTTGCTCAAGCCACCACGTACGGGCTGTCTTTGATTCTTCTTCCTCATCCACTCCATCTAATCTATTGGCTTGTCTGGTTATTTCCAAATATACCCGGAATCTTCTCACTTTTTTCCACCTCCCTTTCTTTTTTTTTTTTTTTTTTTTTTGGAGAGGTTTCCACTATAGGGTGCGTGCGCTCGCCAGACAGACAGACAGAGAGAGACATAGAGACAGAAAGCGAGAAATCACCCCCCGGGGGGATGGCCACGCCGCAATCCCTTCTCCTCCATTCTCCTCTTGGGATGTTGGGCACGCACGCACACGCGCCTGGCGTGAGTTTTAAGCCACCGGGTCCTGGACGCAAACTGCGGTCGACTACGTGGGAGTCCAGCGACATAGTCATTATGCTAACTGCTGGTTCCCACCACCTCCCTTTCTTCATCAATTCATTTCCCATAAGGAAGCCAGCAAGATTTTTTTTTTTTTTTTGAGCTAGAGAGTGAGAGAGAGAGGGAAAGTGAGAAAGCACTCCCTATGGGGCATGGGCATGTCACAATCTCCTCTCCTCCATCTCTCCCTCCTTTGGGGATTTTAGGTATGTGTCTGCGGTGTCTCTCAAGCCACCAGGTCTGGGACTAGAACCATGAGGTCAGCCGTCACCACGTTGGCTGGCCCCCAATGTGATCTTTATATCAAAAAGATCTAAAACATCTTTTCTTTCCCTGCCTGAGACACCCCAGTGGACTGGCACATGGTCATGATGTACAAGACCCTGCCCGGTCTGGCCCCTCTGGCACCACCCCATCTCCCTCCACTTTCTCATCCCTTTCGGTGCTTTTCCCACTCCAGCCTCTGCCTGCTGTTAGCTTAGTGTTAGCCTCTAACAAGCTAAGCTCATTTTCACCTGGAGCTTTTGCTCAATACCTCCCCTTGCCTGGAATGTTGTCCCCCTGGGATGGCTTCTTCCCGTTATCCAGAGCTCAATCGAACTGTCCCCTCCTCAGAGAGGTCGTCTCTACTTAGCTTATAGAAAATAGCCACACTCTTTTCTCTGCATGGCTCTTTTTTTAAGAATTATTTATTAAACTTTATTTGTTATTATTTCTTAATTTGACCAGAGAGGGACAGTGAGTGAGAGAGAGAGAGAGTGAGAAAGCAAGCTGCCAGGTCTGGGACTCAAACTGTGGTCAGCCATGTGGGAGTCCAGCACCTTAACCACCATGCCACCTGCTGGCCCCTCTCTGCATGGCTCTTATTGCTAAAGAATATTTTCTGATTTCCTACTATCATCTCCCCATCCACTAGAACAGAAGCTCCAGGACAGCAAAGAGCTGACTTCTCCTATTTGTCATTTTTTTTCTCAGCATCTAATACAGTACCTGCTACATAGTAGGTGCTCAGTAAGCAAAGCGCTCACAGGCTGATGGCAGAGGTTGATGGCTACAGCAAGCATGGTGGACAGAGAGCAGCGTCTGGTCTTTGGGAGATGACAAAGAGACACAGACTGCATAAGGGAGCGGCCGATCAGAGCTAATTAACCGCGACCTTTAAGACGAGCAGAGCACAGACTTTCTGGCTTGGGCCATGCTGCACAGCTGCGAGGTTAAAGGCAACTGTTTCAGCCAGAGAAGGCCAGGTGGGGCTTCCTTAGGCCAAGGGACGCAAGATGCTCCACAGCTGCAGTTGATAATAGAAGACACCTAGCTTTACTTTCTGCCCCCCCCCCATCATTGCCCTATAAAAGAATAAACCTGGGAAAGGCTCAGGGCCACCGTGTTCTCCGCCAGAGCCGTCCAGTCCGCCGGATGTCCGTTTTTCTCTACTTGTGTGTCTGTGTGATTGTTCTTTCCAAAATCCACCGTCACTTCCACTGTGGGGGAGTCCCCTCTTCCCTTTTTGCCTAGCAGGTCTAGGCAGTCTGGAAGTAGCAGAAGGAAGTAAAGCAAATCTTGACCCTCCCTTGAGCCTAGAGAAAGAGACAAAGAGAGAGAGAAACTGAAAAAGCACACACCATGGAGAGCGGTCACACTCTAATCCCTTCTCTTCCATTTCTCCCTCCTTTGGGGGCATGCATGCACATGCACCTGGCATATTTCTCAAGCCTCTGGGTCCAGGACTTGAACTGTGCAGTCAGCTACTTGAGAACCAACCACCATAACTGCCATGCCATCAGCTGGCACTCAGGTTGTTTCTAAAAGCTAAGTCTCCAACCCCACCATTGTCCCTGCAAAAAGAGACCTCAATCCAGTAAGGAAACATGGAACAAAGGATGCTACAGTCTGAATGTTTATGTCTCCCCAGATTCACATGTTGAAATCCTAACCCTTGGGGTCAGTAGGTGGCATGGTGATTGGGGTGGCTAGACTCCCACAGGGCTGACCGTGGTTCAAGTTCTGGACCTGGTGACTTGCTTTCTTACTTTCTCTCTTTGTCTCTCTCTGGTGAGCATATGTATGGCCCTATAGCAAATATAATAATAATAATAATAATAATAATAATAATAATAATAAAATTAAATAAATAATTCTTAAGAAATTCTCACCCCCAAGATGATAGTATTAGGAGATGGGACCTTTGGGAAGTGAGTAGATTATGGGGATGGAGCTCTCATGAATGAGATTAGTGTCCTTATGAAAAGGACCCCAGAGGGCCAGCCCCATAGAACATTAAGTGCTATGCAGAGGGAGTTGGATCCCACATGGCTTACTGTGGTTTGAATCCCACTCTCAGCAACTTAAAAAGCATGCTGGGCATGTGTATGTACATGCTCAGGATCCTCACAGGATGGAGAAATAGGGGGAAAGAGGACTGTGCTGGGCCAACCCTTGGCCTAGTGATTAAGGCAGTTGAATCCCACATAGCTGTCCATGCAGTTTGAGTCCCAGACCTGGTGACTTGAGAAACACATTGGATGCATTTCTCTATGCCCAAAATCCCAAAAGGCGGGAGATAGGGAAGAGAATGGATTGAGGTGTGACCACACCCCCTGAGAGGTGCTTTCTCACTCTCCTATCTCTCTCCAGGGAGTGCAGGTAATCTCCAGCAAAAACTAAAAAAAGAAAAAAGAATTGTGACATGACTAGTCCCCACTGGGGGACTCTCTCTCTCTCACATACACAAACACCCTCTGACATAAAAGCAGGACTACAGAGTGTTCTCTTCTACCATGCAAGGACACAGCCAGAAGGCACTGTCCATGAACCAGAAAGTGGACCTTCACCAGACAATGAATGATTGTGGACTTCCCAGCCTCCAGAACTGTGAGAACTTCTGCTGTTTATAAGTCACCCAGTTGACGGCATTCTATTACAGCAGCCTGAATAGACTAAGACAAAGGGAATTACCACAAAGGAACACCAGGAAGGCTACATGGATCCTAACCTGGGGCCCTTATTCCTCTAAGGCATGCAGAGGGTTCTGTACTTAGATGGGGAGAATTATATCTTTATTTCTGCTATCTTTTAACAATATTTTAACATTTCCTTTACTCATTAATACAGGGTTTAAACCCTAGTATTAGAGGACCTATGACTTGACCACCAACAAAATGGCATATGTTCATATCACATTAGAGTAAAGCAGATGTCTTGAAATAGTAATATGTTCATCACTACTTTTAAAGTATTATAGTTATAAGGCTTATTGTTTAACATGCTATTAATGAGGCACATATATCACAAAATTTTAAAAAGTGTTGATAACTGTACTTCAATATAATTCATTTCCATTATAATCCTTTATTATTTTTAATGTATATATACTTTTGTCATAGGGTATGTGTGCTCGCTGGAGACAGACAGATAGAGAGAGGGAAAGTAAGAAAGCACCCCCCCGGGGGGATGGCCATGCCACAATCCCTTCTCCACTTGGGATTTTGGGTATACATTACACACAGGCCAGTCATGTTTTTCAAGCTGCCTGATCCAGGCCTCCAGTTGTGGAGTTGACAGACTGCTAGGGGTCCATGGAACAGAAGAGGCAAAGAGTTCCTAGTTAGAGTACATGTTTCTGGCTGCAGGGTCATAGCCTTCCTAGGTAGGTGATGTCTTCCATACCAAAGACTGGCAGTGGTATCTATGCTTCCAAGAGACCCTGGATAAGAGGGGTCAAGGCTGAGTTCGTTGGTGAGTGTGCAGAGGCCAGGTATCTGTGCTGTGATTGAAATCGAGATGTGGGTGCCCTGGTGGAGCCAACTTGACCAGCATAGACCCTCTCCAGTGATTCCCGAGTGGGGAATCTGTGCCCTAACAGTGTTAGCTTCTATTACTATGAGTGGCTGTGGATTAGTTTGTCAAATGGCGGTAGACCTGGTGTAGGGTCAGGACAGGCAGTGGGGTTTCAAACTCCTCAAACACCTTGCATCAGTCCAAATGGATTACTCTCTGTTCCCTGGCAGTGGCTCACACATTCCCCCTCCTTAGCTTTACCTCTGCCATTCCCTCCAGCTAGAATGCAGCTCAACTCCAGCCTCGAGTCCATGCTACTCAGACATCAGATCTAAAAGTGTTCATGGTGAATGACCAGAAACAACTACCTCTCCAGTGGTCCAGGCCGACATGCTCTCTTTTCTCAAGAGCAGGTGTTTTGGAAGTCCATCTGAACGCTTGCCCAAACATTTGAGATGATCCACAGCTACTGCTTCTTTCTTTTTCTTTGCCTTTTTAGCTTATTTATTCTATGGGGGGGAGGAAGAGAGAGAGAGAGAGATACAGCACCCCAGTAGAGTCCCAACGTCATGATCCACCCACCTCAGCCAGCCTAGATCATGGGGACACACTTATGCCTGGTGTATATGGGGAAGCCTCTGGACACGAACCAGAAATCCCAGCTACTTCTTCAAGGAACATTTGCTCCTGCCACTCCCCATAGCGTCTTGGCAGTTTGAGGTGGGTGGTAAACTGACCAGGCGAAAATGAAAGGCAGATGTGTTTACTTTTTAAGCAAAATGGCAGCTTCACTACCCGTGTCACCAGTTCTGGTACCCAGAGCACCCAGATCTGAATTTTAATCCACCACACTGAAATCTGCCCTCTGCATAGTCATGGAAGAGCACAGCCTTGACCTCTGCTATCCAGGGTCCATTGGGAGCAGGGCTACCACTTCTAGGCTTTGGTATTGAAGGGACAGCCCATAGACTCTAGGCTGGATAATGAGGAAGTGGAGACAGCAGAAAGCTGATAAAGTGGGGGAAAGCAGCAGGGTCAGTGGCTGAACATCACAATGAGGCTGAAGAATAATTCTCATGAGAATAACTAAGCAAACTGGTAGATGAATAGGTAGCAGAGAGGAGCAGCAGTTAGCATAATGTCTATGTTGCTGGACTCCCATGTCGTCGACCGCAGTTCGAGTTCTGGACCCGGTGGCTTAAAACTCATGCCGGGCGCGTGTGCATGTGCATGTGTGCCGAAGATCCCGAGAGGAGGATGGAGGAGAAAAGATTGCAGCATGGCCACCGTCCTGGGGGGTGATTTCTCGCTTTCTGTCTCTCTGTCTCTCTCTGTCTTTCTGGCCAGCACATGCACCCTATGGCAAAAAAAAAAAAAAAAAGAGGTAGCAGAGACAGGAAGCTCAGAAAAGTGAGTTTTGTTTTGAAGGTTTGTGTCATAGGGTGTGTGTGCTCACCAGAGAGAGGGAAAGCCATAAATCACCCCCCAGGCAAGATGGCCACATCACAACCCCTTCTCCTCCATTCTCCTCTCAGGATTTTGGGCACACATGCACACACACCTGGCATGATTTTCAGGCTACTGAGTCCAGGACTCAAATTGCGGTCAGCCATGTGGGAGTCCAACACCTTAACCACTATGCCAGCTGCTGGACCAAAAGAGTGATTATGAAAGCGGCACACTTAAGAGCAATGTCAAGGTCCAAGATGTGACCTTGCCCGATGCAGCTCGAGGAGGAGCGTAGAAGGTACAGATGAAGTCAAGGGATGGAGCGGTCAAGGCATTGGAAGGGGTGTCTGCATGAAGGGTGAAGTCACCTGTGATAATGGTGGGGCCCCTGGAAGAGGAAAAAGTCATGAGCTGTTTTGCCAAAAGTCTTGAATGAATGAGACAGAAAGTTGACAGTGATTAGGAAGTGGAAAGGTAAGCATAGTCCTTATAAGGTTGAGCATCCCTAATCTGAAAACTCCAAATCTGAAATGCTCCAAAATCCGAAACTGTTCAAGTGCTGACATGCTATCACAGGTGGAAAATTCCACACATGACCCATGGGACAGGTCACACTCAGAATGCCCTAATACAAAAATATCGTATTAAATTACCTTCAGGCTACATGTACCAAGTAAATGTATTTCGTGTTTGGACTTCAATCCCATCCTCAAGATGGGATCCCATCCTTATTATGAATATGCAAATATTCCAAAATGGGGGGGGGGGCTCAAACTCCAAAGCACTTGTGGTCCTAAGCATTTCCGATAAGGATATTCAACTTGTAGTGTGGACCATGGAAAAGCAAGCCATTAAAGGTTAGAGTTCTTCAAAGCCTATCTTGGTTATTCTCTTGCCATTCTATATACAACCTTTCCTCGGGTGATCAACACATCCTGGCTTTAAATACCTATCCTGGCTCCCAAATTCCTATCTCTAACTCAGCTCTCCCATATCAGTTTCAGACAGCTTATCTAATTGCATACTTGATAGCTCGGCTTGGACAAACCATCTGACCTTCCTTCCAAATGCAACCGTCTTCCAGTCTTCTCTCTGTGGCCCTGCCATCCATTCAGTTGCCTAAGTTAGAAACTTAGAAGTTATCTTGGGCTGGCTCTGTGGCCTGGTGGTAAAGGCAGCCTGATCCCTTATGGTCAACCACATGGTTAGAATTCCATCTCTGGTGGGGGACCAGCAGTTAGTGTAATGGCTATGTTGCTGGACTCCCACGTAGTCGACCGCGGTTCGTGTCCTGGACCCGGTGGCTTAAAACTCACGCCGGGCGCGTGTGCGTGAGTGCCCAAGATCCTGAGAGGAGAATGGAGGAGAAGGGATTGCGGCGTGGCCATCCCCCCGGGGGTGATTTCTCACTTTCTGTCTCTCTGTCTCTCTCTGTCTGTCTGGTGAGCACACGCGCCCTATAGCAAAAACCTCCAAAAAAAAAAAAATAGAATTCCATCTCTGGTGACTTGAAAAACATCGGGTGCGTGTGTGTGTGCCCCAAATCCTGACAAGGTGGAGAGATAAAGGAGAAGGGCTTATGGCATGACCATACCCCTTTGAGGGGTGCTTTCTCCCCCTTCCTCTTTCTTCTCTGGTGAGCACACATGCCCTCTGGTGCTTAGAAGTTTTCCTTGACAGATCTCCTCTCTCATCATTTTTCATGTGCAGTCTGTAAGTCCAGTCCTGCTAATTTCCCCTCCTGTGTAGGTGAATCTTCTTGAATTCACCCCTACCTCTCTGGCACCACCATGGCTGATGCTACGTCATCTCTCACCTGGTCTAATGCAATAACTTTGATAGCTTCCGCACACCTCAACCCGACTCCCCTCTAATCCACTCACTCTGCAGGCACCCTGATCTTTAAAAACGTGCAAATCTAATCAGGTCACCTGCCGCATCAATTCCTTCCCATGTCCGTCCCATTCACCGCTGGATCTTTAGTACTGAGCACAGTGTCCAGCACTAGATATTTGATGATTGAATGAACGTGAGGTGAGATGACGTATTTGAAACCACATGGACCAGTTATGTTCTTTGATCACACCCTGAATTCCTGACGTTGGTCATAAACTGAACTCTGCAATTGGGCTCTGTATGAAACCCATATCTCTGACCACAGCCTAAGTCCCTCCGCACAGGGACTTCTTTGTATCATGTGGCTCTCTACCCTGGCTGTCCATTATGATCTCCCCAAAAGTTTAATTAAAACATAAAAGCCCAACCCCACTCTAGACCAATTAAATCACGGAGTGGGGCCTAACTCATCTGTGACGTTCCCCTGGTGATTTTAACATGGAGCTGCTGTTGAGCAGAGTCCTAACCTGTGTTCCCCAAAGCCTCATAGCAGGAGCTACATCCCCTGGGAGCTTGTTAGAAATGCAGTCTTGGGGATCATCAGATAACGTAATGGTTATGCCACTGGACTCCCATGGAGTCGACTGTGGTTCAAGTCCCGGACCTGGCAGCTTGAAACTCATGTCAGGTGCATGTGCATGCATGCCTAAAATCCGAAAAGGAGAATGGAGGAGAAGGAATTGTGGCGTGGCCATCCCCTCTGGGAATTGATTTCTCGCTTTCTGTCTCTCTGTTTCTCTCTGTCTTTCTGGCAAGCACATGTGCCCCATAGCAAAAATCTCTCACAGAAAAAAATAAAAAAGAATAGAAATGCAAACTCTGGCAGCCCATGGCATGGAGAGTAAGATGGCTGGATCCTACCTGAAAGAATACACAGTTCGAGTCCTGAACCCAACAGCTTAAAAACATACCTGGTGTGTGTGTGTGTGTGTGTGTGTGTGTGTGTGTGTGCATGGACCCAAAATCCTGAGAGGAGAATGGCAGAGGGGGCATATTTCTCACTTTCTCTCACTCTCTCTCTCTTGTGCATGTGAGAGGTCTATGGCAAAGAGAGAGAGGGAGACATGCAGAGTCTCAGGTCCAACACGCTCTTCTAAACCGGAATCTGCATTTTAACAACCCCAACTGATAATGTTTGAGAGTTCTGTCCAGGAGCCAGGCAGGAGGGTGTGGATTTCTGGGAGAGCCTCCCAGCTTCCAGAGAAGTGCTGGGCAGCAGATCTCCATCCTTCCAGAAGTCCCAAGGTAATGTCACCTCTGCCTTTTGCCCCTAGAGGTGGGCATCCCAGGGTAGATGCTATCAATAAGGTCTTGGCGGAACCCCCATTCTGGATGCCGGCAGCAAAGGGATACAGAGGTCTCCGTTCCATTCCATTCCACCCGGAAAGCTGGGACTGACAGGGAACGTCTGCTAGGAGCTCTCTGACCAGTGCGAACAATAGAGTAAAGAAGCAGCCCTCGCGGTCCTGTCGCGTCCCTGCACCCTCACGGGGCTGGGCCAGGCTGGACGGCTGCTGCTTGCTCGGGGAACCCGCTCCCAGAGCTGCAGCCCGCGGCGATCCTTTCCATCTGCTTTCCATCCTCACCTCAGACCCCTCGGCCAAACCAGGACAATAAAAAGTGATCAAACGTGTCTTAATTCTGTTACTGGTTTGGGTTTCAAATGTCTGCCCAGTTTGGGTCAGGAGTTGCGATCGTTCTGGCTGGGCCGGGAGGTGGAGCCGGGATCCCCTAGTGCCAGAGGACTGGGGCTCCGCAAGCCTACAAGCGGGAGCCCGCGTCGGGGCGGGGCCCCTGAGCTGAGGTCCCAGCCACAGGCCGGGGGCCAGGGCGACGGTGCTCTGGGACCGCTGTCTGCTCCTTGTGCCGGGAGGCTGCTGCAGGGCGAAGGCACGTGGCGGCCACTGCACCGCGCGGGTCAGGGCGAGCGACGCGCTCCTCCGCGGACCGAGCGCGATCACTTCCTGGGCCCGGCTGGCACTGCCCTGCGCCGCCGCGGGCCGTCCTGGTACCCCGCCAGCAAATGTCTTCCTGGGAAGGCCGCCGCGGGCTGCTGCAGCGAGCGGCAGTCTGAAAGCAATTGACACCAGCCCTGGGCGACGGAAATCGGGTGTTCGTGTTTGAGACCGCTCCCTCACTGAGCACGGGTGTTCTGATAAAGTCACCTGTGAGGTCCTAGCGCGTCACTGAGCCCCCCTCGGACCCCAGGCGGGCAGCAACGCGAGGAGGAAGCGCTGTCATGGTCCGTGCTTAAACATCAGCGGAGCCCGGCTCGCGGCCCCTCCGGAGCCAGCTGTTGGCTGTGTAACTGAGCGCAGAGTCCTCTGAGGACACTGGGGCCATTGGAGCCATTGGGTAAACACCCGCCTTGTCTCTCAGACAGCTGGATGTGGATGGAGGCTGCTTTGCCGAAACGCAGAGGCACCCAGCTGTTGCCGGCTCAGCGAGCCAACTCGCCTGATTCCAGAAGCCCAGGCTTCGGGTCCTTTGCTGAAGGTCTCGTAGCTTCTGAAAAAACACACACAAAGTCGCCCCTGCGGGGAGAAGAATTATACACATAAAATCCTGTGCCTGGATGCTCGGCGCTGGCCTGGGGGCTGTCCGCACCGGCCTCCTGGGCACCGGCACGGTTTCCGCTGAAAAAGTGGCTCCGTCGTGAGCTCACTCCCTTCCTTTACCTTCTCCCGCCGCTCTGCTTCGTTTTTCTCATTCTTCTCTTGTCCTCAGTTCCCTTATTTCATCTCATCTGCCCATTTGTTCTATTTTCCCCTCTCATTCTGTGTCTTTCTAATTAATTTAAAATGTGTCATTTCATCAAGCACTGTAGCCTGAGCCAGGCGCCTGGAGCAGAATACCATAGACTGGGGGGAGGGGGGGACGGGGGGGCGCCCTTAAACAACAAAAATTAACTTTCTCTCTGCTCTGGAGATTAGAAGTCTGAGGTCAGGGCTGGAGCCTGGTAGGGTTCTGGTGAGGGCTTTTTTCCTGGTTTCCTGGCTTCTGTTTTTCTGGATCTTCCCGTGGTGGGAGGGGGGAGAGAAAGAGAGATTGCGGGAAGGGTAAAAGGGGAAGAAGAGGAGTAGTCTCTGCTTACAAGGCCCCAGTCCTATCTGATCAGGACGTCAGCCTGATGACCCCATTCAACCTTCATTACCTCTCCAAGGCCTTCTCTGCACACTGTGGATTAGGGGTTAGGATTTCAGCATATGAATTGTGGGAGGGAGTTCACATGGAGCCCGAACCAAACACCTAAAGGGATTGCTAGATCCCTAGAAGATATATCTCTAGGAGCAGAGAAGACAGCAGTATAGAGATGTGACCAGCAGTCACAGGGTGAATGGGTGCCCCCCCAAAAAAAGAAAGAAAAGAAAAGAAAAGAAAAGAGAAAGAGAAAGAAAGAAAGAAAGAAAGAAAGAAAGAAAGAAAGAAAGAAAGAAAGAAAGAAAGAAAGAAAGAAAGAAAGAAAGAAAGAAAACTACACCACAGGAAAAAGAAAATAAAAGAAAAAATCAAGGAGGGCTTGACGAGGAGGTGATTTTTGACCTGGCTTTTGAGGTATGAGAGAGAATTTACCAGTGAGAAACTGTATTTGCCGCAAAAAGAAATAGATGGCCTACTAACTAAGCAGTGACAAGCTCTGTAGTGCTGGAGTCCAGATGTACGGAGAAGGGGGGGAGAGGATGCTGGAGAGGCAAGCTGGGATCACCCTTTGCAGATTTCAGCAGAACGTGATGATGGTCTAAGCTAGGGCAAGGGGAGTGGAGATGGAAACACTGGAGAGTGAGCAGGAGACATTGGCAAGACCAAACTGACAGTGCTTGGCGACCGAATGAATGGTGGGGTGATGAGAAAGAATGGAGGATGGCTCGAGGATTTCTAACGTAGGGGACTGACACCACTCCCTGAGATACCAGAAGAAGAATGAGAGCAGAAGGAAGAGTCTAAGGTCTCGCTAAGTCTAGGACATCCTGAGGAGGTGGACTCGGTGCTGGGGGTGAAGTGGAAATGGAACGAACCACATGTAGATTCATGAACATATGGGAACAAACTATCTGATGTGTGGAAAGAACCATCCCAAATGGTTAGAGGGAACTGCGCTTAGAAATCACACGGGACTAAGAGTTGTGCCTCTTCCCAACCAACTAAGATTGCAGTATTGGGTAGCTCAAGGATCTGAATGCTTAAGTCCTCTCCAAATTCATATGTTGAAATCCTGACCGCTTGGGACCAGCAGATGGCGGAATGGCTACATCACTGGACTCCCATATAGTCGGCCGCGGTTCGAGTCCTGGACCCAGTGACTTAAACTCACATTGGGTGTGTGTGTGTGTGTGCCCAAGATCCTGAGAGGAGAATGGAGAAAAACGGATTGCGGTGTGGCCATTCCCCCTGGGCGGTGATTTCTCGCTGTCTCTCTCTTTCTGCGAGTGCACGTGAAAAAAAAAATTCTCAAAAAGAAAGAAATCCTGACCCCCGACCCCAAAGTGATGGTATTAGGAGGTGGGTCCCTTAGGAGGTAATTAAGGTAGAGCCCTCATGAGGAGATTAACACCCTTAGGAGACAGGAAAGTTTTCTTTCTGCCCTTCTCTCTTTCTCTCTCTGTTCTATGCCATGTAAGAATACATAGCTGTTTGAAGAAAGCTGTCCACAAACCAGAGAGATGACCTTCATCGAGAACTGGACCATGATAGCACTCTGGCCTTGGATCTCCAGCCTCTAGATTATAAGAAGTAAATTTCTGGGGGCTGAATGATAAGACACAACATCCCGTGAGGCTGACCTACATGGGAAGGTTCTGGGTTCATAGCTGGAGACTTCCCTGCATACACTGGGCATGTGATGCCTGTGGTCTGGGACTGCCCTGAGCTGAGGGTGGATTGCGGCATCAAGACTCTCTCTCTCTCTCTCTCTTGTGTGTGTACATTTGTTCATGGAAGAAATAAATAAATAAACTTCTAAAAAGGAAAATAAATTTCTGTTGTTTATAAGCTACTCAGTTTTGATATTTTATTATAGTAGTCCAAACAGACCAGGACGGGCAGAATACACAGCAGGGTCTTGCATCAGTACTGCGGAATAATTAGCTCTAGACTTAGCACCCTTCTGCTCTCATTTAATAAAGCTTAACAGCAAGACCCGACAGAGTCAGCCAGTTTCCAAAAAATGTACCTCAGTCCTAGAACAAAGCTCAAGAATATTTATAGCAGGGCTTCTTAATCTTAGTACAATTGACATTTGGGGTTTGATCATTATTGCGAGGGCTGTACGTGCATTGCACAGTGTTTACCATCATATCTGGCCTCCCCTCTTTGGCTGCCAATAGCACTCTCCATTTGTAACAACCAAGGACATCTCCAGACAAACAAAATCACTGTTGATTGAGAACCATTGACAATAGGAATAAAGGTATTAAAAAAAAAAAAAAAAAGTAGGGCCAGCCAGTGATGTGGTTAAGGTGGCTGGATCCCACACAGCCCAATTTGAGTCCTGGACCTGGCAGCTTGAAAAACATGCTTGGTGTGTGCGTATGAGTGCCAACAATCCCAAAAGGAGTGAGAAATGGAGGAGGGGGGTTGTGGAATGACCATCCTCCATGGGGGGTGCTTTCCCCCTTTCTCTTTCCTCCTCTCCCTGCAAGTGCACATGACCTCTGGCAAAATCAAACAAACAAACAAAAAACACTTTAAAAAATAGAATTCAGGGACCAGCAAGTGGGATAATGGCTATGTTGCTGGACTCCCATGTAGTCGACCGTGGTTTGAGTCCCAGACCCGGTGGCTTAAACTCACACAGGGTGCGTGTGCGTGCATGCCCAAGATCCCGAGAGGAGAATGGAGGAGAAGGGATTGCGGCATGGCCATCCCCCCTGGGGGGTGATTTCTCTCTCTCTCTCTCTCTCTCTCTCTCTCTGTCTTTCTGGAGAGCACACGCACCCCATAGCAAAAACCTCTCCCCCTCCCCCCCAAAAAAGTAGAATTCACAGTGTCGGGCATTTAGTAAAAAAACTACCTAGCATAGATAGAATAGGAAACTATAACCAATAATGAAGAGATAAATCAATTCACTGAAATCAAACCAGAACTATTACAAATGGTAGAATTAGCAAACGAGGATATGAAAAGTTATTATAACTGTATTGTGTATATTCAAAAAGTTAAGTGGAGACATGAAATATCTTTTTGAAACTACCCAAATCAAATTTATATAAATGAAAACTACAATATATGAGGTAAAAAATAAATGAATGAGATTAACAGCAGATTAGACATTGCAGAAAAAAGGTTAGTGAACTTGAATACACAGCAATAGAAACCATTAATATTTCAAATGAAACACGCATAGAAAAGATAAAGCAAAAAGTGAACGTACTTGTAGGAAAAATTCAAGTACGTAGAAGTAGAGTCCCTGAAACATAAAAGAAAGCAGAGGTAACGGAATAAAATGTTTGAAGAAATAATGGCCAAACTTTCCTCAAATTTGATAAAAATTATAAACCCACAGATCCAAGGAACTCAACAAACGCGAAGTGCAAGAAACACGATGAAAACTACACCAAAGCACATTATAATCAAATTAATGAGGCTAGTGATTAAAAAGAACACTTTAAAGGCACCCAGGGGGGAAAAAGGCACATTACCCACAGAGAGGTGAAGATTTCTCTTTGTAAACAATGCAAGTGAGGGGGCAGGCAGGTGGCGTGGTGGTTAAGGCACTGGAT
Source organism: Tupaia tana (assembly GCA_026018925.1). NCBI lineage: Eukaryota > Metazoa > Chordata > Mammalia > Scandentia > Tupaiidae > Tupaia > Tupaia tana. Next base: position 23,842,907 of record JAKSZU010000009.1, read on the forward strand.
TCCCACATGACCGACTACAGTTCAAGTCCCGGACAGTTCAAGTCCCGGACCTGGCGGCTTGCTTTCTCAATTTTGTCTCTCTCTGTCTCTCTGGTAAGCACATGTGCCCTATACCAAATTTAAAATATTAATGATAATAAAGAAAATAAAGAAAAATTATTATTATTATTTTTTTTGGAGAGGTTTTTTGCTATAGGGCGCGTGCGCTCGCCAGACAGACAGAGAGAGACATAGAGACAGAAAGCGAGAAATCACCCCCCAGGGGGGATGGTCACGCCGCAATCCCTTCTCCTCCATTCTCCTCTCAGGATCTTGGGCACGCACGCACACGCGCCCGGCGTGAGTTGTAAGCCACCGGGTCCGAGACGCGAACCGCGGTCGACTACGTGGGAGTCCAGCGACATAGCCATTACGCTAACTGCTGGTTCCCAGAAAAATTTTTAAAAATACAATGCAAGTAAGAGGACAATGAAGCAAAATCTTTAATACATCAAAAGGGGGGCCAGCAGATGGCATGGTGATTGAGGTGCTGGACTCCTGCATAGCCAACCACAGTTCAAGTTCTGGACCTGGTAACTTCCTTTCTCACTTTCCCTCTCTCTCTCCCTCTCTCTCTGGTCAAATTAAAATAAAATTAAAATAATAAAATAAAATTAAATAATTCTTAAAAAATAATAAATATCACTGAAAAGAACAGAAAAACTGTTACCCACGGATTCTATATCAGTAAAAAAAAAATGTTGCCATGGTATGAATGTCCCCTCCCAAACTCATGTTGAATTTTAATTGCCATTATAACAATATTAAGAGGCGAGACCAATGAGGTCTCCACCCTCATGAGTGGATTAATGCCAATTATAAAAGGGCTGGAGAATGACAGCTTAACCTCTTTTTTCAGCTTCTCTTTGCCCATCCATGGGATGATATAGCAAGAAGGTCCTCACCAGATACTGGCCCCTTAGTCTTAGACTTCTCAACTTCCAGAACCATAAGCCAGAATATTTCTGCTTGTTATAAATTACCCAGTCTGTGGTATTCTGTTATTGCAGCACAAAATGAACTAAAACAAGTGTCTTTTGAAAATAAAGGCCAAGGGGGCTGGCAGGTAGTTAAAGGCATTGGATTTCCACATGGCAGACCACGGTTTGAGTCCCAGATCTGGTAGCTTGCTTTCTCACTTTCCCTTTCTCTCTCTCTTTCTCTCTGTCTCTCTCTGATCAAATTAAAAAGTAATAATAACAAATGGAATTAAATAAATTTAGAAAAAAAAAGAAAACAAAACAAAACAAAACAAAACAACAAAAAAGGCCAAATAGAGACATTTCATTTATACTAACGTTCTAAGAATTCATCAGAACTACAGTACATGACACTGAAGGAAAATAATAGCAGATGAACATATGTATCTACCCAGAGGAAGGAAGAGCACCAGAAATAGTATTTACATATCTTTAAAAGGTAGTAGACTGTTTAAGCAAAAATAATAACAATGCAATGTTAGGGTAGAGTTTATAACATATGTAAAATACAAAATGTATGACAACAATAGCACAGAGGTTAAGTGGGGAGAAATGGGTGTATACTATTGTAAAGTCCTGATAGTATGAGGAGATTTCAAAAAGTTTGTGGAGGGAACCAGCAGTTAGCGTAATGGCTATGTCGCTGGACTCCCATGTAGTCGACCGTGGTTCGCGTTCCGGACCCGGTGGCTTAAAACTCACGCGGGGCGCGTGTGCGTGCGTACCCAAGATCCCGAGAGGAGAATGGAGGAGAAGGGATTGCGGTGTGACCATCCCCCCTGGGGGGGTGATTTCTCGCTTTCTGTCTCTCTGTCTCTCTCTGTCTGGCGAGCACACGCGCCCTATAGCAAAAACCTCTCAAAAGAAAAAAGTTTGTGGAAAGTGGAATTTAAATAAAAGCTTATTTTGGTGCAAAAATTTTGAAATCCATGCATAATTTTCTCAAAATACACATTTTCCATGAATTTTAAAGACCTTTCATATATTTCGTATATACCACTTGTAAGGAGACTGCGTTAAGTTAAAGACGTTTACAATAAACCCAAAAGGAATCACTAACATAATACAACAAAAAAGTCATGATTAATAAACCAACAATGAGATAAATGGAATCATAAAAAATATTCAATTGGTCCCAAGGAGACAGAAATAAGGAAAAGAAAAAAAGGAAGCAAAGGACCCCTAGGACAAAACAGAAAACAAATAACAAAATGATAGATTTAAACTTAACAATAATAATAATAATAATAATAATAATGAAATGTAAATGGTTTAAATATTCAATTACAGGACCAAGATTGTCAGACTGGATATAAAAGCAAGAGCCAATTATATACTGTGTCATGATTTGACTGTGTCTCCCTCTCCTATCCCCCCAAAGTTGATGTGCTAAATTTGGTGAGTCATTGTAATGGTATTGAGAGGACGGATACTTAATCTGATTATGGTGTTGAAAGGTGGGACCTTTGGAAAATGATTAGGCATCATGGTGGGGGCCCCACAATTGAGTAATAGTGGATTTATAAGAAGAAGAAATGAGACAGAGATTTGCTGTTCCTACTGTCAGGTGAAACCCTGTGCTGCCTCAGGATTCTGCAAGGTCCCCACTACCACAAAGGCCTTCACCAGATGTGGCCCCTGGACCTGGGATCCCCAAACCATGAGCTAAATAAATCTCCATTCTTTTAAGTTACCCAGACTCCAATATTTCTGTTATTAGCAACAGAATAGACTAGCACATGTTGGCTATCAACAAAACTCTCTAACCATGGACTTAAAAATAGGAGTTAAAAGTAAAGGTCAAATGGTGGCACAACGGTAATGCAACTGGAACCACATGGGAGAGGTCCTGGATATGCGTCCCGGGACCTCCCTGAACGTGTTGGGCACATGCCTGTGTCCCCATGATCCAGACCAGCTAAGACTCAGGGTGGATTGTGGCATGAAGGCCCTGTTAGGGATGTCTGTCTCTCTCTTTCTCTGTTTCTCTAACAGAAGCATAAGTAAGCATAAATCAAAGTAAAAGTATGGAAACAAGATATACTCATCAAAAGAAATCTGGAATGGCTATGCTACTGGGTCATCCGAAAAGTCATGACGTATTTTTCTGTGCAAAAATGTGCCATGACTTTTCTGATGACCCAATCATATGAGATAATGCAGATTTTGAAGGAAAAATTACTTCCAGAGATAAGAAAGGTAATTTTCAAAGTAATAAGATTATTTGTTACCTGTTAATCCATCAACAGGACATATCAACCCTAAAACTTTATGCACCTAATAACAGAGTTTCAAAATACATGAAGTAAAAGTTGACCAACTACACATAGAGAAAAACCCAGGGTCGCTCTGTGGCCTGGACCCTTGCAGGGTCCTACAAGAGCTGACCTGGAGATGAGAGTCCCAGACCCAGAGGCTAGAGAAACACACTGGGCATGTGTGTATGTGTGTGCCAAATCCTGACAGAATGGAGAAATGAAGGTGTTTTCTCCCTCTTCCTCTCTCTGTATCTCTCTGGCATGCTCATGTGCTCTCTGGTAATGCTTTTTTTCATTCATTTTCTCTTTTTTTTTTTTTTTTTTTTTGAGAGGTTTTTGCTATAGAGTGTGTGTGCTCACCAGAAAGACAGAGAGAGACAGAGAGACAGAAAGCGAGAAATCACCCCCCGGGGGGATGGCTACGCCACAATCCCTTCTCCTTCATTCTCCTCTCGGGATCTTGGGCACGCACGCACACGCACCTGGCGTGAGTTTTAAGCCACCTGGTCTGGGACTCAAACCACGGTCGGCTACATGGGAGTTCAGTGACATAGCCATTACACCAACTGCTGGTCCCATCTGGCAATTTTTTTTAAAGAGAGAAAAATTCACAATTATAGTTTGATATTTCAACACCCATCTCTCAATAAATGATAGCTAGAACAAATAGACAGAAAATCAGCATGGTTATAGAGGATGTGAATAACATTATCGACCAACTTGACTTATTGACATTTATAGAACACTCCACCCAACAGCAGCAGAATTCACTTCCTTCCAAGAGCATACAGAGTATTTACCAAGATATACTATATTCAAGTCTCGATAAATGTAAAATAATTCAAGTTATACAAAGCATGTTCCCAGACTATAATGAATTTAAATTAGAAATAAATAACAGAAAGATCTCTGGAAAATACTTAGATATCTAGAAACTAAATAACACACTTTAAAATAATCCATAGGTCAAAGACATTCTGAGAAAAACCACAGGCCAATATCCTTTATAAACAGAGATGCAAAAATGTTAGCAAATCCAATCTAACAATATATAAAAAGGAGAACATATCCATGATCAAGTAGGGTTTATACCAGCAAGAAAATGTTGGTTTAACATTTGAAAATCAAGTAATGTAATTTGGAATATCATTGGGTTGTCAGGAAAGTCATGAGGCACTTTTCCATAGAAAAATACATCACGACTTTCCCAAAGACCTAATAATAAACAAAAGGAGAAAAAAAAAAGCAATACAATTATTTCAGTAGATGCAGACAAAGCACTTGACAAGTGGGAATTCAAGAGGGAAATTATAAACTATTTTGAAATGGATGAAAATAAAAACACAAGATAACAGAATCTGTGGAATGCCACTGAAGGCCTATATTAGAAAATAAGAGGAAACAGCATGTGACATGGTGGTTTAGGTACTGGATTCCCATATGAACGAATGCAGTTCAATTCTTAGACCCGGCGACTTGAAAATGATGCTGTGTACGTGTGTGTGCATGCCCAAAATCCTGAGAGGAGAATGGAGGAAAAGGGATTGTGGCATGGCCACCCCCTGTGGGGGGTGATTTCTCACTTTCCCTCTCTCTGTCTCTTTCCAGTGAGTGTAACTGTCCTATGGTAAAAATCTAAAATAAAATAAAATGAAATGAAAGAAAAGAAAAGAAAAGAAAAGAAAAAGAACAAGAAAAGAAGAAAGGTCTTGGATTAGTCAGGGTTCTCCAGAGAACTAGAACTAGCAGGAGAGAGATACATAGATGCATAGATGGATGTATGTATGGATGAATAAACAGAGATATATTATGGGGGACTGGCTCACATAATTACTGAGACTGAGAAGTCCCATGATCTGTTCTCTGCAAGTGTGGAGGCCCAGGAAAGCCAGTGTACTTGCGCTTCAAACCCAAAGGCCTAAGACCAGCTCCCCTGCTGGTATAAGTTCCAGTCTGGGGATATGAGAACCAGGACTGTCGATGTTAGAGGGCAGATGGAGATAGATATCCCAGCTTAAGTGGAGAAAGCAAATGCACCTTCCCCCACCTTTTCATTCTGTTAAGGCCCTTCACAGATGGGATCTTGCCTGATTGGGTTGGTGAGGGCAATCTTCTTCACTCAGTCGACAAATACTTGCTAATCTATTCAGGGAACTCCCTCACAGATACATACAGAAATAATATTTAACTAGTTTTCTACTAGTTTTCCCTTAGCCCAGTCGAGTTGACAAATAAAACTAACCAACACAAGTCTTAAATCAACAACCTCAGATTTCACTATAAGAAAGTAGAACAAGGGAACCAGCAGTTAGCTTAATGGCTATGTTGCTGGACTCCCACGTAGTCGACCGCGGTTCGCATCCTGGACCCAGTGACTTAAAACTCACACTGGGCGCATGTGCATGCGTGCCCAAGATCCTGAGAGCAGAATGGAGGAGAAGGGATTGTGGCGTGACCATCCCCTTTGGGGGGTGATTTCTCACTTTCTGTCTCTCTGTCTCTCTCTGTCTGTCTGGCAAGCGCACGTGCCCTATAGCAAAAACCTCTCCAAAAAATAAGAAAAAAAAAGAAAGTAGAACAAGATAAATTAAACCCAAAATAGAAGAAAGTAAATAATAGAGCTCAGCGAAGAAATCAAGAAAAAAGAAACAAGCAATAGAGAAAATAAATGAGATTGAAAGCTAATTCTTAGAGATCAATAAAATAGATAAATGTCTAGCCAAACTATTAAGAAAAAGAAGACACATATTATCATTAGAATGAACATCTAAAGAAAGATGATATTAAAAGGATAGTAAAAGGGACCAGCAGGTAGCATGGTGGTTAAGGCCTTGGACTCCCACATGGCTGACTCTGTAGGTCGAGCTGGGAAATCTCGCCAGGTGTGTGTGCATGTGTGCTCAAAATCCCAGGAGGAGAATGGAGGAGACGGGATTGCAGTGTGGCCATCCTTCCTGGGGGTGATTTCTCACTTTCTGTCTTTTTGTCTCTCTGGCGAGCACACGCGCCCTATAGCAAAAACCCCTCTAAAAAAAAAAAAATATTGGGAACCAGCAGTTAGCATAATGGCTATGTCGCTGGACTACCATGTAGTCGACCGCGGTTCGTGTCTCGGACCTGGTGGCTTAAAACTCACGCCGGGCGCGTGTGCGTGCGTGCCCAAGATCCCGAGAGGAGAATGGAGGAGAAGGGATTGCGGCGTGACCATCCCCCCTGGGGGGTGATTTCTCGCTTTCTGTCTCTATGTCTCTCTGTCTGTCTGGCGAACGCACGCGCACTATAGCAAAAAAAAAAAAATTAACTCAAAATAAATCATAGATCTGGATGTGAGAAATAAAACTATAAAACTCTTTTTTTTAAAAAAAAAGTATTTACTTAATTTTATTTATTACTTTTTTAAAAATTTGCTATAGGGCATGTGTGCTTACCAGAGAGATACAGAGAGAGAGAGGGCAAGTGAAAAAGCAAGCTTTTAAGTCTGGGACTAGAGCCACAGTCAGGCATGGGTGAGTCCAGGGCCCCAAATGCCATGCCACCTGCTGGCCCAAAACCATACAATTTTTAAAAGGAAATATAGGTGTACATTTGTGTGCCCTTAGAGGGCAATTGTTTTTTTAGATAAGACATTGAAAAGTTAAACATAGACTTCCTATTTTTTTGGTCAACTCTATAGTCTGAAGGTTAAGGGAAGCTGGATCCCATATGGCCAACCACGGTTTGAATTCTGACCCTGGCAGCTTGAAAAACATGTAGACACATATACATTGTACTTAAAATCCTGACAGGTTGGAGAGATGGAGGAGAAAGGACTGTGGTGTGACCGTACCCCATCGGGAGGTAGTTTCTTTCTCTTGCTCTCACTCTCTCTCTCTAACATTAGGCTACGGACAGCCCATAAAATTCTTCAAGAGGTTAAATACACAATTATCATACGATCCGGGTAAATACTTGGGGGTGTGCTCCTGAGACAATCTAAGACATACATCCCCCAACACATGTACACAAATGTTCATAGCAGCATTTTTTGTAATAGCTGAAAATAAAAACAACCCAAATGTCCATCAATTGACAAATAAAGAAAATGTGGTATATTCAAAACAATGAGATAATATGTTCATTCTACTCACTGAGGTTTATGCCTAAAGTCAGACTTGGGTTCATGTATAGGTATATATCAGCTGTGCTAGCTATTGGATATATTTAGACTAATTAAGTTCATTAGCAAATCAATTAAATGGGTGGGAAGGCATAGAAAGCAACCATGGATACCAGAGACAATGTGGGAGGAGGGTGGGACATGGCAGAGGGTGAGGGATAAGGAATCAAGGATGGCAAAACAAAAACCAAAGTATACAAGACATAAGAATTAGAAAATTATTTGCTGAAAACATGTATGTTGATGTGCTTGATTGAGCCAATACACAGTGTATTTTGGATGGAAAATTCATTAGTATGCTGTAATGATGTATAGTGAATTAATGTAAAAAATAAATAAATTTAAAGAGAAAAAAAAAGAAAGAAAAACCAAATAAATTCAAAATATGGCATTAAAAAAAGAGAATGAATTACTAGAGCCAGCAGGTGGCATGGTGGTTAAGGGTGTTGGACTCCCACATGGCTGACTGAGGCTCGAGTCCCAGACCTGGTGGCTTGCTTTCTCACATCTTCTCTCTCTCTCTTCTCTCTCTCTCTTGCTCTGTCCCTCTCTGGTCAAATTTTTAAAAAAGTTAAATAAAATATTTTTTAAAAAGAAACTTGAATTACTTACATTATTTGAAAAAGAAAAGAAATGAATTGCTGATTGATCTGGCAACATGGATGAACCTTGAAGACATTATGCTAGTGAAGGAGCTAGACAGGAGTCTGACCATTCATGCAAGATGTTCAGAAGAGGCAAACTTATAGAGACAGAGAGATTAGTGGTTTACGGGGTTGGGGGAGAGGGGAGTGGGGAGTTACCGGTAATGGGCATGGAGTTTATTTCAGGGAGTAATATAATGTTCCAATATTAAATTATGGTAATGGTTGCACAACTCTGTACAGTTAGTCCCCGACTTACAATGCTTTGACTTACCATTTTTCAACTTTATGATTGCATGAAAGCAATATGTATTCAGTAGAAACTGTACTTTAAATTTTGAGTCAAAATTCTTTATAATAATTTTCTTATAAAACAGGCTGTGGGCTAGCTGCTTTTGCCCTACTGTTGGCTAGCGTAAGAGTTCTGAGCATGGGATCAGCAGGTGGCATAGTGGTTAAGTCGCTGGACTTTCACCTGGCCAACCATAGTTTGAGTCCTGGACTGATCTGAAACTCTCACCATGAGCATGTGGGTGCCTGTCTAAAATCACAAAAAGAGAATGGAGAAAGGATTGTGGCATGGCCACCTGCCTTGGGGGGGGGGAGTGATTTCTCACTTCCTGTCTCTATGTCTCCAGCAAGCACATGTGCTCTATAGTAAAAATATCTAAAAAAAAAGAGTTCTGAGTATATTTAAGGTAGGCTAGGCTAGGCTAGGGGCCCCAAGGGTGGAGACTTTGGGTAATAATGTCATTAGAGCAGGGCCTCTATGACTGAGTCCTCTGTGTTTTTAAGGAGAGGAAATGAAGCCAGCTGAGCCACATGGATACAGACCATACTCTGCTCTGCTCAGAGTTTTGCCTTCTGCCATTTCGTGATGCCTTTGGCCTTTCCAGAATCATGCATTTTGTGGACAAACCTGTATTTTCCTTATAGATCAAGTCTCAAGTATTTCTGTTATCTTACCCAAACACAGACTAAGGCAGAGAGTGGCATTGCATACTCAGGCGGGGTGGTGCTGTTACAGATATCTGAACATGAGAAAATGGCTTTGGAACTGGGTAGTGGGTAAGGGTGAGAAGACTAGGAAAAGCCCAGATTCTGGTGGAGGCTCAGAAACATGGTATAGACATGACCTGGAACTTTTTAGAGATTGACTACGTGGTGGTGGTGTGGGGGAAGTAGGCTAGGTTAAGTTATGATAATCGGTTGGTTAAGTGTATCACATTCATTTTGTTGTTGTTGTTTACAATAAAGCACATGTGCACACGAGAGAGAGAGAGAGAGAGAGAGAGAGAGAGAGAGAGAGAGAGAGATCCTCTATAGGGTCCAGTTATGCTGCAAATGCCTTCCCCCAGTTCTCTAGCTCGCCGGGATCCTGGGCATGCACACATGCACCCGGCATGTTTTAGGCAACCTAGCAGGCTGGTGACTCAAACTGCAGTCAGCACGTGGCTTTCAGCTCCCTAGTCCAGCATGCTACCTGCTGTGCCACAGAGGCCGGGACTAAATGCATTTTGACTTACGGTATTTTCAACTTAGGGCAGATTCAATGGGGCGTAACTCCGTCATAAGTTGAAGAGCATCTGCATACCAGAAGCCATTGAATGGCACACTTTAAATTGGTGCACTGTTTGGTACATGAATTATATCTCAATAAAGTTTCCAAACTAACTCGAAAGGGCCAGCCCTGTAGCGTGGTGCAGAAGAAGCTGGATTCCACATGGCCAAACCATAGTCTGAATCCTGGCCTCAGTGGAAACATGCTGGGCAAACGTGTGTGTACCCAGAATCTTGACGAGGTAGAGAAATGGAAGAAAAAGGGTTGCAGCATGACTACGTCCCATTGGTGAAGTGCTTTCTCTCTCTCTCTCTCTCTCTCTGTCTCTCTTTCTTGTGCCTGTGCCCTCTCACATTAAAAAAGTAAATAAATGAAGTTATGGCTGTCCCTATTGCCTAGTGGTTAAGGAACTAGATCCCGCCAGGCCAACTGTATGGTTTGAAACTTGGCCCTGACGGGTTGAAAAACATGCCAGGTATGTATGCCCCAAATCCTGACAGAATGGAAAAATGGAGGGAAAGAGATTGTGGCGTGACCATGTCCCAAGGAGGACCTTCTCCTTCTCCTTCTCCTTCTGTCTCTGTTTCTGGGGAGTTCATATACCCTCTAGCAAAAATAATTTTAAAAAATAACTTATTATAAGAAAACCACCCAATAAAAAATGGGCTGTGTATTTGAACAGACCCTTCACCAAAGAAGATATTTTATCTGGATGGCAAGTAAACATACATAACGATGCTCACCCTCATTAACCATTAGGGAAATAAAAATGAAAGCCACGGTGAGCTAGCACTACAGGCCTATGAGAATGGATGAAATGGCAAGGAGTGACCATACCAACTGTTGGTGCAGAGATGGAGAAAGTGGCATTTTCACATACGACTGAGAGGACTATAAAATGGTATGATCATTTTGAAAAATACTTTTAAAGTTTCTTAAAAAGTTAAACACTCATCTATCATGGGACACGGCATTCCACTCCCTGTCATTTACCCAAAGGAAACGAAAGCCTTTTTTTTTTTTCTTTTTGGAGAGGTTTTTTTTTTGTTTTTCACTATAGAGCGCGTGCGCTTGCCAGACAGACAGAGAGAGACATAGAGACAGAAAGCGAGAAATCACCCCCCGGGGGGATGGTCACTCCACAATCCCTTCTCCTCCATTCTCATCTTGGGATCTTGGGCATGCACGCACACGCGCCCGGCGTTGAGTTTTAAGCCACCGGGTCCGGGACGCGAACCGCGGTCGACTACGTGGGAGTCCAGCGACATAGCCATTATGCTAACTGCTGGTTCTCAGGAAACGAAAGCCTTTGTCCACACAGAGACTTGAACATGAACGTTCATAGCAGTTTTACCTGTAATAGCTAAAAACTAGAGAGAAAAAAAAAAAACACAAATGTTGGTCAACAGGTGAGTGGATAAAAAATATATAGTGGAGTACTATTTAGTGATTAAAAAGCAGCGACTGGGTCAGCGGGTGGTTGGGGCAGCTAGATCCCACATGGCTGGCTGCACAGTTTGAATCCTGGACCTGGTGGCTTGACAGACACCCTGGGCACATGTGTATGCATGCCCCCAATACCAAGAGGATAATGGAGGAGAAGGGATGTGGCATGGGTGGCCATTCTCCTGAGTGGTGATTTCTTACTTTCTCCATCTCTTGCTCTGTCTCTCTGGTGAGCACACACACCCAATAGCAAAAAAAAAAAAAAAAAAGAAAAGTAAAAAAAGTAGTGACCACCTGATACATCGAATAAGGTTAATGCATACAACAACATGAGTGACTTTCACAATACTTTTACTTCATCAAAGAATCCAGCAAAGAAAAAAAAAAGGAGTACATTCTGTGGTAGTCCATTGATACACAATCCTAGCAACTATATATTAACAGGGGGAAGATCGGGGACTGCCCGTGGATGAGGCAGAGGGGAAAGACTGGGGTGCGGGATTCCCAAGGGGCTGGAGGAAGCTTTAGGGAGCTATGGAAACTGACGGTGGTGATGGCTTCATGGGCGTAGGTGTACGGCAACACTCGCACATCGCGTACGATTTTTGTACACTGCGTGCCAATCGCGTAGGTTATTGGATGTCCATTTTACTTCTGTAACGCTATAAACAAAAACGAGGAGGAGGTCTTCGAACAGATGAACTCCCAGGTCCTTTCCAGCTCCAGCTCCATCATACCTATGAGAGAGAACACTCCCCAAGTCTTCTGCTGAAAGAGTGCTTTGTGCTACAATGCCCAAATCGCTCAGACGAAACTGGGGGGTTTGCTTGGATTATGTAGGGACACGCGCCTCTGTTATGCACCTCTCTGGGGCCGTGTAGACAGAGCCTCCCAAGCCAGCAGGACAGAGTGGGGAAGCATCCCATCAAGGCAGTGGGAAGACATCCAGATCAGAGGAGGAAACCGAGGAAATGGCAGCCTAATGAGCTCTGCTCTTTCCGATTTCTTGAAGTCTATGATTCAGAGGATCGGCTCGCCATGGAATTCCAGACGAGTGAGGCATCTCGGGGCCATGAATGTATAGCCATCCCAGGGGAGAAAACAATGGAAGACAAGATGGAAGTGAGAAATGGCCTTTTTAGGTCTCTTGACCCAAATGCAAGGAGCTAAGAGGATGTGGAGGAAGAGGTGGAAGTGTCCCTTCCCTGCAGGAAAGGAGATTATGACTTGATAGGGTCTGGGGAAATCAAATGTAAGAAACTAAAGACCTGGAATGTCAAGCCTCTAGGGATGCCTTTTAGATGGCCGTGCTGGAGGAGCAGAGGAAGGAGGTGATACCCTCCCTGCCTGTTAACAGTGAAAGCCAAGAAGGCAAGGAAGCGGAAGAATGCAAAGCCGACAGGCACGCTTCGGAGTCATTTGTCAGCTGGGCAGCGCCTTAAGCCAGTGCCGTGGCTGATGGATCACCTCATGGGAAGCAGCAGCAGAGGCTGACCCAGCCCGGGAGGCTGTCACCCTATCCGCAGCCTGCACCTGGGTCAGATGCTGGAAAGGAAGGCCATCAAAACCCTCAGTGCCCCAGGTGACTCCGGGCACTATTTACACCTGAAGAGAATGGTATTTTCTTCTCGATTCCAGAGGGTGATAAGTTCCGAGCTTCAAGCCTGGAGCTGGGTAATTGAGTGTTCTTGTAACTTTATCCTGCATGGCAGAGCCACGGAAACTCTTCTTACCCAGAGGAATGTAGGGTTCGCGTGTCCTTCCCCACCTCCATTCCTCTTGCTACCCCTGAGCCCTGACCAGCACGCTGACCACTTTCCGCAAAGTCTGGTCACACTGGCCAGTGCTGTGATTCCTTACGTGGGTAAGGCTCCTCATGGTTTACGAAGTCCCATCCTCTCCACTCTCTCAGCGATTCTTACTCAACCCTGTGAGATAAGCATTGTTTTCTGTTATTTATCTATTTATTTTAGAGAGAGATTTTTGCTATAGGGTGCATGTACTTGCCAGAGAGACAGAAAGTGAGAAATCATTCCCCAGGGGGGATGGCCACGCCACAATCCCTTCTCCATTCTCCTCTCGGGATCTTGGGCATGGACCCACATGCACCAAGCATGAGTTTTAAGCCACCGGGTCTAGGACTCGAACCATGGTGGACTATGTATCCATTACGCCATCTGCTTGTCCCAATAAGCATTGTTTTCTTCTTCTTTTTTTTTTAGAGAAAGATTTTTGCTATAGGGTGCATGCATTTGCCAGAGAAACAGAAAGGTGGAAACAGAGAAACCATCCCCCAGTGGCCACACCACAATGCCTTCTCCTCCACTCTCCTCCTGGGATCTTGGGCACACACACATGCGTCCAACATGAGTTTCAAGCCACTGGATCTGTAACTCCAACTGTGCTCAGCCATGTGGGAGTCCACTGACATAACTACTATGCCATCTGCTGGCCCTTGTTTTCTGCCTTTTTTTTTTTTTTTTTTTTTTGAGATTTTTGCTTTAGGCCATGTGCTCACCGGAGAGACAGAGACAGAAAGTGAGAAATCACCCCCCAGGGAGGATGGCCATGCCACAATCCCTTCTCTTCCATTCTCTTCTCAGGATCGTGGGCACACACGCACATGTGCCTAGCATGAGTTTTAAGCCACCGGGTCAGGGATTTGAACCACAGTCGAGTATGTGGGAGTCCAGTGACGTAACCATTATACCATCTGCTGGTCCCTGTTTTCTGCTTTTTTAAGAGAATTTGAAGGGACAGAATCCAGATGTTCAGACTTATTCATTCATTCATAGATTTATTCAGGTAATGATTGAACACCTACCATGTGTCAGATGCTGACTAGAGGCTGATGGTACAGTTAGGACACAAGGCAGCTTCTGCCCTTGAGCTCAGCCTCGCTGCAGGTGGGGGCCAGACATTAATTCAATTAATTTGGATTAATTGCAAACTGTGAGAGAAGCTCTTCTGGGCAATCTCAGCCAGTCTGGAGGTCAGGGAAACTTTTTTTTTTTCCTACAGGGCACATGTGCTCACTAGGGAGAGAGAAAGAGAGCAAGAGAAAGAAAGCACTCCTGGGGGGATGACCATGCCACAATCCCTTCTCCTCCATTCTCTTCTTGGGATTTTGGACATCTGCCCTGGCAGCACACGAGGTCTGGGTTTTGAACCACGCAGTCAGCCGTGTGGGACCCGGCTGCCTTAACCACCGTGCCACCGGCTGGCTACCAGGGAAAGCATCTTTTGAGGAGGAGTTATTTGACCTTAGAGATGAGCTGACAGATATTGAGCATCAGGCAGGAGAAGACAGGGGTAGAGGAGAGACGTCCTCCAGGAGGAGAGCAGAGTATGGGAAGGTCTCAGAACAGGAGGGATGTGGCAGTGCAGACAGAAACCTGGCAAGAGACCGACGGAGCTGGTGAGCAGGGTGGGGGCTGGATTATGCAGAGTCTGGCAGGCCATGGCCGTGAGTTTGGTCTTGATCCTAAGAGCCACGGGGAGCCACAGGAAATTTTCAAGCAGAGTAAGGCTGGCATGACCATTCTGGTTGCTATGGAGAATGATGCGTGAGGAATAATAGGGCTTGAACAAGGTTGGGCAGCAGAAACATGGAAAAATATAGATTTAAAAGCTATTTGGTGCTAAATTAACTGAAAGTTCATGTCCTTTTGTTCAAAAAATATTTATTTAATGTCATTTTTAAAATTACTTTTAAATTTGCTATAGGGCATGTATGCTCCCCGGAGAGAGAGACGGGCAGACAGAGAAGGAAAGTGAGAAAGCAAGTCGCCAGGTCCAGGACTCCAACTGTGGTCAACCATGTGGGAGTCCAGTGCCTTAACCACCATGCCACCTGCTAGTCCCCCTCTTTTTGAAGTTAGTTTTTTTCACGATAGTGCATGCACATGTGTGCAGGTGTGTGTATGTGAGGTAGAGGGGGTGCATCCTCAACAGGGTCTCATCACAATTCAATCTTTTCTCTGGCTTGTGAGAATCTTGGGCACATGTGCCCACATCTGGTGTTGTTTTCAGGCCATTGAAGGGCCACACGGTCTCTGGCACTGCAGTTCAGTTTGTCACCAACTGTGCAATCAGTCTGCATCAAAAGTCCACGTTCTTTCTATTCCAGCATGCCAGAGATGTGAATGGAAGTGGTGGGGTGTAGTGGGTTGGAGGGTATCACCCCAAAAGATGTCCATGTCCTAACCCTTATCTGAAAATGGTTTTTAAAGATATAATTAACTTAAAGACCTTGAGATGAGATTATCTTGGAGAATCCAGGTGAGCCCTAAATCCAACGATGAGTGTCTTTATAAGTGTAAGGCAGGAGGACCAGCAGTTAGCGTAATGGCTATGTCGCTGGACTCCCATGTAGTCGACCGCAGTTCAAGTCCCAGACCCGGTGGCTTAAACTCACACCGGGTGCGTGTGTGCGTGCGTGCCCAAGATCCTGAGAGGAGAATGGAGGAGAAGGGATTGCGGCATGGCCATCCCCCCGGGGGGTGATTTCTTGCTTTCTGTCTCTCTGTCTTTCTGGTGAGCGCACGAACCCTATAGCAAGAACCTCTCCAAAAGAAAAAAAAGAAAAGAAAAGAAAAGAAAAGAAAAGAAAAGAAAAGAAAAGAAAAGAAAAGAAGAAAAGAAAAAAAAGAAAAGAAAAGAAAAGAAAAGAGAAGAAAAGAGAAGAGAAGAGTGAGGCAGGAGATCGCACAGACAGAAGAGAAGGCCTTGTGAAGATGAAGGAGCCCTAAACCAACGAATGCCCAGAGCCACTGGAAGCTGAAAGAGGCAAAGAGGAATTCTCCCCAGGGATTTCTCTTTTTCTTTTTCTATTTAAATTAATTTTAATTGACAATAATATTGTGTATATTTGTGGGATACAAATGTGTATGCATTGTAGAAGGACTCAATCAAGCTGATTAACATATCCATCACCTCACCAGGTTATAAAATTTTCACCTTAGAACTTTCTTGGTTGCAGATTTCTGGCCTCTGGAAATGAGAAAGCATACATTTCTGTTATTTTAAGCCACCAAGTTTGTGGTGATTTGTGATGGCAGTCCTGGGAAACTAAGACATGGGTTTGTTTTTTTTTTTCTATAAAATGACTATTTTCTTTTTCATTGATTTTTCTTTTTTTTAGGTTTTCATCTTAAGGTGTGTGTGCTCACCAGAGAGAGAGAGAGAGAAAGGGAAGTGAGAATCCACACCCCAGAGGGGATGGCCACACTGCAATCCCTTTTCCTCCATTCTCTCAGGATTTTGGGTGCCCACGCACACATCTCTGGCATGCTTTTCAAGCCACTGGGTCGGGGACTTGAACTGTGGAGTTGGCCACAGGGGATCTTGTGCCTTAACCCCTATGCCACCTAGTGGGCCCGCTTTCTTTTTTCTCCCAAAGTGTTAAGTTTTTAAGATTAGTGCAATATCTGACCATCTCTTTAAGTGTATGAGAAATACATGAAAGCCGAAAAGGTGAGAACCCCAGAAGATTTCACTCTGTGGAAAGAGTTAGGATCCAGGGGTGATTGGTGATGACTTTAGGGTACAAACTTGGATGTGGGATGGGGCACAGCGGACCTCATGATCTCTCTGACTTTGACCTCATTATCTCAGAGTTCTAAGCCCATAACCAAACTGGTCATAGACTCAAAACCTGCTCCCCATCGCCCTTGCCCTGGCCCAGTGCACAAGTGCCGACTGGAGAGAGTAAAGCATCCATTGATTCGAGCCAGATGACACTGGTCTGCAAGGCTGGGGGAAGACAGGTTCAATGGTCCACTGGACCCTGGCGGTAAACCTGCTTATTTGGGAGTGGCCGTCCTAGCTCATAGGGCCTCGCTGCCCAAAGAAGGAATTCAAATGCCTCCCCTGGGGGACCAGAGTATTTATAGACCTCAGGAAGAGGAAGGATGGGGGCTCCTGGGAAACGTCATAGAGGATGTGCAGAGGAAATGAAACTGCTCCGAAAGACAAACGGGAAGAATGGGGACCTGTTTGACTCTGGGAGAGGCCAGAGGATCAGAAGGAATTCGGCAGGATGCAGGGATTAAGGGCAACTCTCTGGGGCTGGGCTGGGGGCAGGGGTGGTTCTTTGCCTTCTTAGAGGATCCTTCTTAAACTCTATCCAGCCAGCGAACACTGAACTCTTGAAAGATATTTAAACTATAGCTGGGCCAGCAGGTGACATGGAGGCTAAGGTTCTGGATCCCATATGGCTGTCTCCATGGTTCACGTCCCAGACCCGGAGCCTTAAAAATCACTCCAATCATGTGTGCGTGTTCACCCAGGATTCTGAGAGGAGACTGGAGGAGAAGGGATTAGGACATGGCCTACTGCCTTGGGGGGTGATTTGCCACATTCCCTCTTTCTCTTTCTCTGGGAAGCACATGTGCCCTATGGCAAAAATTAATATATATACATATATATAGCTAATCATCTGAATTCCATTGACATAACCTTTTGGGGAACATGGTTGTTGCATTGAGTAAGACATATCTGTGAGAATCTCCAGTGCCTCTTAAATATATGGCGGGGGAAGGCTTCTAAAAGTTCATGGAAAATGCATATTATGGAAAACGGCATGGATTTAAAAATAATTTTGCACCAAAATAATCTCATACTTCCATACCATTTTTTAGTTTTTTTAATTAATTAATTTATTTATCATCATAATCTTGTTCTTTCATACCATTTTTTACAAACTTTTTGAAGTTCCCCGTATAAGACAACCTGAAAAAGTTCAGCAAAGGGGCCAGCAAGTAGCGTGGTGGATAAGGGTGCTGGACTCCCACATGGCTGACCACGGTTCAAGTCCCAGACCTGGCAGCTTGCTTTCTCACTTTCTCTCTCTGTCTCTCTTTCTCACTCTGTCCCTCTCTGGCCAAATTAAAATAAATAAATTAATTAAATTAATTAAATTAAATAATTATTTAAAAAAAAAAAAGTCCAGAGGGTCTGCAATCTGAGTGCCTATGAGGTCCAGTGCCCATTCAGACCTGGCAATCAGTGATGGCAGCAGAGGTGTCAATGTTGAAAGCTCCCGACGTGTGGTATTGTCATCCAGTGTATGTGAGATACTGGCAACATTATCAGCAAGCGATGGCTTGGAGGTGAAGCCACCAGGTTATCTACAAGAAGGTGGTGGAGTCGTATCTCTCCTCCCGGTGTTACTTGGCTTCCAGAAGATCTGGGCAGCACGCATATGGCAGCAGGATCCAGACGTCCACAGTAGACCAAGCTTTGTCCAAAGAAGGAGAGGCAGAAAGTGAGTCAGGAGGAGGTGGAGTACGACCTGAGCAACATGGAAATCACCGAAGATCTCCGCTAGTACTTTGCAGAAACCGAGAGGCACAGAGAAGAGCCACAGCGGCGGCAGCAGCAGTTGGAGGCGGTGCGCCTGGGCAACTACATGAATGCTGACCATGACCTGTACCACAACCCCTGCCGGTCAGTCGAGCCCCCAGAGAGGCCCGGCGAGCGTTGCAAGGCCGAGATGCAGCGTTTGTACCTGAGCAGTGCCACCAAGATCCTGGCCGTGAAGGCTGCAGTGCAGCTGCGCTTCGACAAGCACTGTGACAGAAGCAGCCCAAGTACTGGCTGTCATTCCCCTGCAGTTCTGAGCCCTGGCACAAGGGCCCATATTTCTGAAAGGGGTCCCCTTCCGTTTGGATACACACTTGTCTCTCCTTCTGTACTTTACTCAGGGAGAGGGGTCTTTCTACTGGGAGAGAAGCGTGTTCACCAGTCTCAGCGGGAGTGGATGTAGTATGCCAGCCACGTGGAAGTCAATGTATACTGTCATGAGCGTTTTCTCTCAGCACCAAAGGTGATTTTGTATATATTACACTTTAAAAAATATATATTGCCAATAGTAGTGTTCAATTCATTAAAGTCCTTGCCTAGAAAAAAAAAAAGTCCAGCAAAGAAGCTGGAAGAGAGCCCAGCAGGTGGTGTGCTGGTCAAGGCTCTGGACTCCCACTTGGCCAACTATGGTTCGAGTCCCGGATCTGGCAACTTGAAACTCATACCAGGTGCATGTGCATGTGTGTCCAAAATCCCAAGAGGAGAATGGAAGAGAAGGAAATGGCCATCTCCCCTGGGGGGCAATTTCTCACTTTGTGTCTCTCTGTCTCTCCAGTGAGCACACACACTCTATGGCAAAAATCTCTCACATGACAAAAAAAAAAAAAAAAAAAAAAAAAAAAAACACACACAAGAAGTTGGAAGAAACATGTCAGTGGAACAAGCATTCTGGGGCATTTGGAACCCATTTGGGAGTGGCTGAAGGGTGTCCTGTGGAAGAAATCAGCACACAGTGGGACCGAGATACAGCACTTATTTTATTAATATTAGTAATAGTATTTTAAAGTTTTCTATAGGGCACATGTGATCACCAGAGGGAGAGAAAGAGAGGGAGAAAGAGAGGGAGAGTGAGAAAGCAAGCTGCCAGGTCTCGGACTTGAACTGTGGTCGGTCATGTAGGAGTCCAGCACCTTAGCCACCACACCACCTGCTGGCCTAAGCTATAGCATTAAACACCAGGGTTGGGAATAGAGGTAGTGCTGCAAAATGGCTACCTACCTAGTTTTTGCACGAGTGGTATTTTATGACTTTAGTGTGCTTGGGAAAAGGGAAACAGTGAGAGACAAGACCCCAATCTGTGGCAAGGAGTTGGACCCTGCCAATGCTCACCAAGAAAGGAGCGAGGCATACAGCTTGCCAAAGCAGAAACCTTAGCAAAGTCCAACAACCCCCAACCACAAGCTTATTTCCTCCAAATGGCATTAGGGTCTATTCTACAATATAATAATCTGTTCCACTGCTAAAAGCAGAAAATACCCAGAACTGGGTGATTTATGAAAATAGAGGTTTATTAGGCCAGGTATGTACACGTGCATGCCCAGACTTCTGAGAGGAGAATGTAGCCATTCCGCCCCCACCCACCCCTGCCTGGGGTGGGGAGGCTGATTTCTCACTTCCCCTGCTGTCTCTCTCATGAGCACACATGCCCTGGACCAAACTTTTAAAAAGTAATACATGAATAGGGAGGTTTATTCAGATCCGTTTGGAGGTCCAAGGACTGGAGGCCACATCTGGTAGGGACCTTGCAGAATCTGAGGCATCACGCCCTGAGGGTGAGAGCAGAGCAGTGCCCGTGTCTGTATCTGTCTTATTCCTCCTCCTTATCAACCTACCAGAACTCATGATGGCGCCCCACCCTAATGACTTTAATCCTAATCTCTTCCCAAAGGCCCCACCACCTTTCAAGACCATGAAGGCATTATGTTTCTTCCTAACACTTTCACATACAACCAAGTTCCCACACATGAACTGAGGGGAAACGGGGGGCACATTCAAACCATAGCAGGGTCTTTGGATTTACAGAGTAAATTCCAGTGTAGATTCCACATAATTAACATCATGTTCTCTTGATTAAATTGTCTCACACCCCAAATAGGAAAGGTAATCCATGAATATGGTCTGCACATCTACTACTCCGTAGCAAGCATTGTGGCTACCCTGGTGGATCCAGAAGCATTACAAAGCTCAATTCTAGCCAGTAGAATCAAAAAGACAAATACTTAGCAATGAGATAGTGAAAAATGCATGTTCTCTGCTGGTGCTTAACCAACCAAAGATAATTTGTCATGGAGCTAGTTAAGAAAGAATCAACTAGCAGCTGGCCTCTCTTTTTCCTTATTGTAATGAGTAATTTACATATAATCATTGTACATCTTTGTGGGGTGCGGTATGGCTTTTTTTTTTTTTTTTTTTTTTTTTTTTTTGCTACAGGGTGTGTGTGCTTGCCAGACAGAGAAAGAGAGAAAGAGACAGAGAGGAGAGTAAGAAATCACCCCTGAGGGGGGACAGTTGCCCTGCAATCCCTTCTTCTCTATTCTCCTCTTGGGATTTTGGACACACATGCACATGTACCAGGTGTAATTTTCAAGTCACCAGGTCTGGGACTTGAACCATGAACCTGGCCATGTAGGATCTAGCACCTTAACCTGCTGCCCCACAGTATGGCTTTTTAAAGCATGTGTAATTGTGAAATAATCAAATCAAGGCTATAAACATACTCACCATTGTTAACATTTAACATCACATTATGTTGTGTACATTTGAGATTTGTTCTACTATTTTTTTTCTCCCCAAGTTCCTGTTAAGTAGCTCCAGAGACAGGGGAAGCTTTAAGGCTCTTCTTAAATGCTTTTTACTAATGTCATGGCTACTGATCTTGTTTGCTCATTAATCTAGCTTATGTCTTAGGAAGCATATTGCATGAGCAACACCTGGGAAAACTCCTTGTGAGATGCTCCTGAAGGGCTGAATTGTGGAATGAAGGTCTCGTGCCTAACCACAGCCATTTTCAGTGCCTTTACAGCCAGCTGGGGTACTTCTTGGCCACTGAGCATTCATTCTAGGCTGGAAACACATAGAGGGAAAAACAGGAGCCCAGACTGAGTTAGACCTAGACCCCAGTCCTGACTTTGCCACTGGCTTTCTGCGTAACTTTGGGTAAGTCACTTTTCCTTTCTGGGCCTCAGTTTCTCCATCTACATAATGAGGGAGTTGGCCTCTTTCTGCCATGACATTTCTTTGATTGCTGTCCAGGCTCATAATTCTCCATACAGCCTCTCCTCACTGTACTTTCTGCATTTCTCTAGTAAAAAATCAAGTACACAATTGGGGAGAGGACAGTCACATCTTTGTGTATTTATGTTAGCTGTTATACTGCCCTATCTGAGAACGTATTAGAAAAACTAATGATGATTTTGCTCAAATAAGGACACTTGATTCACAAAATTCCAGAGTAGATTCCACATAATTAACATCATGTTCTCTGATTAAAGTGATCTCACACCCCAAATAGGAAAGGTAATCCATGAATATGGTCTACACATCTACTCCATAGCAAGCATTCTGCTGGATGCTCTGGTGGATCCAGCAGATCCATTCTAGGTTTTATAATTATAAACTTAGGGTGATTTTTAGTGATTATCAAACTGCTTTCATTCAATCATCATTGATTGAGTATTTGCTTTGGACAACACTGCTGATGAAAATACAAAAATGAATCAGAAATAGTCTTACTATCTTATATTGGTAAGACATATACACAAATGTCTGTGAGAATATATAACATTTATGCAATGTTCACCTTACTATGAAAATTGGGCACGGCACCAAGCACTTTGTAGGTACTAATTTATTTAATCCTTCTAGTAACTCAGGGAGCTAGGTACTAGCCTTCTCTTCAGATGAGGCATCAATGGCTCAGAAGGGGGTTAATACTCGCCCCCAAGTTACCCATTTAGAAAGTGACAGAGCTGCCTTATTCCAGAACCCATTTGCTTAACCTTATACTTCACCGCTTCCTAATTCAAAGCAATATCAATCAGGTGTTAAAAATGCAAATAGGGTTAGCAGGTGGCGCGGAGGTTAAGAAGACTGGATCCCACATGGCTGACTGAGCAGTTCAAATCCTGGACCCATGGCTTGAAAATCATGCTGGGTATGTGTGTGTGCATGCGTGCCCAAAACCCCAAGAGGAGTCTAGAGGAGAAGGGATTGTGGCGTGGCCATCCCCCCGGGGGGTGATTTCTCACTTTCTATCTTTCTGTCTCTCTCTGTCTGGCGAGTGCACGCGCCCTATCGCAAAAACCTCTCCAAAAAAAAAAAGGCCCCTGGTAAAATGAATACCAGGTCCCGCCAAGGTGGTACATACAGGTCAATGCTGCTGCTCCACAGGCTGAGGCCACATGGGAGGCCCAGGTTCGGCTGCTTGTCCACTCTACAAGCTGGGTGCAGTGGCATGTACCTGTAGTCCCAGCTACTTGGGAGGCTGAGGTAGGAGGATCATGACAGAGCAAGACCCTTTTTTTTTTTTAATCAATAGCATGCCTGGGAGATATAACCTCAAACTATAGTCATGGGTTAAGTTCCTGGATCAAGTGCTCTCATCAGTTAACCCCAGCAGAGATTAGTGCTTTGCGGGGATAAGATGGTGAGCAGTGTTAATGGCTACCAAGAAGACAGGCCCAGCCAAACTGGCCCAGGTGGCAGGGCACTGCTATGCAATGCTGGAACCACATAGAAGACTGTGATTTGGATTAACCTGAAACACAGAGTGTGTGCACACACCCATAATCCTGGCTGGCTGGTGGTCTGGGGCGGGGGGAGGAAGAGCATGGATCATGACAAGATGAGGCCCTGTCAAGGGTGCCTGGTTTCTCTCATGAATAAAAGTAAAAGAAATAAACTTAGGGAAAAAAAAGACAGGTGTGAATGAGGTAGGGCAAAGATAGAGCCCTTCTTTCTGATCAGTTCGAGGAGGCCAGAGACAGACCCAAAGGTGGGGAGAAGGGCACGTCAGGAAGAGGAGAAAGCTAACACTGCGTGAGCAACTTCTGTGGGCCCGGGACTGTGTGAAGTACTTTACACGCGTGATCTCATTTAATCTCGCAACCGTAACATCTTAGTCTATTCCCACCGCTACAGCAAAATCCCTGACACTGGGTAACTTATAAATAACCCCTGTGACTTCCCAAAGGCCCCTCTTTTTTCTGAGAGATTTTTTTGCTATAAGATGCATGCGTGCACCAGAGAGATAGAGACACAGGCAGAAAGGGAGAAATCACCCCCCAGGGAAGATGGCCACGCTGCAATCCCTTCTCCTCCAATATCCTGTCGGGATTTGGGGCACACGTGCACACGTGCCTGGCATGAGTTTCAAGCTGCTGGGTCCAGGACTCGAACCACAGTCAACCACATGGGAGTCCAGCATCTTCACCACTATGTCCCCAAAAGGCTCCTTTTAATACCAACATATGAATCTGGGAGGGGAACATATATTCAGACCATAGCACACAGTAAGGTAGGTACTGTTGTTATCCTCCTTTAACAGATGAAGGAACTGAGTCTCTGAGAGTCTAAGTACCTCACCCAGGGTCACACAGCTAATGAATGGGATTAAGGGACAGATGTGAAACTCCAGGAGCTGAGGTCTTTTCAATATACCACATGGCTGACTGAAACCCACCAGACACGAGGTGGCTGAGTCAACCGAGCAGCAGCAGTCGGTGGTGATGACATAGGACACTAAGTGGAACTGAATAGCTTGTGCTTAGGAGTTGACAAGGGGCACAAATCACAGGCTGGCTTCACGTAGGTCAGCTATGTAATCTGTGTCCCCAACAATGCTCCGAGTCCCACCCCTGCCCACAGAATTGTCCCTAACCTTGACAGGAAACTGAGGTTTGTCCCTGACTACAGGCCTGAGCCCCAAGTGCCACAAAGCATCTCACCACTGCTTGCTGCCTCAGGGCAGAAAAGTTTGGGTGGTTTCATTTATTCTGCTGCTATTACTTCAATAGTATTATCCTTCTGAACGAAAGAGACCACAGAGTTCTGCCACTAGTTATTTATTTGCTTACATTTGACAAGCAGTTATAAAGTGCTAGCTATGTGCCAGGCACTGTGCTAGGTGCTATCATTGCAGTGACCTTCAAGTCTGGTGGACAGAGACAGATACGAAAATTGGCCATTTCGATATGACATTGAGATATAGGGGAGAAAACAGGGGTTCAGAGCGAACAATCAGAGGTATATATCCTGCCCCCTGGCCTTGATTCCAGAACGAATACAATGGCGGCAGACCCTCGCTGCAGAATGATAGCAGGCCCACAGGACACAGCATGCAGATACAAAAGTGCTCCAACGTACCATGAGAATAAGTACCAGTGAAAAGTAGAGCCAGGGGCCCGCAGGTGGCATAGTGGTTAAGGTGCTGGACTCCCACATGGCTAACAGGGCTTTGAGTCCTGGACCCAGCAGTTTGAAACTAACGCGTGGTGTGTGTGTGTGTGTGTGTGTGTGTGTGTGTGCCCAAAATCCCAGGAGGAGAATGAAGGTGAAGGGATTGCGGCATGGCCATCCCCCCCTGGTGATTTCTTGCTTTCTGTCTGTCTGTCTCTGTGTGTGTGTGTCTCCAGAGAGTGCATGTGCCCTATAGCAAAAATCTCTAAAATAATAACAACAACAACAATAATAATAAGGTACCATAAAGTACAGAGAGGGCATGTGACCATAAGCAAGAGTGTCTGGAAAAAGAATGATGAGAACTTGGACTGGGGACTAGAAAAATAGATGTGATATGGTCGCATGGAGAAAAGGATTCAATTTTTAAAAGCAATTCTCCCATGCATTCAACACTTTAATTCTTGACTTAAATGCATGCCTTCAATTTATTATTCCTTGGCTTTAATTTGAATTAACTTGCTTTTGTATTTTCCCCTTACCTTGTGTACTTTTTCCAAAATTATTTATTTAATATAATGTATTGATTATCACCATCATCATTATTATTATTATAATTTGCTACAAGGAAAGAGCAGCAAAGAGCTGCCACAGCGTCAGAGCAGCGTCTTGAAGCCACGGCAGATGAGGGGATCATGAAGTCAGGCTGTGCTGTGGGGGTGACCGTGAGCCAAGAAAGGAACAGATGTGGGGACGTTCCCCCAAACCTGCCACCTCTGGATAAGAAAGCCAGCGAGGAGATTCAGTTTGTTAAAAGCCAGAATAACCTGAAGTCAGAAGTGTGCAAGTCAGGGACCAGCAGTTAGCGTAATGGCTATGTCGCTGAGCTCTCATGGAGCCGACCACCGTTCGAATCCCAGACCTGGTGGCTTAAACTCACGCCAGGCACGTGTACGTATGTGCCCAAGATCCCGAGAGGAGAATGGAGGAGAAGGGATTGCGGTGTGGCCATCCCCCCTGGGGGGTGATTTCTCACTTTCTGTCAAAGAAGTGTGCAAATCAAACGATTTGAAGCAGCTCCAGGCACAGAGGCAGCTCCCATTTCACAAGGAAGCAAAGGCCCTGAGCCTGCCACCCAGTCTGCAAAAGCACCTCGGCAGAGGGAGGAGAAAGCCAGGCCCCCCCAAAGAGCCACTGTCCCTCGCCAACCCCGCTGGCCCAGCCATCACCCCGTGGCGATGAGGAGCCCTACGTGGACGAGAGGCCCTGCAGACAGCGGTGTGTACAAGCCTCCCTGTGAGGGTGAGGAGGCTGACGTGTCAGTGGATGTGGCTGAACCGAGAGAGGAACCTCGGAGGCCATCTCCGCCTGGCGTAAGACGTCCTCCAAGCCTCGTCCTGATGTCAGCGCCTGGTGCTAAAATGCACCGAGGGATTCAGTGCGATAGGAGCTGGATGAAGGAGGAAGACACAGAGTGGCCTGAAGGGGGCGACGAAGGTGAAGGGGCCCTCGATGGT
The DNA here is from genome assembly GCA_026018925.1 of Tupaia tana. Lineage (NCBI taxonomy): Eukaryota > Metazoa > Chordata > Mammalia > Scandentia > Tupaiidae > Tupaia > Tupaia tana. Next base: position 23,869,269 of record JAKSZU010000009.1, read on the forward strand.
GAAGGGGGCGATGAAGACGGATGGTGGCTCGAAGGTGAAAGAGATGATGAAGATGGATGGTGGCGTGTAGGTGAAGAGTGCAATGAAGGTGAAGGGGGCGACGAGGGAAGTCCCACGCAAAGCAGAAGTCAGACGTGGTGCCAGAGGTGCTTTATTAGACGTCAAGGTAAGGAGATGGTGAGAGAGAGGAACCTGGAAGCCTTTGTCACCTCCCCAACGGGACACACAAGGTATGCATTACATAAACGCGCCGTCACGTGTTTGTTTTCTGAAGTAGAAGAGGATGACGAAGTGGAATTGAGATTTGAGGAAGGCAATGATGACATCGTGTGTTAAAGCACCGTCTTAGCGAAACTCTGAAGGCCCTGCGATTATGCATGAAGGCAAGGTTTACCTAGAGATAGGCAAGGAGATAAAGTGGAACCCTCACAAGTCTGTTCGGCAAGCCCCGTGCTGGCGTGTCAGAATGAAGACCGAGCCGGGGGTGATCAAGCACAAGAATCTGGAGATGGAATATCCCTATCTGCTCCCAGGAGACTCCTCGGTTTGAGCCCACCTGTGAAGGAGACAGTGCGCTGAACTGAGTTCTACGGCAGCAGGTGCACGTGTCCCGATGGGAAGATCTTCCTGCACTGGAAATAACTCCTGTAAAGTAACAAGCTAAAATATAACACGAGAAGACTTTTTGAACTAGATGATGTAAGACAGTAAATAAATAATTTTTTTAAAAAACACACACATACTGACATGTTCACTTTGTAAGCTAAATAATATGTTTGAATTTATATACAAAATTAAAATAAAAAAGTGAAAAAAGATACGTAATACACTGTAAATATATACGTGATTCAATGTAATATTAAAAAGATTATGATAATAAAGAAAATGAAATTAAAAAAAGAAAAAAAAGAAGAAGAAAAAAATTTGCTACAGGGCATGCACACTCACAAGAGAGAGGCAGAGAGAGAGAGAGAGAGAGTGTGTGTGTGTGTGTGTGTGTGAAAGCAAGCCGCCAGGTCCAGGACTTGAACTGCGGTCAGCCATGTGGGAGTCCAGTGCCGTAACCACCACACCACCTGTCAGCCCCTACCTTGTGCATTTTGAAGACTAGTTAAGGCGGGGAAAAGGCCTATAGAGAAAGGAAGAATGCATGAGTGTTCCAACCCAGCACTACCCACAGAACTTCCTGCAATGATCGAAAGATTCTGCTCTATGCTGTCCACCCTGGTAGCCACTAGCCGTATATGGTGGCTTCTGAGCAATTGAAATGTGGCCAGTGCAACTGAGGAACTGAATGTGTAACTTTATTTGGAAAGCACGGCTCTAACTACTTAGCGAGTAGCTCATATGCACCCTAGCAACGATGTGATTAAATAGGAAGGCTTCTACTCTCCTAGTTGCGGGGACTCCTATTTGGGTGTGCATAGGCTTGCTTAATCTGGGGCTGGAGCAAAACATCCCTGCAAGGGCTTATTCCCCATTAGCACAATACCTGCAGGTACCTTATTTTATTTCATCTTTTTTTTTTTTTTTTTTTTTTTTTTTTACTTTTTGTTACTTTTTTTTTTTTCCTATATGGTGCATGCGCTGTCCACAAAGACAGAGAGAGACAGAGAGACAGAAAGCAAGAACTCACCGCCCAGGAGGGATGGCCATGCCACAATCCCTTCTCCTCCATTCTCCTCTTGGGATCTTGGGCACACACACACGCGCCCGGCGTGACTTTAAGCCACTGGGTTCAGGACTCGAACCGTGGTCAACTACATGGGAGTCCAGTGATGTAACCAGTACGCCAACAGCTGGTCCCATTTTATTTAATCTTCTAACAACCTGAAGGGGATAGGACAGAGATGATCATCCCCACAAAACCCAGTGAACTGAGGTGACAATGGCAAGGCCCTACAGCAGATAAAGCGGGAGGCTAGAGGCTGAGTGTCTCCTCCTGGCTGGAACACTGTTTCGAGGAGGGGAGCAGCAAAGGGAGAACGATCTCATGCCGCCCAGGTCCACCCGCTGCTCACAACCTGGGTCTCAGATGAAGAAAGTGCTTTGCTTCGGAGCCTTTCTCCCACCCGACGGCAGCTAAGGGAAGCCACAGATGGCTGCCGGAATCCTGCCTATTCCCTTCGCCCGCCCTTGCTTTAGGCAGGAGGGATGTTTCTGAAAAGTTCATTCACATATCCATGGTTATATACTGAGCACCACTCATGTCCCAGGCGCTGTCCCAAGCCTGGGATACAGCAATGAGCAAAGCAAAGGTCCCTCTCTCAGGGAGGTGACAATTCCAGTAAGAAATATTCTGTGTATTCACTGCTTTTTTGGGTAACATTTCAAACACAGTTTACATAGATGTGGTCTTTTACGGCATACATAACACGGCCCAATAGCTCTTTTGCGCGAATCTGGGCTTGCACTGAGCCACCCGCCTGGCCGGCGAAGGGTGGAAACACCTCCTGATCTGTTCTTTTAACATGTGTCGAGTGCCACCTATGTGCTGAGTACGATAGCAGAGGCTTTGGAGAGATCCAGAGGAAAGAAAAGACAGGGCCCTGTGTCATTCCCAGTCCCCGGCAGAAGCTCACAGTCTAGTCTGGAAAGGCAAACGACTTCAAGACCTGCTTACAAAGGGGAATCCAGCCTGGACTGCGTAGAGTGGGGGTAAACGCCCCCCCCTTTTACCATGATGCCTGGCTGGAAAAGGGGAGAGTTCCAAGGGCACAGGAAAGTGGGCAGCATAGGCGGGGAGTGTGCCGGACAGTGAGGGGGAGCAGGGGCCGCCCTAATGCAGCATTGCTATCTTGGGGACAGCTTCTGGATGAGATGGGATTTGAGGTGCTGCTGCTATAGGAATGAAGAGCTCACAGGAAGGGCAGGGAGGAACATTCCAGGTAGGGGTGCCTCCTGGGGAGTGCTAGGAGAAACGAGGGTGCTGGGCAATTAATCTAGCTTGGGGCACAAGCCTAGGCAGTCACCCCCAATTCAAACCTAGTTGAGGATGCAGAAGAGAGGGAAAGGCCCCTGTGTGGTGGGGTCTTGACCCAACTCTTGCGTCTACAGAGAGGAGTGGCAGGGAAAGGGCCGGGTATGGTCAGAGGGAGAGGGGGCGACTGGTGGCAGCTGGGATTGGGTCCTTCCCAGAGTGCCCAGGTTTCCTGACAGCTACTAAGGAAGCAAGGTGAGAAAGGGTTAAGTGTACCCCTCCACCGCCCCCAAAACTTCCTGTGTTTGAATCCTTCAGGTCTCTACGAACCCTCTGGCTCCGGGCCAGGCGGGCATTGTCCAGGGAGCGGCTGTGGGATGTCGGTGCAGCGGTGCAGCCTTTGTTGTGGGGCCACTTCGGGGCTCCCTCTCGCGCCCTGGTTGGGTTGCAGAGTGCGTGCTGGGAGGGGGGCGGTGCGGGAGGTTCGCTCCCTCTCCCTCTTCCTGGCCCCCCCTCCAGCCCTCCCGATGACCACATGACCAAGTGGGCGCGCGGCCAAGCCACAAGCTACAAAATGCAGCCCCTGGAGTGAGCTGGGAGCATTCTCGCTGGCAGCCTGGGCCACCGACAGTTAGAGCCGCAGCCCAGCAGCCAGCGCTTGGAAAGAGCTCGCTGCCGCCCCCGGAGCCGCCGAGGTCAGCTTCGCGGCGCAGCCGGGTGGCGGGAGAAGAGGCTGCAGGAAAGCGGAGGCGGCTAGCGGGCGCAGCGGCCGGCAGCCTGCGGCTAGGCTCGGGCGTGCACACTCACGCGGCCCGGGAGCCACGCGAGCTCCGCGCCTGCACGCGCCGGGTTCTTGGCCTCCGGGCGCCCGGCCTCTCCGCCCTCCCTCCCGCTTGCCAGGGCCGCGGCGGCCCGAGTTGCACCATGAATCTGCGGCGCTGCATGCAAGCGCTCCTGCTGCTCTGGCTCTCCTTGACTGCGGTGTGTGGAGGTGAGTGCGCGCCCGGCCGCTCGCTGGCGCTCCCTCGCCGCTCTCCCGGGCTGCAGCCGGCGCGCTCGCTCCCCTCCGCCCCTTCGCGCTCTCCCCGCCTCCCGCAGAGCCCGGCGCGAGCCCTGCAGGAGCAGCCACGCGCCGGCCGAGCGGGGCGCCGGCTGACTGGGCGCCCGGGGCTAGGGGGCAGTGAGTTGCGGGACCGCTTCCTCTGGGGAGTTCGGCTCAGCCTGGGGCATCACCTGCCCTGCGCCTTGCCCCTCGCAGTCCGAGTTGCTCAGGGCCACAGGCGTGCGCCTGGGTCCCATGCCCGCTCCCTACGTGAAGGGTGGAGAGGCCGAGGCGGCATGTCCGGCTCCCCTCCTGGATCAGTGGAGGGAACTGGCTGGAGCCAGGTGGGCTGGGCTCCCATGCTGAAGGTCTTCTGGCCCTTGGACGTTAGGCCCTCAGGTTAGGAGGTTGGCTGGTCTGTCCGGGGGCGCGGGCCTTCGAGGATGATGTGCCAACATGCAGACGTGACACTTGTTGCATAGGCAGGAGCGCGCGGCGGGGGCGGCGGCATGGAGCCCAGCTGTTGCTCCTTTCGGCTGGCTGCCTGAGTGAGCAGAAGCAGCCTGCCCTGGACTGCACCGGCCAGGACTGACGGCCAGGCTGGCCCGGTCCTCCCTTTCCCCAAGGTCCTGTCTGGTCTCCTTCGCAGCTCTGGCGCAGGACACCTCCCTATAGCCTCCCTCGCACCCCAGGACTTGACTCTTCCATGCCCTGGCCTCCCCTCTGCCTCAGGCACCGGCATGCTTCACCTTGGCGCCAGGCACCAGACCAGGAAACAGCACCTGACCTGCCACCTACACACAGCTCCTGCCACCTGCCCCTCACCTGGCACAACTTGGCATTGGTGCTAGCTTGCCTGCCTCCACCCATGCCCCAGCGGCCTTAGCCCAGGCTGGCGTCCTCTGTGCGTCAGTGTCTCCTGGGGCTGCCAGCTCCCACCTGCAGCTGCCACGGTCCTGTGATCTGGCTGTCACTGCTGCCTGCCTGCCTGGCACCGCAGAAGAGGCAGGCCAAGACCAGGTGGATGAGTACCAGTGCCAGGGCTGGAGTCACAAGGGGTGGGAAGAGAGGGAAAGGGAGGACAGGCCGTGAGTTTCCTAGAGGAAGGTGCGGCCCGCTTGGTTCCAAACACTCCAGCACAGCAGGATGGCCTGCAGCCCGGGAACCTCGGGAGGCCTGTCAGCATGGCTGCCTACAGTTGTAACCAACTCCAGTCTCTGCTCTTGCCTTTCGGCACTGCCCTGGCCCTAGGAGCACTGCCTGGCTGCTCAGGAAGGTGCCCTGGGTGGGTCTGGCACTTCCGGCCTGCAGGTAGCTGTCCAAGGAGTTCCTTCCTGGAGGCCCGAGCTCTGGAGCTCTCCTAAGAACTCAGTAAGAAGGAAGCAGGCTTTTTCCTCAGAAACACCTGTCAGGAAGAGAACAAGTGATGTGAATGGAGGGCACCACTGGGCCTGCCCCTCCAGGAGCCCCTGGGGTACCCTGCCATCTGGGGTAGTTGACAAGACAGGGTGCTTACTCCTACCACCACAGACTAGTAATCCTAGGTGGTGACTGTAGGGAAGGAGAGAGTGAAGAGAGCATGTCCCAGGAGAAGCCGGGGCCTCCCATCTGTGCACTGGGTGCTGCCCCCAGAGGCTACCGAGAGACCCTGGCCAATGCAACACTGCCGGTGCCCTTCAGGATCCAGCTGTGGCGCAGTCCTGGGAAAGAGTCCCGGATTCTAGGTGAGAGACACTGGCCAGGCTGCTGGAACACCCCTTGCATCTGGCCCAGTCCCTCCACTTGTTTTAGGTTGCCTTTCCTTTTTAAAAAAAAAAAAAAATTCCCATAGGGCCTGTGCACTTGCCTGAGAGAGACAGAGGGAGACAGAGAGGAAAGGTGAAAGCACCCTCAGGGGGGATGGCTATACTACAATCCCTTCTTCTATTGGGATTTTGAACACGTGGGCATACACACGCAACATGTTTTTCAAACCACTGGGTTCAGGACTTGAACCAGGCAGTTGGCCATGTGGGATCCAGCTGTCTTAATCACCACCCCACCATTGGCCCCGGTTGCTTTTTTTTATCAGCTCACATGCGCACTTGACTTGGTAAATTCATCGCCATTGCATTTCACGTTATTAAGCCTGGTGCTGGCAGCTTCCAAGGCTCCCGCTGTCTTTTTTCTCTCCTCCCCAACCTCCCCTGGGCCAAAGAGGCGTACCCCCCTGGAGGTAGCCACCAGCCAAGGGTCCAGGCACACAAGTCCTCCACCTCCTGCCTCCTGGCCTGGATTGGAAATGGGGACCTCAGTGCTACCACAAGCCTGGCCCACAGTTGCATGTTTTCCCCAGCTAGAGTCCCCGTCAGAATTCCAGGCTTGAAAACATGCTTCCTCCTGTTCACACTGTCCTGACTTGGAATGTCCACCCCCGCACACACCCCAGCCACTCTCACCCCCCTCACCACCCACACTCCACTGCCTCCTGACCTGGGATACACTTTGCTCTTCTAAGGCTGAAAGTTGTTGGGCCAGGGCCAAGTGTCCCTTGGTCTTTGTCTGAGCACCTCTGTCTCTCCTCCTTGTCCCCAGTCCTGGTTCCAGGCCTGCAGGGGCACTGGTCCTGCAAGGACAGCCTACTGTACCCCTCCTTAGCAGCGAGGGGGCCTCTCCGCTCCATTCCCAATACCCAATGTAACCCGACCCAAGACTAATGCTAGTGAAGGCCAGGGCCAGGTTGCCGGAGCAAGGGTAGCAAAACTGGGCACTGGAGATGTCACAGGGCACCGGAGAAGGTGACAGGGCAGGGGGGCTGGCTACACAAAGGAAAGTACTTCATCCTGAAGTCAACCAGGAAAGAGCTGGGGGCAGTGGAGGGACATCACCACCAGAGTCCCCGCTGGGGCGCGAGTGTGGGGCTTCTAAAGCAATCGCAAGACAGGCCAGGCTGCAAGGAGGAGGAAAAACAGGTGCATCATTCCTGGTGAGGCTGGCCTGTTCCTGAAAAGTCACACGTCCGTCTCTGTGTGCCGGCAGGGTTGGAGTTGAGGTTGCGTGAAAACGCGACCTTGCTCCCCCCCTGACTGCGGGGCTCAGTGTGGATGGTTCTTCAGCAAGTAACGGCTCCAGTCCCTCGAGGCTTGAGATGCTTTGAAGGACTGCTTCAGCCCCCTGACAGTAGCAGATGAGCTGGAAGGACATATTTAAGTGCACTGGGCATGGCCTCCACTTCTAAAGGGGAATCCTTTAGCATATTCAGGACCTCTGCAGTGATGAGAATCAACAGCCTTTAATTTGTCCCTTTGGACAGCATAAAGCCAGGGTTTCGGATGTCAGCTTATCTGACTGGGAGCCAGACTAGAATCAAAAGCAGGAGACAGGTGGGTGATGGGCTCAGGGCATGGGAGGAGCCTGCCGCGAGGAGGACAATGAGCCCCCGCCCAAAGGGATACAGGGTGCTGGGGGGCTTCTGGGCGGCTGCTCTCAAAGGTTGGCCCGAGTGCTCAGGCAGCTCAGGGTGGCTCTTCTCTGCAGGCCTGGAGTCTAGACCTCTTCCTGGCCAGAGTGCACCACCACCTCTGCTCCGCGCCCAGGTTCTTGGCCTCCCTTCACCCTCCATTCCTGACCACCACAAACACTCCCAGCCATGGGTGCTGATACCTTAGGGAGGCTATCATGGAGATACCCACCCCTCCTGGCACTGGGTCTCTTTCCTCCATGCCCACAGCGTCCCCCCATTCCCCCGCCCGTCCACACCCGTGCAAGTGAGAATGAAAGCCTCACTTACTGGGTTGTCAGAAAAGTCATGACACATTTTTGCACAGAAAAACATAGAAAAATGTAACATGACTTTAGGACCGGCAGATGGCCTAATGGTTACATCGCTGGAATCCCACATGGCCAACCACAGTTTGTGTCCCAGACCGGGCGGCTTGAAAGTCACACTGGGTGCGTGTGCTTGCATGCTCAAAATCTAGAGAGGAGAGAAGAGAAGGGATTGTGGCATGGCCATTCCCCCTCAAGGAGTTATTTCTTACTTTCTTTTCTTTTCTTTGTTTTTGTTTTTGTTTTTTTTTTTTGTTTTTTTTTGGTTTTTTTTTTTTTTTTGAGAGGTTTTTTCGCTATAGGGCACGTGCGCTCGCCAGACAGACAGAGAGAGACAGAGAGACAGAAAGCGAGAAATCACCCCCGGGGGGATGGTCACGCCACAATCCCTTCTCCTCCATTCTCCTCTCGGGATCTTGGGCACGCATGCACACGCACCCGGCGTGAGTTTTAAGCCACCGGGTCCAGGACGTGAACCGCGGTCGACTGCGTGGGAGTCCAGCAACATAGCCATTACGCTAACTGCTGGTTCCCAAGGAGTTAGTTCTTACTTTCTGTCTCTCCAGTGAGTGCACATGTCCTAGAGCAAAAATCTCTCTTAAAAAAAAGAGAAAGAAACACTCATGACTTTTCTGACAACCCAATACATTTTCAAGTCCCCTCAGAGTTTTACCATGTGCCCAGCCCCACTCTCAGCACAGTCCTTACTCACTCCTTGTCAGCATCATTCAGACCCACCCTCAGTGGGCAGGGGAGCCTGAGGGAGACCCCGGGGGAGACCCCAAGTCTCAGGGCAGCGGCTGAATTAGCTGGCATGGAGGCTTAGGGAAGGTCTTTCCTCCTTCCACCCCCAACCCCAGCCCCTTCACAGATGGCACCCAGAGGGTAGCTCTGTGACAGCCAGACAGAAGCAGCCCCCTGGCTCCATGCTAACTTACTAGTGCTAATATCATTTTTTTAAAGAATTATTTTTTATTTAACTTTATTTATTTATTCATCCATTCCAATTTGATCAGAGAGGGACAGAGAGAGAGAAAGAGAGAGAGAGAGAAAGTGAGAAAGCCAGGTCCAGGACTCGAACCATGGTTGGCCATGTGGGAGTCTAGCTCCCTTAGCCACCACGCCATCTGCCGGACCCAAAAGTGTTAGGATCATTTTTGTTTTAACTCCCAAAGCTTAGGAGTTTAGGGTGTGAGTAGACACATGAACTCACCCCGACCGTGAGCCCAGAAATGTGGCTAGTTAATCACATGCCCCTGGGGAGAAGGGATGAGGGGAGGGTTGGAGAATGTGCGTGTGCAGAGTGGGTGCGGATGTCTGGGTGTGAGTGGGGAGTGGGAGGACAGCAGGCCCTGGGAGCCTCAGTGAAGGAGGCCCTAAGAGCAAACCTCGCCTGCTTTTGGTCCAAGAGGAGGCTACAGGCCTGGAATTTGTGTGTAAGTAGAGGAGGATTCACAAGAGCCAAGGAGGCAAGGAGGAAGCAGATCATGGGGATGTGTGGGGCGGGGAGCAGCCAGAGTGTATCATGCCAGGGCTGCGATTGGGAGGCGAGCAGCCAGTGGGAGGCTGTATGGAAACTGTGAGCTGGTGGTGGAGATTCCTGCATGGATGGCAATGGGGCTCCAGGGACAGGGATATGGCTGAAGGCAAATCTGTGGAGTGAGGGGAGAGAGGCTGGTGTTCATTATTGTTGGCCCCAGGAACTGTATTTCTGCAGGCCAGCCCCATCCTGGGCATTGCACAAGCACCCTGCCCGTCCGCTCATCTCCTGCACCATCCCTTCTCCCCATGCTGCCTGCCTCCTTCTGGCCACCAGGCTCGCCTCTGGAATGCCAGCTCCGCTCCCCTGGTTAGACTGCAGGCTCCATGAGAGGCTCTCCCTCAACACACCCAAGAACACCAGTACTCCTTCTATGCTATTGTCAGGGCTCAGTCTGACAACAGAGGAGGCTCCTAGTCTAAGCCAGATGTGGACAGATGTACAGAGGAGCCCCAGATGCAGAAGAGAAGCCAGCTGGGGTTGCAATGGAAGAAATGTACATTAGACACCGGACGGGGAATGTGATCCGGCAATGACAGGAGGAAGGGCATTGGTGGGGAGGTGCCAGCTGCAACAGCCCGCCCCTTTCCAGGTGCCCAGACATGGTGCTACAGGTGACATTTCCTCATTCATTGATGAAATATTCATTAGCCTCTAAGTCTGGTCATGGGCCAAGTTGAACCTAGCATAAGGCAGGAATCAGAGTCCTGCCCCCAGCCACACCCACAGGGAGACCTTGGGGACAAGAGGGAGACCCAGACATGCCCAGACACTGATGAGAGGCCCAGGGGTGAGTTATAAGATCTCGAGCACTCAAAATGGGTCATCACGCATATCAAAGGGTGCAGGAGCCCAAGATTTGCTTTATAATATTGCAGCCAAGAAAAAGAGCAAAGCGCTAACTAAAGCACACGGTTCCAGCAGGGGAACTGCTGAATCTGGGAGAGGGGTCAGCAGGGATGGGGGTCCTTGCCGTATTACTTGGCAATGTTTGAAGTGAAGTGCTGCAGGGTGCCAAGGGGATTGCTGCCCCCTGCGTCCTGGTTAAGCACGGGTATGATGCCCTAAAATGCCCCCCTGCCATGACATTCCAAAGAAAGCACCTGGGGACTAGCAGTGGGCATAATGGCTGTGTCACTGGACTCCCATGTAGTCGACCACAATTCGAGTCCCGGATCTGGTGGCTTAAACTCACGCTGGGCGCGTGTGCGCGCGTGCCCAAGATCCCGAGAGGAGAATGGAGAAGAGGGGACTGTGGTGTGGCCATCCCACCTGGGGGGTGATTTCTCACTTTCTGTCTCTCTGTCTCTCTGGCGAGCGCATGCGCCCTATACCAGAAACCTCTCCAAAAAATAAAAAATAAAAAATAAATAAAGCACCTGTTTGTGCCTGCCAGAAACGGGATAGAACTACCAAAAGGATGCAAAATTGGCTACCTCCATGGCAAGATGTGAGCAGTGGGCTCCCTCTGCTCCAGGACAATGTATAAATTGCAAATTTTCCATCGGGAAGGAGAAGTAAAACCAAAGAAAGGCTATAGGAGCACTGCCTCAGAGAGAGATGGCCCCCTCTCTATGGGTGCCTGCGGTCTGCAGCTCCCCCCATTTGTCTGTTTACTTCTTGCATGTACAAGAACGACCGAGAGAGAGCACCCCAACAAAGTCCTGATGCTACAATCGACCCCCAACCCTTGGCCAGCCCAGATCTCAGGGAGGTTTCTGGACACAAACCTTGAGCCTCCTCGTGTGCTTCAGCCTCACAGAGTTTCAGTTTTTACTGCTGACCGCTGTCTGGCCCCTGCCACCCCATTTTCACTGACTTTCCTTGCTAACAGGCTTTTCTCCTTCCTGCAGGGCCCCTGATGCAGCCTCCTGACGGGAAAGGCCTGGAGGAAGGCAATGTCCGCCACCTGGTGCAGCCCAGAGGGTCGAAGAACGGACCAGGGCCCTGGCAGGGAGGTCGGAGGAAATTTCGCCGCCAGCGGCCTCGCCTCTCCCATAAGGGCCCCATGCCTTTCTGAAGCAGGTACTGGAGCCTCCGGTCAGTGGGCCATGCTGAGGGGCGCGGGCTGGGTGACTCTGCTGCTCATCGCTGGCCAGACACACTCACACACAGGAGCTTAGAGCTGCCAGGGAGCACCTGTCTAGCCCCTTCACTTAGAAGTGGAGACGAGGCCCCAAGAGGGGACTGATGCTTGAGGAGGATCTCCTGACCCCCAAGAGTTGGGTGCTGGCTGTGGAGTGGGCAGGCTGGTTGACTGGAGAGTTCTGGAAGTCCCGGCAGGCCTTGATGACTGGGGAAGGATGCTCAGGACATATCTACAGGTGTTCAGCCTGAATGTCACTAGAGAGGACGGGAGGAGGCAGAGAGCCCTGGGGGTCTCAGGCAGAGAGCAGGAGGGGGTGTGATTGTGGCCACCAGAGCTCCAGGAAGGAGAAGAATGAGAGGCTGCAGCAGAGAGAGCAGGCCTCAAGCTGCCCCGACGCCTGGCCTGCTCCTGCTGCCCCTCTGCTGTAGCAGCACAGAGCGGGAGTTGGGGACCGCGGGAATAAGGCTGCGTCCTCTCCTAGGATACACAAGTGACTTCTGTCTGGTCACTGTGTCTCTGCAGGACTGAAGGGGCCCCCAAGTGGCCGCCACTGCGACTGTCGCTACTCCACAGACGGGCCTGCTTCTCTGGAGCCCGCACGTCCACTCAGCTCTCGTCCGCACCTGTTCTAGCTGCTGCTGGTCCCAACTCGCCTCACCCACCAGCTTCCCCGCGGGCGTGGTCCTGCCCTGAGTTCGGATGATTCCTGATCCCTCACCAGGATCCATTCTGCCATCTTCCTGGCCCCGCCCTGGACTGACATCATGGAGACCCAGCCCCCGAAGGCCTTCCTGCCGCCTTGTTCTCCCCGCCCGCCCTCTGCACGCACACTCTAGTGGCTACCTCTCCCATCTAGTGCCCGACCGTCCACTCAGCCCTTCCTTCCTCGTGCCCGACTGGGGCTGGGTGGAAACGCTCCCTTCCCTGGGCTCCAACAGATGCCGTGTCTTTGTCCACTGGACCCTCACCTGGGTGTCGGGATCCAGACAGGGCACTGGGGGGGTACTGGTAACGGGGTGGGTGGCAGTCTGGCAAAGGGGCTGGAAGCACTAGAGAAGACAGGCCTCTGTGGCCTCTTCTCATCCCTGTGTTAGGCCCACCGCCGCCACCGTTCAGTTCAAGCTCCAGATAAGAGGGGAGGTGCTGGGCCTACTGTGGCTCTGTACCCTCCCAGGAGGAAAAGCCAAACAGGAGGGTTGTTTTTGCCAAGAATCACAAAAAAATCCGAGGGAGCAGGGAGCGAGCTGAAAGGGGCCTTGGAGATCACTTCCTTATGCAAAGGCCCTGCAAGCCCAGAGGCCTGGAGAGGGGAGCCACCCGCTGCGCTCAGTCACTGCAGAGCCCGCATGGGGTCCAGGGCCCCCAACTCCCATGCTATCCTGTCCTCTTCCCTGTTGATGATGTCATTTCAAAATGAATGAAGTGCCTTTTCCCAGGGTTGGGGCTGGGGTGGCTGGGAAGGGACAGGAGAGGCACGCTGGCTGTGAACTGCCCTGGGGAGGGAGCTGCTCCGCCTCCCTGGCCTTCCCCAGCTCCCTGTTCCCAGGCAGGGCCTGAAAGCTACCCTAACCGACCTCCCGCTTCCAGCAGGGCTCCCAGGCCTGGGTACTTTAGTAGGGGCAGCCCAGGTGCTGAGACAACACTCTAGCTCAAGGGCTGGTTTTCAGGAGCGGGAGGCAGCCTTCAATAATGGAGCTCAGTAATAGCCTTCCCTTTGAGTTGGCTGGACCTCCCGTCTGGGTGGTCTTTCATTGGGGGTGCAGTGGGGGGTAGGGGAAGAAGAGTGAAGAGGGAAGGGAGAGAAGGCAGGAAGGAAGGACAGACAGGAAGAGCGCCCCTCCCCCAGGAGACCCCCATTTTCTCTGAGGGCCTCCACCAGCCTTACCCTGAAGGTGGGCTCTCTTGCCTTGTGTTTGAGCAGAGGCTTCCTTCTCAGGGACCTCCCAGGAGAGAGAAAGGAGAAAGCAAAAGCCTGATGTTCATGTATGTGTGGGGGCAGGGGGAGTCAGGGCCCCCCAAGTCCCACAATGAGCCCGACCCCACCTCTGCCTGTCTGCCTCTCCCCAAGCCCTTCATCTCTGCCGCTGCTAATGCCGCCGCTGCTGCTGCTGCTGCGTTCAGGCCCCCCCTGAGGAGCTCCCCCACTCCCCTCGGGCTTGCAGTGGGGCCGGCCGGTGTCCAGAAAGTCTCTTCTGTCACTGACGCCCCCACCAGGGACTGGGCCTTCTAACCCCTCCTCATTCCTGCATCTCCCACCTCCTCAGCCTGCCATGACCTACAGCCCAGCCCAGCCCCATGGGGAAAGGGAGAAAAGGGGGTCGGCTGAGAAAGTGGGGAGATACGGGGCACAGGAGGGGAGTGGGTGGGCCGGGGGGCTGTCTTATTTAAAGTGGTTGTGTATGATTCTTGTACTAATTTATACGAAGATATTAAGGCCCTTTCCAGTAAGAAATTGTCCCCTTGCCCTGATTGTGTTCACTGTGTTTGTAAAGATCGTTCTGTGTAAATATGTCTTTATAATAAAGAGTTAAAAGCTGACCATTTGCCCTTGCTCTTGGAGGTCACGTTCAGGAGGGACGTTCCCTGCCCCCAGGGCCACTGTTGTCCCTGTGCCCATGCGTTGCACGTGCAGGGAGGGAAGTGCCTGCAACCCCAATTGGTTCTAGGCCCATCGGCCTCAGGCGCCCTGGCCACAGCTCACAAACGGAATCCCTCTGCTTAATGACCAGCTCGCATAAAACGCAGCTCGCTTTGAAGTCTCTTGGCATCTGGCCGGGTGTCCTGATTTTGGGGTGTGTTTTTGGTTCTTGGCAGTGTCATTTGAAGAATTTTTTTAAAAGCAATTGCTTCAGGAACAAGCTGATTCAATGTGAGATTTCTACTAAAACTTGTTTTGTATCCGTGGTGGGCGTCGTCTATTTTAGCTCCTTTTGAACACTTTCGGGACTTTTTAGCCAGTTTGCCTTTCTTGAAAAATGTTCTGTTTCCAGCAATAAATACATTTGGTAATGACTTGGTGTGTATCATTTCATGTTTCACGAAGTAGACTTGCTTGATGAATGAGATAGCCTGCCAAATAAAATGCGAGGAGTTCGATATAGTTCTGCCCCATCTGTCTCACTTCTCCACGCTTATTGTCAAAATGCCAAGACCTTGCGGAACAGACAGGAACGTTGGGTACATGCTAATTCGGCTAATAAACCCATTAGGTGCACACGGGCACTCACGGCGCTGAGCAAAACCCAGGGAGGAGGAGACAGGAGTGATCGAAATGTGTGCATTTGCCAGATCGCATGGGAAATCGCAGAGTTGACAAGTCTTTAGTGCTACACATTCACAATTTTAAAGGAAGGGTCTTCAGGACGAACTTGCTAAAAAGTCATAAAACTGCTCAATAGGAGATAAAATGAAAAACGTCACTGGCAGGCATAGAAGACAATCTCATCGATAAAATGCTATAAGTTGTGATAGAGGGTTTTGGGTTTGTTTTTGTTTTTAGCTTTTGCTATAGTGTGTGTGTGTGTGTGTGTGTGTGTGTGTGTGTGTGCTCACCAGAGAGAGATGGGGGTGGGGGTGGGGTAAAAAAGCATTTTGCAGATCCCCTAAGGGGCCTGGCCATACCACAGTCCCGTCTCCATTCTCCTCTTGGTATTTGGGCATGCATGCACACATGCCTGGAGTGTGTTTCAACCCACCGGGCCTGGGACTTGAACTGCGCTGCCAGCCATATGGATCCCAGTGTTTTAACCTCCGTGCCACCTGCTGGCCCCACTGACAAAGTGATTTTAAAATGTGACATTATGGTGACGAGCAGAGGACATAATGGTTATGTCACTGGACTTCCACGTAGTCGACCACAGTTTGAGTCCTGGACCTGGAGACTTAAAACTCACGCCAGGGGCCAGCAGGTAGCATTGTAGTTAATGTCCTGGACTCCCACATGGCTGACCATGGTTTGAGTCCTGGACCTGGTGGTTTGCTATCTCACTTTCTCTCTCTCTCTCTCTAGTCAAATTGAAAACAACAATAGTAATAATAATAAATAAAATAAATAATTATTTAATGAAATAAAAACTTGCTCTGGGCACATGTGCAATCGTGCCCAAGATCCCAAGAGGAGAATGGAGGAGAAGGGATTGTGGTGTGGCTATCCCCCCGGGGGGCTGATTTCTCACTTTCTGTCTCTGTCTCTCCAGTGAGTGCACACACGCTATAGCAAAAATGTTACATTATGGGGCTGGCAGGTGGTGTAGTGGTTAAGGTTCTGGACTGCTACATGGCTTACCACAGTTCGAGTCCCAGACCTGGTGGCTTGCCTTCTCACTTCTCTCTCTCTCTTCTCAAATTAAGAAATAAGAATAATAACTAAAACTAAATAATTATTTAATTATTTTGGGGGAGAGATTTTTGCTATAGTGTGTGTGCAGTTGCTGGAGAGACAGAGACAGAAAGTGAGAAATCACCCCCCCCCCCTAGGGATGATGGCCACGCCACAATCTGTTCTCTTTTATTCTCTCAGGATTTGGGGCATGCATTCACATGCACCCAGTGTAAGTTTTAAGCTGCCGGATCTGAGATTTGAATCATGGTCAACTGTGTTAAAGTCCAGTGCCTTAACCACTATACTACCTGCTGGCCCTTAAAATAATTCTTAAAAAAAAAAAAAGTGACATATGAGGGCTAGCAGGTGGCATGGTAGTTGAGGTGCTGGACTCCCACATGGCCAACTGTGGTTCAAGTCCCAGAACTTGCAACTTGCTCTCTCTCTCTCTCTTTCTCTCTGTCACTCTGGTGAGTGCTCATGCCCTATAGAAAAATATAAATAATAGTAAGGGACCAGCAGATGGCATAGCGGTTATGTCCCTGGACTTTCAGATGGCAAACCGTGATTCAAGTCCCAGATCCAATGACTTGATAATGATACCAGGCGCATGCGCAAGCATGCCCAAGATCCCAGGAGGAGAATGGAAGAGAAGGGATTGCAGCATGGCCATCCCCCCTGGGGGTGATTTCTCACTTTTCCTCTCACTGTATCTGTCTCTTTCTCTCGCCAGTGAGCTCACACACCCTAAGGCAAAAACCTCTATAAAAGGGGACCAGCAGTTAGCGTAATGGCTATGTCGCTGGACTCCCACGTAGTCAACCACGGTTCAAGTCCTGGACCCGGTGGCTTAAAACTCACGCCGGGCGCGTGTGCGTGCGTGCCCAAGATCCCGAGAGGAGAATGGAGGAGAAGGGATTGCGGCGTGGCCATCCCCCCTGGGGGGTGATTTCTCGCTTTCTATCTCTCTGTCTCTGTCTGTCTGGCGAGTGCATGCGCCCTATAGCAAAAACCTCTCAAAAAAAAAAAAAAAAAACTCTAAAAAAAATAATAAAATAGTTTTGTAAAAAAGTGACATTTTGTTGGAAGTGCCTTCTGGGAAAATCAGTGCAAAATGCCTTATTTTAAAATTACTATTCAATAGTTTGACTTTAAAGCAAACTGGTTATCAGCAGGATTGATTTTAGGAAGAGGTTTCGGGTGGGCTAGCTTTATGCTGATTGGTCTGTTACCCGCCTCACCTCCCCAAAGTTCCAGTTTCACATGAGCCCAAGGAGAAGCGAGTGGTGACAGGGCTAGACAGCTCAATTCTGACCCCTACGTGTGCAGCCCTTTAGCAGTTTACAGAGCTCTTTAGGAATATCATCGCTCAAAAGCAACCAGAATATCATCATTTGGGGCCAGTCATTGGCATGGTGGTTAAGGCGGCTGGATCCCACATAGCTGTGCATTTCAAATCCCAGATCCAGTGGCTTTAAAAACACATGGAGCGGGCCGGCAGGTGGTGTAGTGGTTAAGACACTGAACTCCCACATGGTTGACTAAATTCAAATCCTGAGCCTGGCGGCTTGATAATCACACAGGGCACATGTGCATGCATGCCCCAAATCCTGACAGGAGAAGGGACAGCAGTGTGGCCATCCCCCTGGGAGGTAATTTCTGTTTCCCTCTCGCTGTCTCTGTGTCTTTCTGGCAAGCACATGTGCCTTATGGCAAAAACCTTTTAAGAAAAAAACAAACATGCTGAGCACATGTGCATGTGTGTCTAGAATCCCAAGAGGAGACTGGAAAAGGGATTGCGAGGAGGGCATCCCTTCTGGGGAGTTGCTTTCTTACTTCCCACCCCTTTTTTTCTCTGGCAAGCTAATGTACCCTATAGCAAAAATAAAAAGGGGGTGCAGCAGGTGGCATGTTGGTTCAGGTGCTGGACTCCCCCATGGCCAACGGCCATTTGAGTCCTGGACCTGGCCACTTGGTTTCTCATTTTCTCTCTTTCTCTCTCTCTCTGTTTCTCTGTTTCTCTCTGGTGAGTGCACATGTCCTATAGCAAATTAAATAATAATAAATAAAATTAAAAATAATTCTTGAAAAAAATATCATTATTTTATCATCCTAACAACTGGGCCTCCCAGACCACAATCCTCATTTTACAACTGAGAAAACAGGTTAAGAGAGTGCAGTGATTTGCCCAAAGCCTCACAGCTAGTAAATGAATCTAGAATCTGGTCTACAATTCTAAAATGCGAACTCTTTCTGCAGTAGCATAGACGGTCCCCTAACTGGAGAAGAATGAAGACCAAGATATGTCTGGTCTTCTCAGTAAGTGCAATGGAACTGTGGAATATGAGATGGTGCGGTGTGGACTGGTGGGTTCTGGGAAAGCTGATGGAGGGAGAGTGAACAAAACTGGCCCTAGAAGGCCCAAGAGCATTTGGTTAAGTTGGCGGGAGAGTAGGCAGTGGAAGTGGACACAAGGAACAGGGAGCAGTCCCCAGGGTCTGCGGGCCATGGGTTATCAACTGGGGACTGGCGTGTGGATGCAAGTCTGACCTCTTGGGGCAAAGAATAAGAGGAGGGATGGTGGTGGCCTCCTATGAAGGTAATCGACCTCAGACCCGGCCAGCAGGGGGCAGGGCGGTTGAGGCGCTGGGTCCCACGTGACTGACTGTGCGGTTTGAGTCCTGAACCAGGAGGCTTGGCAAACACACCAGGCATGAGTGTGTATACCCAAAATCCTGAGAGGAGACTGGAGGAGAGGGGATTGCAGCGTGGCCACCACCCCTGTGGGGAGGGGGATTGCAGCATGACCACCACCCCTGTGGGGAGGGGATGAGTTCTCACTTTCCCTCCTCTCTTTCTCTTTCTGTCTCTGGTGAGGGTATGCACCCATAGCAAAAAGTAAAAGAAGAGAAAATCAGACCTCAGACCAAAAGCAAGCAGGACATACCTTTTGGAGATATCTTGACCAAATAAATACCAAAGAATTAGAGTTGGGAATTGTTTTTCAAAATGCAGAGCTTTAGAAAAAGAAAGAGGGCCACGCTTAGGCACATAGTCTGTGGTGTGCTGGAAGCCACGTGGCTGACCATGGGTTTGGATCCCCAGGTGTGCCGGGAAGGACACTGGGCCCCTGCCTCGACACCCAGGATCCTGAGGAGCTGGAGGGCTGGGGAAGGGGAACCAGGGCACAGTGAGACCCTACCGAGGGTGCTTTCTCTCTAGCTCTCTCTCTGTCCTTCTGTCTCTGTCTGTCTCTCTCATGCATGGGTGCATACTCTCCATCATATCATCATTTAAAAGGAAAAGAAAAGAAAAAGGAGTTCACTTAACTGCTTGTTTCTGGAGAGGAGGTCCCGGCCCAAGAGGTTGAAGGGTGGGGTGTGTGTGTGGTGGGGGGCAATAACCTGAAAAACAACACTGCTCCAAATCCCACGGAAATCAGGCAGCTTCTGAAATGACAGATTAGGGAGGCAAACAGACCAGACCACACACGGCTAGTTAGGACCCCAGGTGTGGTGTAAACTGAGCCATGGCTGCTCTCCCCTAAGTTCTGACCCCCTGTCGGGGCTCCTTGACTGTCTAGGGAGTCATGGGGGCCTGGGCTGAGGGGACATTCTGAAGTGCTTATAGAATTCTATTTTTCAGGCCTAAAGGTTGTTCAACTGAAATTTCTCAATCTAAAGCTTCTTTCTGATCAGCGTGAGCCTGTGCCAGCTGATTGCCCAAGGCGCTGGCGGAGAAGCCTTGCCCAATACGGCGGGCCCGCCTTCCACAGCCGCGGATGCCCACGGAAAGGAAGCCGCTGCAGTTTCCCGTTTTGTACAGGGCGCTCGACATCGGTGGATTTGGCTGCTCCATGCAGGGTCCTGGAAGTCACCCCCTGAGGGTACCAAAAGACAACTCTACCTTCCCCTTCTGGCCCAAGAAGTGCTGTTGACAGCAGTTCCAACTTTCTGAAACACCCGCAAAAGGAAAACCTCTCTAGGGCCCTTTTGCAAAATCAACTTTTTCCTCTGCAGTAGCCAGTCCTCAAAGAGGGAGTCCAACAAGGGGCTCCCCACACTGTCACCTTGGACTCCAGTCAAAGGCCAGAG